>CM053785.1:951271539-951871539 GCA_028749045.1 Cupressus sempervirens | reverse complement strand
CTTCATTTTGTCCACCATAGTATACCAAGATGTGATCTTGGGTCTACCATTCTTCCATCTATCTACCTAGATGCAGTCCCACCACAACAAAGCATGTCCCTTCAACCTAGACTTTGCTATCTTCACTTTTTCCTTCTCTTCTATCCCTTCACACTCAAAGCAATTTTCCATTGCACTGAACCAATCTATTAGTTCTTCATCATCCATCTTTCCTCCATACAGCAAGAGGGTGAATAAGCACAAAATAATATTAAAATATGGGATCATCTATCAGATCCCAAGTAACTGAACATGATTCATTTTACAATCAATTCTATTCATGCCAAGAAATTCATCCACTAACCAATATCAAATTCGATATCAAAACAAAGTAATAGCTCTTGAAAACAAACTATTTTAGAGTTCGAACCAACAATGAATTCTTGGTCTTGGTTCATTCTCTATTACAATAAACCATTCCACCATTCCATTCTCCTACTCTACCTTACTACTCCCCCTCTTCCATTCTCAAGTTCTCTATTGCAGAGATAAAGAATTGCCGAGACCCGATAACTTCCCAAAACTAATTCTCATAACTAATCTATAACTCTAACTCCAAACTGTTTTGTAATCTAATAACATACTAACTAGACTAATAAGGAATCATGGAGTTCACGATTATACAAATACTTTATTTATTAAATCTGTGACTCTTAAGCTACTAAGAAAACCAAACTATTAAAATGGCTTAGAAGCCATGTTACAGTATAATTCAACCATGCATGAACTAGAAACTTTGAAATATTTCTACTTGCTAAATGCCCCTGCATCATACTCTCGGAGACAAAAAAATTCAAGTCTCATTGAATTGTTGCGAACTTCTTCTCAGTCCTCCAATTATATGAAGGCAATGTTGTCACCATAAGAAAAGCTGAATTGATGTTGCCTGCCATAACATGCTGATTCCAATCGTCATGGTGAATACCTCCTTTGAATCTTGTAACAAATATATTAGACATTGTCACATCACTTGTATAAAAATACCAACTCATCATATCAACTTGATCCATAATTTGATCTTCTTCTCATTTACATATCTCTAGACCATCACAGCGATCAACAAATACGTCATCCTCTATGCCAACAGTCTTCTCCTCAGCCTATAACCCTTTGGACTATGTCCATTCCTTCTTGATCATTGTTGTCCACATCTCCATCATTTGACAAAATTATTTCTTCAACCATAACTATTACCAACTCTCCCTAATTTGCAAGAACCTTTTCCTCACAAGGTTCAACAATAACCTCATGTTGTTCACTCTCACTCTCTACACCAGCATTCATTTGCTATCCATGCCCTTCCAATGGAATGTGTACCACTTCTTGATCCTTGTCTTCATCAACATCTTCATCTTCATCTACTGCTTTCTCCAAAAGCAATGCTATCCTCTCCCACTTTGCAATACTCTTATCTAACTCTTCTCTAAGATTCTTGTAACTTTCTTCTTTATGTTCTTCCAAAACCCTTATTAGGATTCTCAACTCCTCTTGTCTCGTCCATTCTATTTCTTTCTTTCTTGCTTCTTCTTCCTTCTTCTTTCTTTCTCTTTCTTCTCTCTCATTTTTATCGCCATACAAGTACTCCTTCAATGCCTTAATTATTTCTCTTTCATTCCTTGTCAAAACCATCTTCTCAAACCAATCTAGGGTTCGTTAGATATCCAAGCCACCACCTTGGAACACTCTCAGAGGATAATTCTACTCCAAGCATCAACAAGGGACCTTCAACCTGCCAAATCCTAGATCTTCTTCCCAGACCTTTTGTTGTGCTCTAATACCAATCTGATGCGGAGTGCACAGCAGGAGGGTGAATAAGCACAAAATAATATTAAAATATGGGATCATTTATCGGATCCCAAGTAATCGAACATGATTCATTTTACAATCAATTCTATTCATACCAAGAAATTCATTCACTAACCAATATCAAATTCGATATCAAAACAAAATAACGGCTCTTGAAAACAAACTATTTTAGAGTTCGAACCAACAATGAATTCCTGGTCTTGGTTCATTCACTATTACAATAAACCATTCCGCCATTACATTCTCCTACTCTACCCTACTACTCCCCCTCTTCCATTCTCGGGTTCTCTATTGCAGAGATAAAGAATTGCCGAGACCCAATAACTTCCCAAAACTAATTCCCGTAACTAATCTTTAACTCCGACTCCAAACTGTTTTGTAATCTAATAACATACTAACTAGACTTAGACTAATAAGGAATCATACAGTTCACGATTATACAAATACTTTATTTATTAAATCTATGACTCTTAAGCTACTAAGAAAACCAAACTATTAAAATGGCTTAGAAGCCATGTTACAATATAATTCAACCATGCATGAACTAGAAACTTCGAAATATTTCCACTTGCCGGATGCCCCTGCATCAGTAACGCGAACCCTCTTCTTATTATTTTAGCAGATAAGGATTTAATTCCGATTTGAAACATGTCTTACCCCTCTCCACGACACTGGGAACATAGATATACTGTTAACACAATGTGGATATTCTAAAATACACAACAGATTGTTCGCCACTTACTATACGATGGTGTTAATTTAAAACAAATTATGATTAAATTGTTTTAGTCCACTTCAGCTTTCAACTATAGTGACCATAGAACACCGCACACAATCAATTGTATAGATCTGATATCAGTTGCATAACAATTACTGATAATGATCACAAATTTGGGAAGAAAAACAAATCACAGTTTTGAACAGTAAACATAAGTTACCGGTTTTACCGGCTGTCCCAATTCGCAGCAATTTAATTAAGTAATACTACAATTCTAAAGCGAAGTAATGCATCACAATTTGAGCAAATTGGAGTGCAAAATACAACACGAAATTCGCCTATCAAACTTGCCTTGTCCACCAACTTACAAGAAGAAAACAAAAGCTTGTACGTTTGGTAATACATTGCCTGTTTTCGCTTAACTTAGTCTACAAAGCCAGTTTGCCGGAAAACGGCGTCGCGTACTCTTCTGAGATCTCTTCCTTTTAGTGTCCGGCCGTATCCTTCAACTACAGAATAACTTGAATTATTATTATTATTATTATAATGGGCGACGAGTTCGTGAGGAGGCGTCATGACCGTTTCATCGTCCTCGTCTGAAAAAGAGTACTGATGAGAGGTTTTAATGGTCCTCGGCCAATAATTCGGAACATTCACAGGCGCTGACTCGCCCAACTTCTGCCTTCCATGTGGAAATACATTTCCCCAACTAGATTTTCTCGCATGCATCCTCCCGAACAAATCTGATTCCAAGGCATTTTGTTGAGATTCTTTGTCTCCCCAGAAGATGTCGTTCTCGTGAAGCTCATTCAACGTCTCCTCTGTTTGTTCCCCCGCAGTTTGAGGTAAGCCAAGAAGCACCTCGGCGCGGGACTGGAACCCTCGATCTCCTCGATTCCCATTTTCCGCTATTTTGTTTGCACGACAACACTCAAAATAGAACCACCATGACCAGAAAAAAAACATGTACATAAGAAGCAGGGAATAGATAATACCCGTGAAGGTAAATATTATAGAAAGAAAGGCGCTCGGACTAACGAAGAAACTTGTGCTGTGATAAGGAGCTCAGTTTTTTCGTGTGCCGTCTTCTTCACATTCACAACACTTACGTACGTGTTTTAGGCGTGGAATTTCGGCCATTATGAGGCTAATGCTTACACGCCTCTTTGTAGTCCGATCTGCGTATCCGACGGTTTGTCTTGTCCAGCGGATTTATCGCAAGTGCGCCAATCTTATCCTCGTCATTGATTGATATTTTAATGTTCTGCGGTCCCCTACACATGACACGTGCAGTAGAGGGAGAACAACGCTCTCGATATTTTTGTACTTTTTGAATTAGCCTCAGACGTGTCAGTCCTCTGGATTCGTATGGATAGAGAGAGTTCTTTCGGAAGCGGAATGATTTAGTCGTAATAATAATTGAGGGATAAGAATCCTCGAACTCCCCTTGGTTAAGTTGGTACTCACTAACTAGTTCACCTAACACGCCAACTTTTACATAGTTGAGTTACACCTGCAACTGCTTAGACATAAGTTGGACACTCACATTTTACATGTTTCTTACACAATAATTAAGTATATAGTTGAAAAGTTTTCGTTCTTTTTTTAAAGTAACATGTATATAAGATGTGTGTTGGTCCATTATGCTCTTTAAGTCCATGTGAAAAGAGCCATCAACTAGTGAGGCTATAAATAGGAGACCTAAGCCCCATATAACAAAGTTGAGGCCCAAGCTCTTTGGTGGCAGTTCAAACCATGGAGCCCAAAATGATTAAACATTAACATACATCACATAGATTATGATGTAGAGATCATTGACAAAGCCAAATCTCCCCACCGCTCTATTAGGATTTCCACCAAAGCTGTCGATGAAGACAAAACTCTAAACGAGACCTCAACCCTCTTCTTCTACTAATTCAAAGGACATAAAGAGTAAGGGAATGGAGGAAGAAGCCCTAGAGAAGGAAACTTCCTTGACCAAGCATAGCAACCCATATTTCTGAGAGCCCCAAAAAGTTATCAACCCCACCCTTTATTTCCTAACCAATGGCAATTCCCCCTCCCCTACTTTGAACATGCAAAAACCTATTATGGAGCAAATTGGTAGTATCAAAGTGGACGCAGGTGGTAAACTTGTTGCACTCAATAAAACTCTATTTGAATTTTATGGGAAGGTTGGAAGACATTGTTCCTAACATGGCTAGCATGGATACATGACTCCAAGATATTTCCAACTTTGCACTAAATGCCATACACAACTAGACAATCACCCTTTGTTTTCTATAGGAGAAGTTTCACAAGGAAAAACCTGCAAGGATGATAATTTTAAGGAAATGTTTATGTTCCTCACTAAAGAATGGGTAGGGTACTCTTATCCAAGCTTGCAAACCATAAGAAAAAGTACTGTTGGTCCATCTTGGTCCTTGTTTATTAGTGAATTTTTTATGCTTGACGACCTCCATGGCCTTATTACTTTTAAGAATATTTATTTGTTTATGCTTCATACTTAAAATATTATTGGTTATAGCCCTATGTTGTGTGTTCAATTAATTGTTATTAAGACTTATAATGGTTCCGCTAATTTAGATTGGTGCGTGCTAGTGGTAGTATTATGGTTAGACATTATATTATTTTTTATAGGGGAAAATCTTGGTGGTTGATGTTGCTATGTACTTAAAAAGGAAACCTACTAGAAATACATGTGGTGTATGTACTATGGGACACGCAACTTATTTTTGGCTACTTCTAATATTAAAAAAAAGCTTGAGGTATAATCCCACAAGTACATTAGATTAGAAAAAGAAGAAGCCCCTTATCACAATGGTCTTGCAAAGGTTTGAACTTGGGTGAGGACAACAACTTTATCATAGAACCAACACACCAAGTGTTGATCGTCAAGCATGTAGCTATAAATTAATCTAACAATTTATTTCAAATTTTCTAATTACTTTATCTATCATTCAAAGTGGTTTTCCTTATTTAATTTTTCTACTAGTTTAGATAAGGTTGTCTAGTATGGTCTCATGTATAATTAGTTTATTAAATCATAAAGAATATATATTCTTTCATAGGTTAAAGAAAATGACTGAAATGATTAACTAAAGATTATGTTAGTTTACTTATTCTCAAATGAGAAAACATCATTGAAGTCAAAAGAATAATCAACTCTATTAAATTAACATTCTTGTCATTGTATCATTCTGCATGGCAATCCTATAGATTTTCTATGCAACTTTACTTAAGTGTTTTTATAATATCAAACAAGCCAATGATCTTTCTTCTACTCTAAAAAATCTTTCTTTCCTTTATATTAGTACATTTATTAAAAAAATCATCAACCAAAATAAAAATCATAGCATAAGGACTAAATTGCATGGTGCAATTAAGTCCTAAGTCTAAGTAAAACTAGAAGAATTTCCTTTTACCAAAGTGTTAAATACTAGATCCATTAGTTGATATATTCTTAATTTCTCAGTTGATTATGTGTATATCAAATTAGTAGGAATTAAAGTTTGAAATTGTTTTGTTGGACCCAACAATTTGGTGAGCCATTTTCTACACTACACAATCTAGTGTCTTTACTTGGGGATTTCCATGTTCAATCTTGAAATTTCTATATTTATATCTATTATTTAGTCTTTATATATAAATTTTTTACTATTGCTATTATAATTTTGCATACAAAAGGCCCCTAACTTCATTGGACTAGATTCAAACCTGGAATGTGTTATTCCAAGCATGGTCTCCTTGAATTATCCCATTATTATAAATATCACTTGGTTTATAAAATCTGTTTATGATTAACTACGTGTTTATGATACCCAATTATTAAGATTAAAAAATAGGGAAAACATTTGATAACCTCTCTACTCTTAGTTTCTGGTCTATGTCCTATGGGTTAGGAAAAATGAAATTCTACATAATTATTCAATGAGTTATTTTCTCTCTTGGAATTATCTCTTTCATACTATCATGTGGACCTTTAACCATTCTACCTTATCATCTCCAATCCCCAACTTCTCTCTTAATCCTCTTGTAACATATCTTCTCATTGTAAATTTATTTCTTAGAATTTTAACTATGTAGTGTTTTTTGCATCAACCTTTAGGATGAAACTCAATGATCCATCATCAAGATGACAGTTTTGAGAGAATTAAAGATGCTTGATGAGAGTGAAATATGTAGTGTCTCTCTCAATTTATTTATGTATAACATCATAATGGATGTGGTTTCAACCTTATATATGCATCTGTATGGATGGGTGAGATATTTGGTGACACTTGGATTAGGAACATGATGTGTATGATTGTCCCGATGTGATTAGTTCATCTGATCAAGTACGGTATCATGACTATTATTTCACTGTGATTTATGTTGGTGTTGTGGGATGCAACCAATATAGTTGATTCTTGTGTTTATTTTGATATTAGTATTGTTTTTATGATTAGTATCTTCCATATTTGGATTTTGATGGGATTTGGTGGTCTCACTAAGGTTTTTTCCAATATCTATTGGATTTAGATTATGTCACAATGATGTTAAGCGAGTACTCATCTAAGATGATCAATGGTCGCATCAAGTGATGGATTTGATTGATATACCTTATTTTGGTTACTACAACATTGTTAGATTACTTATAAGATTATGTTGTTTATATGTGTTTTGATTATATCTATATGATGATGCTTCAAGTTAATATGTTTGGATGATTATCATGGAAACTTGACTGTGGTTCCTTCTATGTTGTGGGTAGATCAATTTTCTACTTTCAGCTAATTTTATTAGGATAGTCATGAAATGACATTCAAATAAAATGTTAATAAAATTATATGATATTTACTACTTAACTGCAACACTACTATGTATTTTTTCCTTCGTTTTAGTAGGAACTGAGATAGAGTAATAGTGGTGCAGAAGCACCCACAATTTTTTTGTGTTTAGTGTGAAAGGTATTGCAATATAAGCTCTAGAGGATATGAATGATGTTGGTTGATCCCAATTAGACCCATTTAGGTAAAATACCCTTAAGGTGACCTAAATCACATTTTGGACTCAAGGCTACCAAAGGGTAACAATTGTGTCAATAATTCTTATGAAGGGTGTTTAGAGGTTAATTAGGCATTTTCAAAACCTTTTGATGATGTGTTGAACCAACTAGGGGTGGATGTGAGCATAAATTATGCAAAAATGCTAAGTTGCTCAAAAGTTGCAAAGTTGAAATTTTGCAACTTTTGCAAAAAATGTTGCAAGAATACACAAACAAGCACAAAAAATTAGTTGTAACTACCCAAGGCCCAAATAAATGTCATTGGAAACAAATTTTAAAGGTGAATGATTAGAATTGGTAGCACAACAACTCTCATGCAAGTTTTATAGTAGTTTTGATATTTTTTCCCATTATTCTACATACAAAATTATTGTGTAGGATTTGACATAACCTTGCAATATATTGGATCATATATCCAAGTGAATCTATCTAAGGAACTTTTTTTGAGGTTTTGAAGTTGTACCAATAAAGAGATTCATAGTTTTGAAGTTAGTTTCGTCTTAAACACTTAAGAATCGGGTTTGGAGCAAATGTGGCCATATCTGAGCATATCACAACTAGAAACTCAAAATCTTTCTTGGAATTATAGAATAGGATGTATAATACTATTTCATTTCAATTTTGGAGTTTTCAAGAATAATTTACCAATTTGAGGTGATACCCTAGGCTAATCGCTCATATATGGTAAGCTATAAAGCTGAGAAAGAAGACTAATAATATTATGAGTAGGACTGAAAAGTGGAATCCATTGGTGGATTAGATTTTTGGTGAAGATGTAGACCCTATAAAATTTCTAAAACTATAGGGAAGTTGACTAGTGAAATCTTTTAGCACAATCTTAAAATCTTGGTCCTAAGTTGCCAGATAGAGGCCTAACATTGCTCAATCCTGTTAGGTATGCTAGGAGAAAAAACCATTTTCCAATATTTGATATTGTTTAATATCCCTAAAAGGGTGTCTAAATATACAATTTAATATAAAGGATACTCAAAAGAAAAAAGAAAAAAATCCCAAATACCTGATTAGGAGGGCTAATAGAATTAGGTCTCTTTTAGTCCCCTATTGCATCAAATTGGATTGTGAGATTCTAGTCTAAGAAAAAAGAGTACCTATTGTCACCTGTGGAGTATAAATAACCTATAGTCTCATTCATCTTTTAGGGAAATTTGGAATTGTGATCTTGTAACTCCATCAAGAATTGTTGGATTCTCCTATCAAGAACCTTGGTAAGGTAGAGGACAAGTACTTGGTGAAGTATTGGGAAGGTGACCTATGAAATGACTAGATTCAATGGTCATTAGAACCTTGGAAGCAAGTTGTGTTTAGTTTGGTCAAACCACAATCCCCTTTTCATCAATAGTCACTCACTCATGATATCAAGACATTTTTTAGCACTACTAAGAGTATCCATTCCATCCTGATAATGTCTCATGTTTGTTATTCATCACCATTGTAGAGTTATTTCAATAGAAGGTAAAATTGTGGACCTATACTTTGGTTTTCATATCTTCACTTTTTTGTTTTAACTATTCATTTCATTGTTGAAACACTTCTACCTCTAACATGCATGTAGATTTGGGTTGAATACTCTAATATTCAAAAAAAAATGTATAGTTGATGCCTTGATGACACCCCCTTAATGCAATTGATGTTTTATAAGGAAAAACCAATCTCATGTCTTTTTTGTGTTTCTTACTTTTGGGAATTTATTTTTTTGTTTATTGCATGCCCCATAATTTATAACCATGAGCATTTTTTGTTTTTTGTTTTTCTAATGAAATTTTATGTGTTTCTTGTCCCTTTTATGGATATCTTAAAAGTTTTATCTCTTGGAGTGTTATTGTATAACAACTGTGTTTTCAGTTACTAAATGTTGATCTTTTATGCATGGTTCTCATTTCATCATTTATTTTTACCTTTGTAAATTTCCATAGGTTGGCGCCCATTGATTGATGTAGGTCACCTTTCTATCTTTTCCAAGCCTAGATTCGTGTAGTAAATTGAAATAGCTATTCTCACCATGGTTCTTTCCATTTAGGAATTCCAATGAAACCTTACATTTAATCATGTTGTTGCATGCTTATTGTTTGTTAGAACTTTCTATGTTTCACATTAAAGTTTTTTATTAGGAAAATAGGTTTTGAAGGGACCCTAAAACCCACACAAAGCAGGTTTTACAAGAAGGGACATGAAATCTTCATTAAAGATATTCAATAAGCTCTACCAAATGAAACGAGACACAAACAAGATGGGACAAGAACAAAGAAAGGGGATAAATCAAGAGGGTAAAAGCACAAAACTATGTCACCCTTTGGGATATCCTGGAGGGTTTCAATTGTAACACTTATGGTCGAAAGGGTTTCAATCGTATCCCTATCTGCCATATGTACGTGGCACTTTCCCGTACCTACGTGGTTGCCAAGGTTATTGCCAAAACCCTTATGGCCAAAAGGGTAAAAGATATTATAAATAGGCAAAAAATCACTTTTGGAGGTCATTTACACTATTTTAGATTCTAGGTTTTGAGGAGTGGATTAGGGTGTTTAAACTGTAAGTGGTAGGTGGTTCTTTTTATTTATCTTTTTTGTTTTGTGAAGTTGTTTTTTAGTTATTACATGTTAGTATTAGTTAAATCAATTGTGTTTGAAGTGTTTTAGTAATTAAATTAATTGTTTTTAAAGTGTTTTAGTAATCAAATTAATTGTATTTTAAGTGTTTTCGTAGTTGATTATTTAGATTAGTTTTTTTTTTATATAGTTAGATCATATGTTAGATAAATAACTATATAGTATTTTTAAATTAAATATCTACTTAATCATAAATGTAGATTTTACATCAAACATAGAAAACTCAAGTTGAAACCTAGATAACAAAATTAATTACATTTGAGAAAACATTAAAACATAGTACAAACCTATATAGATAACTAGCATGTAGTAAAACATTAGGTAGAACTAAATTATAATAACTTCTAGTTGTTCGAACTTGAAAACTTAAAATTTAACCAATTTCAAACTTAGAAAACTTGGAAACTATAATAATGCGCATGTACATGAAACTTAGAAAACTTGTTTAGACCTCAAGATAGCTAAAAATTAGTTACATTTTAGAAAATATTAACATAGTAAACCTATGTACTTTAACATGTAGTCAAAAATTAGGTAGAAGAAAGTTGACTTAATTTCAAATTAATTTTTAATTACACACACATGTGCATATTTTTTGTTCACATACATGAGCTAGATACATCAAGTTGGTATATATTTAACATGCGTGTTAAATAAAATGATGATCTATATTTTTTAGTTACATTCAACTTTGTACATATATATGCATACATGTTTTTAAAAAAAATAGTTTTATATGTACTTATATATATATATATATATATATATATATATATATATATATATATATATATATCAACTCTACATTTATAGACATAGATCTTCTTTGCATATCATTATGGCATTTGGTACTGGTAGTGCACCTACATCCTCAAGGGAGGCTAGTGTTCAAGGAGGGGGTCATAGTGTTGAGTTAGGTACAACACGTAGATTTACATCATCCTCTGAGGAGAGACAACATTTATTTAGAAATATAGTTGCTAGATTATCTCATGCTATAGAGTTTCTTGATTCTACACTTTTGGGTTCAACAACTCTCCCTAATAGGAAGAAGATTGTTTCTATGAGGGATGAGTTATGCCATATGATTTAGACGATAGGGACATATAACCCATATGATGATATCAGCATTGAGACTTTTTACTCTTCCTTTTCTCACAATGTCATTAGCACTATGAAGTATACATAGATTGATAGAGAGGTCTCCACTGCTATGATGAAGAGTATGTTTCCCTTTTATATAGATAGGTCTAGGGTTGGAGGTTATTCAGCTATAAAGTGTATAGATCAGCTTGTTGCACCATTTATATATTCTCGTTGGTTAGCTGCTCATCAAAGGTGGCAAAGAATGATGAGTTTCCTTTTTATTTCTACGAACAATTGTTTGCAAAATTTCATTTACATCATGATGTGGATTACACAGATTTTTCAGGTCATGCTGGATAGGGCCTTGGTAGATTATTAGAGATATTTAGACCTACGGATACCCCTATGCCCTTTAATAAATAGGCAATGGTGGGTCCAAACCTTTTGGTCATGTTGAGAGCTCCATAGATGGTTGCTGCATGTATGACTATTCCAGATGATATAGCTAGGACTCAGATCTATTCTAGCATTTCTACGTAGTCACAGGAGATATCTTCAGATCAATGTCGTAGATATATGTTACAATCTTGTGGTACCATTTTGATAGCTCCATCCTCTAGCGCACGAGTTGATGATGTGTATGCAATAGCAGATATACCATCTCCACTAGAGGTTTCTACTATATTAGATGTGGATGCGTTGTGTCATATGGCATCCTATTTAGCATCTAATCTTCTTGGTTCATGTCAGGCATTATGGACACTCACAAGGATTCCTCTTAGTGACATTGGTGGACACATCAGCCATATTCTCTCACATACAACAGGATTACAAGGTTCATAGAGATAGGAGGATATCCTTGCACCTTTTATAGCACCTGCTCCTACACAAGGACCTACAACACCCACCGCCACACATACTCAGGATCCTGTAGCACCTACTCCTATACAAGGCCCTACAACACCCGCCCTCCCACCTACTAAGGATCTTGTACCACCTCCTACAACACCCCTACATACTTAGGTCCCCACAATATGACAACGCCTATTTACCACTATGCTTTTAGATGAGATGGTCAACCTGGACTAGGCTACTTTATCACTACATGATTCAGATATTAGTCAGATTGGCAGAGCATTACATGATGTTATGGTAAATATAAATTTATATGTTTAAATTTATTTGTTACTATGATTCACACATATAAGTTTAACATACTTGAGCTTTTATACAAGTACTTAGAGACATACATATATTCAAGTGATTCAATCTAACTTGTGTACATACATGTGTTCTATAGGGTCTTAGTGATAGTATGTTGTGTTTTGGAGATCTTCAGGCCCCAACAAGTCCTGCATGACATCAGTCACAGGCATGTTACATTTTTTAATATATATTTGATATATATATGTACATATGTTATAATACATGCATGCACATAATTTTATAATATAAAAAAAATCTTTCATTTGACACAGGGTTCAAACCCATATCATAGAGCCTTTTGGGGTCATGGATCAGGAGGGGAATGTGGTTGATCTTATTTTAGATGTCTATTTCATTGATGTCTATTTCTTATTTTAGATGTCTTTCATCATCTTCACTTTTGTAATGTTAAATGTCACTGATGGTGCCGAGCATAATCGAATACTTCTAAGTGCCTTCTTATATAGAATCTCCTAGTCCTCATTTGTCTTAGTTCCTTGTTTCTTGGCTTTTCCTTCCAATGGCTTCTATAAATACTTCTAATAAAGATAGTCCTCCATTTGCATTTTCCATAACTGAAAGTTCTGCCCATTAAACTTCTCAACCTTCAGCTTACCCTCGTCTTCCATCACTCCCACTTAACTGTGAGACTCCCACTCAACTGTGAGACCTTCCTATAAAGGATAGCTATAAAAAAAATGATGACAGCCTAGCTCTGATATCACTTGTTAGAATTAACCACAAACAAAAAGAATAAATACATGCAAATATAACCAATATTAGAAAATAATAAATCACACAGAAAAGAACACAAGACACAAAGATTTAATGTGTTTCACCCAATCGCTAAGCTATGTCCACCAAAAACAAGTCCAATATTATTATTGTCTAGTGATTACAATATGTAATCCCTTACATCTTAATACTACTTCAACAATATCATCATACATTATGAAATCCCCAACCCTAAGTCATTTTATACAAGTTTTTGCCGCTTACAAAATTAGGGCTAGACTAAGTCATTAAATAGAAACATAATAGTAGATGCAATTTACAATAATAGATTCATTCTTGGCAGCCCCATGAGGCCATCACCCCCTGACCTCACCCTGTATTGTGATAGGGAGCGCACACCTGATATAGTTGGGAAGGAAAGATAGACACAGATGGTTAAAAATGGCGGTGAAAATTGTAGAGGCTGAAATTATAGTCCAAAGTTGTAGACAAAAAATGCAAATCTATGAGAAGGATAATTGTGCTCCAAAGTTGCAGAAGCAAATCACAAAACTTGATAGAAAGCTCAAATAGATGATGCAATTAAATATCATGAATTATTTATTATTTCAACTTAAAGTTTTTGGTAAAAGTTTAGGGATCTTGTTTCATTATGCAGTGTGACCCCACAAGGGGGGCTACCCCTTGACCCCGTCTTGGGGTCGTTGCCCCCAATCCCCCGTAGAAATAATCTCAGGGGAAACCACACGGATAAACATCCGAGTTTGATTAGGCTCCACATCATAGCACATGTGCAAAATTTGGGAATTTAAAAAAAAATAAAAAATTTTCATTTTCTTTTTATTATAAAATTTTATTGTTTTGCTTCAATCCATTTTTTAATGATAAAATGCCAGCTAATTGAAATTAAAAAACTCATAATTGGTTGCTTTTACACACACTTTTAAAGTACCAAACTTTAAGTTATTTGCTTTCTTTAATTCATGATAATTATTGCTATTTTTCAGTTATAGATTTTTGTCTTCTACATGGTGACTCTTGTTGATCAAGAAGAGGAAACAAAGAAGATTTATAGTTACGAATACTACATTTTTCATGTGTTTCTAAAACATTTGAATGTTGTGTTTTACTACTATTACTTTAATTTTTGGCGAAAATGAATACTACTATGTATAATATTACTTTCTACAATGACACATTTTTGTAGACCTAAACTTTTAGAAACTTTCTTTTATTATGTAAAGCTCCATATCATATATCACCCCCTTTAGATGCAAATGCTATTACATCTTCCACAACTATCAACAATCTTGTATATAAATGATTGGAACTTTCAGACTCTAATAGCCATCATATTGAAAGCACTCTAATTATGATGCCACTGGCTATCCGGCCAATTAAAGAATTTACTTTTGTATTATTTTTCACAACTTTCAAAAAAAATTGAAGTGTCCCACCTTCGTACACTATACATTTTTTGTGACTGCATAGCCACGGCCTAATTATAATATCATTCAATGTAGTGGCAATAAATTCAATAGTAATTTTATACTTCACTCTAATTATACCTCCTTATTGTTTTTGTCAAATACGAATTAAATTTCAATTTGAATATGTCTCATGACCCCACTACTCCACGACATAAGGCATCTTGGAAAGTTGGATGAGGTGTTCACAAATGTGGGCATTCGATTATATACCCCACATTTTTCGCCATTAATATATGATGGTGTTAATTTAAAACAAATTAAGAATACTTTTTTTTTGTCTAGTTTAAATTTCTTCTATACTGATGATGGAAAATAATACACAATGTAGTCATAAAATTTGGAACAAAAATATAATTTTATAAGCTAAATGTCTTACTAGGTGTCCCAGTTCACTGCAACTTAATTTAGAAACGATATAATTCTGAAGTGAAACCGTTCACAATTGGAACAAATCACAGTGCAAATTAATACAACACAGAATTTGTGTAACAGACTTGCTGTTTCGAACAACTTACAAGAAGAAAACAAAACCTAGTTATACTGTTGGTAAAACATTGCCTATTTTTACAACCTAATTAGTCGATAAAACCAGTCTGACGAAAAATGGCGTCGCGTAACTTTCTGAGATCTCTTCCTTTCAGAGTCCTGCCGTATCCTTCAATTACAGAAAAACTTTTATCATTATTACGAGCGATGAACTCGTGAGGAGGCCTCACGAGTACCATTTCTTCTTCTTCGTCTGAGAGAGAATCGTGAGAGGTTTTAATGGTCCTCGGCCAATTGGGAACATTCACAGGCGCTGATTCACCCATTCTCTTTCCTCCGTGTGGAGATATATGACTCCAACTAGATTTTCTCGAATGGATCTTACGAAACAAATCGGATTCAAAGACATTTTGTTGAGCTTCGTTGTCCTCCCAGAAGATATCTTGTTCGTGGAGCTCCTTCAATGTCTCCTCTGTTCTAATATCACCCGCACTTTGAGCTGAGCCCAGAAGCAACTCGGCGCGGCAGTAGCGGGAGTTGAACCCAAGACCTGCTCGATACCTATTTTCTGCCATGTCGTCTGGACTGCAACTTTGAAAAAAGAATCAACTGGACCAGAAAAATATGTATTAAAGAAAAAGAAGAAGCAGGGAATATAGAAAACCGGCCGTAAAGGTTCTCGTATATATAGAAAGAAAGAAAGAAAGGTGCACGGACTAACGAAGGAAGTTGAGCATAATTTTTCATGGGGCGTCTTGTTCACATTTCGGAATTGAGGACAACATTTAATTTATGGATGTCGCGTAATTCATAAATCGCCGTCCAAGAAGTCTATGGTTTCGTTTTCAAGCTTACATGTCCTCTCTAATCTTCAACCGTCCGCTCTGTGCATTTGACGGTTCGCCGATTTTCTCGGTAAAGAGGCTTATCTTGTCCGCGTCATGGATAGACTATTTACGTTGTGAGATCCGGTGCACGTATAACACGCAAAGTAGGTGAGAGAAAATAATGTTCTCCACCTTTTTAATTGTTGAATTAAATCAAGCTCTCGATTTCCTCCATTGGATGTGTCAATCCTCTGGACTCTTCCGAGATTTTTCTGATGGGGAAATTATATTCTTTGGTTGTAGTAATTTGACGATTAAGTAGAGAGAAACTCGACGCAACAGAAATGGTGGGCAAGGCAACAGTAGAACTCCACTCTTATTAAGTTTGGTGCCCACTAACTAGTTTACCTAACCCTCCCACTTTTACATGGGCCAGGCTAATCTCCACACATAATGTACGAAAACAAAGTTAAGTCTATTTTATTTTATGTTTTTCCCTACATTCACGAAAAGGTAATTATTTTTTTTCAAATTTTTTGTTGTTTTCGACTACAAACTATGAAGATCAAGAAAAAGCAAATGCTGAAATTTTTGGAAAAATCTATGATATTTTCATTTTTTTGAAAATTGGTCAAATGAACATTTGTAAGAGGATAGCCACGTCCCTTTTACATACTTGAATTACACTTGGGCACATGGAGTACTCAACATTAAGTATATGGTAGTAAATTAATTTTTATTTTTATTGATTCATTTTTCATTTTTAACTTTTTAATTTTTTTTAATAAAGATTGGCTTTTAGATTGAACTTTTTAAACTAAGGATCAAGGGATATAAATTCCTCCAAATTAGCTTTGAGTGACAATTGTTATCTCATTTCATTAATTTAGTTTTGATTCTTCAAGATATTTATATAAGCTTCCATAAGATTGTAGAATATTAATCTATAAAATTTTATAAAAGATATTAATCCGTATAACAATATTTTTAGTATTTTATATTTTTTTATCATATTACATGCAAAAGAGTTAGGTGACTATGTAATTATAGATTATCTTTTCTTATTCATTTTCATAAAAACCAATCTTAAGTCAAAAGAATAAACAACTTTATTATGTCAATATTTGTGTTAATATATTATTAGCTCCTCCATTAAAAGGTATATTTATGCAAATGTCTTATGCAATAAACAATTATTTGAATATATTCATTGAGCAATATGAGCCAAGAAAATTTTGATGTGCTAAGTTTGTTATATAAATGGAATTTTTTCACATAAGAACAAGAAGATTTCCACAATCCGTATGAAACTATCAAATTTTATACTTTTGGATTCAATTGTGTGATTATTTTTGCATCGATGTTTCAAATCACTCTGTGGTCCATCAACAAGTTAAGAAAAGAGGTAGAGAGCATTATGAGAAAGTTGATCCAAAATAATCACAAAATCGAATCTAGAAGCATTAAATATGATTTTCCCACATCTTTTATTTTTAGGAAAAAACTAATTGTTTGAGATCCTATCAGTTATGGTGCAAAAGTGAAAAGAGTAAAATGAATATTTGAAACAAAAAATACAAAGAAAAATAATAATTTAATTGAACTATTGGTTACAATGTTTGACATTAATATAACTAAATTTAAAGTTAATTCATATTAACTCTACATCAATGCAGAAAATGATGTGTCTTTTTCTCTGATGTTTTTGTTTTCACACATGGCAAGGAGGTCATCAAGGTCTCCAGATGTATTGGACTAATTGCTAGATTTTCACTCTTTGTAAATGTTTAGCATTGGGTTTGTTTTATGTTAGCATTTTATTTAGCTATATTTGTGATCCACAATAGAATGTTTTTTGTGTTATTCTTTACAATATGATATTGAGATAAAATGTTTCTATTTTATGAAAATTTGTAGAAAAGGAACTTAAAATATGTCAAAATCTTTTTTCTCTCGATTCAAATTGTGTTACTCCAAAATTTTGGTAGCAAGGGATTTTTAAAATCAATTGTTATTTTGCAACCTAATGTGTCATTTTAGTGGAAACTAGGTACCCATATGATAATACTAAATAAGTTAGGAGCCCAATTTTCACCATTAGGTCTAGATAACTTTAGAGACCCTACAAACAAGTTGTTTTCCAAAAGTTGTGAAAATGGAGTTGTCTCATGACATTTCCCTCACCCTCATACGTGGCCAAGCTTACATTTTGGAAGGGACAATAGTGGTATAGAAGAAGGGCTTATGTTATTGACATAGTGGGTGGGTTAGAGGTTTTGAAGGCCATTTTAGAGGGCCATGGGACAACTTAGTGGAATGTTCACCCACTCTCTATTTTTAGAGACATCTAAGGTTTTGGAGATTGGAAGTTAAGGGCGAAGTGAGCTCTTCTCAAAATTCATTTTCATTTTACAAAGGAAAAGGGTTGGTGCATCTTTCCATGGATTTTATCTTTCATTTGGAAACTTGAGTACTGATGTTGCAAATATGAACATGTAGGAGTGTAAAACACAATTAGATTAATGTCTATGTTGTGTTGTGATGAGCATGAAAGATTGCTTGCATTGTTTTTCTTTGTTGTGGTTTCTGGATTGAATGTTGTTTTTGGATGTGAAGGCATCACTCATCCTTGGTAGGGAAGAGTAGCCTTGAGCAAAGGGGTTAGTTGGGCTTGACAATGTAGTTGAGAGCCTCTTCTCATGGAGTATGGGCTCCATGAAGTCATACTAATTGGCATTGTGTTGTTGGGGGTGATAAGGGAAGTTATTATGAAAGGAAAATGTATTGATGAAGCCTTGTGGAGGCCTTGAATTTTTTATGCTATGTTATTAGAAGTAGTATGGTGAATCTCCTCTTGAAAAGCCCACATTCACCCTTTGTTTATGGATCCATTTGTGACCCATTGTGGAGTTCATTGTAACACCCGCCAAGGGATCCAAAAGAACTAACCTAAAGTTTTACTAAATTTACTAAACACTTTTTAAAAAAAAAATAATATGATGTACAACAATCATAAAGTAGTGAAAGCAATAACATATAATCATACATAAGAAAACATAACAGATTACATTCCTTAAGGATCCCAAGACATTGAATCACATTTAAATTTAAATAAAACTAAGTCCAATAAATAACACATTCACATATAAAAATAAATATGAGTCCAAGTCCATTTAAATAGTATACATTTGTTCTGAATGCCACTTGGCAATAAATTTAGAATGCATAGTCATCCACTATACATGTCATAGGGTATGAAAGGCTGAAAGAATATACATTTATAATTTAGATTACATCATCCCTTTTGGATTCATGAAACAAAGTATAATACAATAAGTAAAATCATCCATCATATAAATATAACCATCCATCATAATACACAAAGATAGAATGAAAGGAAATGCAAAACAAGGAACTCCAACCACAACATCTATGGATAGATCTCAATGGTATAAGTAAATAGCACTACCACCTGACCGCATGGTAACCCAAAAAGGTCCACTCCCACTGCATTGAGGAGATAGTCTCAAGTCCCAAACAGGATATCAATCCCAAAAATCAAAAGTAATATCTATGTCTTGAGGAAAATCCTAAAATTAATCTAACTCAAAGGTTCCAAGATAAACTGATATCTAAACCCAGAGGCAAACAAAGACACATAGGAAATCTATATTGCTAGTGGGCAAGTGTCATTACACAAACCAACTCTAGGGTTACTCGGCTAGTCTTTTAATCCTCTAGCCCTCTAGTGACTCTATGCGGCACTAGTATCCTTTCATACTGACAAGGCATACTAATGATGCAAGGTTGCAACCAAGCGTCCTCTCTACTCCCATCCTAGTCTATACTAGCACTCAAGGCATGGGCGAGGAAAGACAAAGATTCTTATTAGGTTCATTTTACTCTCATTTAGTGAAGTGTTTTCACTTATTAACTACTTACAATGGGTTACCCATCATCCTCTTTAGGGCCTCGAACTCCATTGCAAGCCACTTCCCAACTTAACATATAGATTACCTACCCTAGGCTCATAAAATTACAAATCAAAGAATCACAATTTTCCACCTCAGCCCTATACAAGTGACTGGAAAGCATAAAAAGGTAATTCACAATAACACCTCACTCCTTTACAGGCAACTGGAAAGCATCCCAAAAATAATTGATTGAAGACTCAAAGGTTTTAAGTCATATATGTCATACCATTCACCTCAATTTCACATAAGAACACTAAGCAATGACAAATAATAAATCCAAACTCATCATAGAGCATACCACACACATTACCACAGTTGAGTTTTAAAAGATCAAGATCAAATCATTATCAAGACATCACAAACATAGAAATCACAAGCCTCTGGTAAAACAACTTGATTGGTCAACACTCTAGTCCATCCCCAAATCTAACATACAAGAAAGCACTTAACAAATAGTGTAATTCAAAGTTTTATTTGATTTTGAAGACACATAGTCTAAGTTCACAATTAGGTTTAAGTCTCCATTTCATTGTACATTTTTGGTCTGATAAAGTTTACTATATTCCCATACAACTCAACCCATTTTCTCATTTAAATATGAATGCCTTATTACCATAAACTCTTAAAATGAGCATTATCTCTTTAAAGATTTTGTCAAATTTTAAATAATAATTATTAAATAATTAGTTGGAAATTATATAATATTATTAAATTTTAAATAGAGAATTCTCATTATCAATTTATAACGTTCTATTGACAATTAATTAATAAATAATTTTTTTAAATTAAATTAATTGTTTATAACTATATTTCAATAATAACCCTTTTAAAATCATTTATCATATATTAATGAATATATTAATAAAACCTTATTAAAATTAACTTTTAATTAAATAATATTTAAACTAAATTAAATTTTAATTAAATTAAAATTTTAATAAATTAATTATAATATAATTTAAAACTTTTAAATAATTTAATTTAAAAAAAATTGAATACAAAACAAAGAGACGCATTTTTTTTAAAAGGCTAGCCGACCTTTGACCCCTATGGCCATAGGTGTTCCTATTGTCGCAGGCAGCAGTACGTAGCACTGCTGCTGTGTGCAGTAGTACCACCTGCCACGTGGAGCCATTAATGGCTATGGCTAGGGAGGTTGCGCTGTGCGGATTAATGGCCCTGCCCCCACCTCAATATATATATATATATATACTAAAAGTTCTAACAATACTCTGATAGGAAAAATATGATAACCAGTCAAATTTTCAATCTAAAATTTCAATTTCTTTTCAAAACCTTTCCTGATTTAATTAATGACTTTTAAATCTACAGAACAAGGGTTTTACTAATTTTCAATCCTCACAAATACAAAAGAAATCAATATGAATACTAGTACATTCAAAATGAAAGATTGAAAGATTCATCACAAACGAAATTTGGAAAAATAGATTAAAAAGCATGACAGAGATAAGAATTTTGACAAACATAATTCATTGTGCGAACAAAACACAAGACCCTACCTGAATCTGATGCTAATACGCAACCACCAAAAAATTGTGAGAGAATTTTCTTCTCTCTCAAAGCCTTCTCTCTGAAAATTCTTTCTCCAAAAATCCCAATTCACGGAGAATAAACTCTAAATTGTTGAAAAGGAGTTCTCCCCTAAATTCAAGGCACTAATTGTGCAATCACCAGAGGGAAGTCATTGATCACAACCCTTTAACTCTTTATTTACTTATTTTTTACATTTTCATGCACTCTTTTTGCAATATAAAATATCTTTATTAAATTTATTTGCTTTCTCTTTTTAATTTAATTTATTATATTTTAATTACATGCATAAACTTTATGCAATTTTAGTTAAAATAAATTTGATTAAATAACTGCTTTCTCTCTCTTAATAATTTTTGAAGCATTTTTAATATATTATTTATTAACTTAAGTAATAATAATATTTAGAATTTATTTTAAAATGATCTCCTAAATTATATATTTTTATTAAATTAATTAAATATTATTACACTCTCAAAATAAAACTATAATTTTCTCTTTAAATTTTATTTATTTTTTCTAATTAATTTGCAATTAAGTAAATATTGAAATTATCTTAATAATTTTACATTAACTTAAATCATTAATTAATCTTTTAATTTGACTTAATTAACAAAAAAATACCAAAGACCTAAAAGACAAAATATGAAAACCCATTATAAAATATAACATATAAAATCAAACTCAAGGGTTATAATCACAAATTTACGTCATACGACGAATTTGGAAGGGTAATCATCTTAGATACTAGCCCTAATTTCTAGGACAATTGGTTTTAAGGTATTTGGACTCAAAAATTTATCTCCCCTCTCTTACCATTGAGATATTGCAATAGGGTACGCTCATCCTGGTAATTCAAGGAAGTCAATACTCGATACCTACAATCTATATAAAATCTATGTATTTACAAACACATATATTCTAAACTAAATAGGCAACGATAGGAAGTGGTACATCATGTAGATCCCGACTAGCAGGTGACTATGACTCCCTTCCTTAACCACATTAGAAACGTCATACATAAAGAAAACATACACACACACCATACAGATGCAGTATGGGGTAAGTATCCATAAGAAAACACATATAAATAATCCATCTAACTAACATCATCAAATAACTAGAATCATTGTAAATAATCATCATCAAGGTATAATCATGCATACATGAAGTAAATAGTGTAGGACTTAGAAAACAGGCTAATGTCTAACATACTATGAGCAAATCACAAACTCAATAAATGTGCATTGACACTTTCTAGTCTACCATGAAAGCCAAATGAATAAAAGAAGAAAACAAAGCTAAAATTCCCTGTTTCATTTGTAACTCCCATGTCCTTCTTTCTTGTCCATATGATGTAGCTCCAAATTGCCTATAGTGCACACAATGTTGAAGAAAAAGTCTATAGTGATGATAATGCTATGAGAATACTTGAAGAGGTGATTTGAATGTGAGAGCAAAAGTGAAAAAAATGAGAAAAATAGGGACCTAAAAAGACATTAGAATGAGGGACCAAAAACAAGAGAAAGAGTGCTCATTTTATAATCAACACACAAGGTAAGAGCATTGGATTTGTCACCCTTGGATATGTTACTTGGCAAGAGATTCCTTTGAGAATCCATGATGCATATGACACAAGATGCCAAGTGTAGGATTCTATGACACTTGGAAGTCAAACATGGCTAAAGATGGAAGAGAATATATGACGCGTCATATGACACCTCAAACCCACTTAAAGCTAAGAATCTATGACAATGGAAGCCAAATATGGATGTGCGTAAGAGAATAAGAATATTGGATTATGACATATCTTAGCCAAGTGTCAAAGGAGAATCCACGAGGTTTCACACCCATGTGTCATGATGATGTCAATATTGTGTGAAATATTTGAATTAAAAAATACCTTATTCCACACAAATAGAAATTAGTGAAAATAGAATTAATGGAGGAAAATATGACTTAGGAAATTGAGAATTTCCATGGTTTGTGAATGATGAACCAATTAATTAATTGAGGAAGTTAGTTAGGAAGAATAATTAGTGTTCAAAATGACATAGGATTAAATTATGGGTTATTTAATCCTATAGAGGGGTATGTGCAGGATCATGGTGTGCCAAAAAGTGGCGATGTGAAAAAAATAGAGTTTGAACACGTCTAAAAGTGCTTCAAAATCCGCTCTGACTTTTTTTCACCTATCAAGGTACCAAGCCTGGAAGGAAAGGTTGAGCCATATTGGATATCCGATCTAATATCGGATATCCAATATTATCGGATATACGATTATATATCGAATATCTGATAATTATATTACATTATTATTATTATATTATAATAATATAAAAACATTATATTATAACAGTGTAATACATTATAATATAATATTATTAAATATAATATTATTATATAATATTGTTATTAAATATATAATATAATATTATAATAATAATAATTATTATACTATAATATAATAATATTATTATTATAATATTATAATCGTATAATATTATACTATAATAATAATATTATACTATGTTGCCCAAGTTTTAGGTTTTCTATGTTATGAGTTGTGTTAATGATCATGTCAAGTAAATCAAAAGAGTCTAGGTCTAAGTCTTCTTTATGTAATTTGTCCTTGTCGGGTTTCCCTATCATTTCCTTTTCTTCTCTAAGCCGGTTGGCTTGTTCTAAAGGTCTGTTCATATTGGGTAGGTTGTAGATCCCAACCCGGCAAGGATATCGTGCTCTTATTGATGATCTTTTGCAGATGAGAGTTGTGAAATGTTCTCCAGACGTGTACAAGGGAGCCAATGAGAGTCTTTCTCAAGATGATTGATGTACTATTGTTTTTGAGAAAAATTCATAAGGTCATGGAGTTTTCCATGTCCTTGGTATTCAAAAGTTCACCTATCCGTGGCACAGCAGAGGAAGTGGTAGATTATCACAAACCTCTTCTTGGAGACATGCATCGCCAACTTCGAGTTCATCATCTTCTGAACATTCTTGGAAGAATCAGCCTTCTAGTCCTTCCAATGTCTCACGATGGGGCACTTCCAAAAAAATTGCTATCTAGAAAGGGGCAGTCCTTACATTTAGACATTCGTTGTGGCAAGGTTGTGATAAAGCCAATTTGTCGAGGATCAAGCATTGGTATTAATGTTACCTTAGGTGTTGATGATGCCCTTAGAAAGGAAGATAAATTGATAATAGAGGGTATAGAAGTTCAAGTCAACATGCTCGAAGTTAGAGGTAGAAAGGCATTAGTTATGATTGGCTGATACGAATGCACGGAGAGAGTAATTCAAAAGTACATGGGAAGTCATAATCAGAAATTGTTGAAGCCTTACACTCTTTCTACAAGTGGTGATATGGAGCATTGGTAAGAGGAGCTACAAATGTTAGCTAAAGGCGATGTATCAAATCCACAAGGATCACATCAGGTTAAGATAAGGAACTGAAAGATGCCAGATCTACAGTCAGCAGTTAATGACTTTGTGGTCAAACCTAAGCGATTGCAGGTTGAAGGTTCACAGGCTAGTGCAAGAGAAACTATAGTTCTACTTAGGTCAGTTATTTGTCAACAACGTGTACCACATTCTAATCAGGCTGCATCCCTTATTCAAGCAGTAAGATCAGTGGGCGTGCAACTCATTGCTGCTAATCTCGTCGAGCTAGCTATTGGGAACATCGTGAGACGTGTATTACATCTTATTCATGATGAGGATGTAGCTTTGGCAACAATAGATGTTAAGGGCTTAGACATTTCTGTTGACAGTGATGATGAAGATGACACTCAACATGAAAACCCATCACAGCTATCTGTTGTTGCTCTGGCTACGACAAATAGGAGTACATTACAAGCTCCTTCCCTACATAATCTTCTTGAATCTATTCTTGGACCACAAGTTGCTTCTTCTACAGGTTCTTTCAAAGGTGACTCTAAAGGAAAAAGCAAATCTGCTGACAAAAACTCAAAAAGATGGAAACTAAAACATGGTGTAATTGAGGCCATCAATGAATTGATTGAAGAAATTGATAACTGTTACTCTCAGATTGTAGAGCAAGCATTGGAACATATTCATCAGAATGAGGTGATATTAACTCTAGCACACTCAAAGGTTGTGATGAAGTTCCTTTATGAGGCCAAGAAAAAGAGATCTTTTCAAGTATTTGTTGCAAAAGGTGCTCCAAGATATCAAGGGCATGCTCTTGCTAAAGAACTAGTTGCAAAAGATTTACAAACAACTTTAATTACAGATTCAACAGTCTTTGCTATGATATCACGTGTGAATATGGTTATAATAGGTGCTCATGCGGTCCTGGCCAATGGTGGAGTGATTGCACCAGTAGGACTGCATATGGTTGCACTAGCAGCACACAGACATGCTGTTCCATTTGTTGTACTAGCTGGTACACACAAGCTATGTCCTTTATATCTGGACAATCCAGAGGTTTTACTTAATGACCTCAAATCACCATCAGGAATGTCAACAGTATTCAAGTCAGAATAGTTTTATCTAAAATGGTTAGAAAACCGAATTCAAATAGTGATTTTTTGAGTTCCCAAATGTGAAAAGTCTTTTTCTCTATATTTTGTCTTTTTGTATTCAAAGAAGAGGAAAAGTCAAGAGCCCTTACAAGCTTGATGTATTGAAAGATCTATATATACTGCTATGAAAAGGAATGGTGGATGGGGGGGCAAATGGGAAGGTAGGAAAGTAATTCCATTTACTTAGCCTAATTATTGGTTTGTTGTTCCAGTATTATTTTAGTGGCAATTTTTTTTTTTTGAATAGAAAGCATACTTATATTTTGGATACTATGATGTCTTCCTGAATTCTATTTCTTGTCAAGAAAATTATAGTAACGGTAATTCTATTTGCCTTTCATTATATAGGATTGCTCCTATTTGCCAATTAGAATATGCATTTCATATAAAATAGAATAGAATTAGTTAGATATTAAAACTCATGTGATGATCTATAATCGACATTCTACTGGGGGTTATAGATTATCTTCATTTTATCCAGCCTGAATTTCTTGTGCCGACAAAGTAATTCAATTAATTTCATTACTCAATGTATCTGGTGATTGATAAAAACAAATTCATTGAATATTTAATACAATAAGGGAGTTGTACCTGTTAATTCAAAGGACAATGATTGTACATATACGCTGACCCATTTGTTGGTGACATTCTCTTGTTTTCTCACCTTGGGCCCGAAGAAGAGTCAGGGATTATAAATCTAACGAGAAGACAAATTGTTAACCAACAGGTTTTGGCGACTCTACTGGGGAGAACTTGAAAAGATTTTGAAAATAAAGAGTATTAGAAGTTTTTCTCAGAATTATAAATACCCTAGATTCCAAATTTACCAGGAGTGCGAAACAAAAGGGAAAAGTTGACCCAGTGTACGAAGAACTTAAGAAGGTCAATTTTCCTATCTTGGATGATAGATTCATAAAAGGAATAACGAGAACAAAGGAGTTTGAAGTCAAGAATCCTAAAGAATTGCAATTGCCTATGCAAGCCTCTTTCAGAGCAAGAAGAAGCAAATCTTCCTCTCCTCCAATAGGTAGAATTTTCATTTCAACCACTTGTAATTCATTGTTGTTACACGATATTGCTCTTCCCCTATCAGTTTCCATTCAGACACCTATACAAAACTTAGCAATAACAAACATGGCAGTTCCATGGGGAAATGCAATAGGACCATTGAACCTTGCAGATAATCATGATTTACCAAGAGCTTCAAGGAAGAATTTTCCAAAATTCAATGGTGACGGTACAGTTTCAACAAAGCAACATCTAAGTGCTTTTCATAAGGCTTGCAGTGTAGTTAATCCTCAGTATGAAGACACTGAGGTGAGAATGTTCGTAGATACTCTTGTAGATGATGCTGTAGATTGGTTTTAGGATTTTCCTGCAGGATGTATAACAAATTGGAATAACATGAAACAAAGATTTGAAGACAGGTATAAAAGTACTGAAGATGCTCAAGTCTTGTTATTACAGATAGCTCAAATAAAGAAAGAACCATCTATATCTATGAGGGATTTTAATGCCAAATTTAATAAATTGATAAAAAGAATTCCAACTGCCAGTACACCTACAGTGGATAATTAGAAGACTTTCTACATCAGTTCTATGCCTCCTAAACTTGGCTACCAAATAAGAAGAGCTAATGTAGCTGATTTGCAAACGGCTCAAACATTAGCTGTAGAGATGGAGGATGATATGATAGCTTCTGGGAGATGGAAGAAAGACCTTCATATTGGGCTTTCTAATAGCACAACTGGCACTTCAAACAGCATTGAAACAATGTTACAGAAGTTATCAAATGAACTAATTGCATTAAAGAAACAGGCCACTAAGCCTACTCATTCTTTTCATCAGCCTTATCAGGGTGGGAATAAGAATTTACAAATTCCTGCTCCACAACAGAGGTTGGCTATTGAGGCTCCTCCTAAGAAACATGTGATGTGTGCTTTTCATCTTAGAGCTGATCATGATGGAGACACATGCGTAGATATGATCAGGTATAGACAAATGGAAGAAGAGAAAGAACAGAGAATAGAATATCCAGAAAGTGATGATGACCATGCTCTACATGGTGACTCCGTAAATCTATTTTGTGAGTATGAGTTAGATTCAGAAAATGGAGGTGATTGTTTTGCTACATTGGATGGACCACAGCTCACTATGCTGACTAGAAATCAGAAGAAGAAAAATCAAATATCCAATGTTGTACCTAATAAGAATCAGGCATCTTCTAGTAAAATTGGTAAAGATAATAATATATCAGCTACTTCTTCTCACAAAGATCACAGAGGTAAGTCATCTGATTCTTTTGACATTGTACAGTTTTGTGAAGAAAGTAAAATTCAGATTTCTCCCATTGATTATTTGAAATCAAATCCTGATCAACTTCAAAGATTAGTGAAACATTCTACGAATAAGGTTGATGATTTTGTCAATGCTAATATCAATGGTAAATCCTTAAATGAAGAAGGTGTTTCAATTTCTAAGTTGTTTCAGGAAGAAGAGTCCGTTGTTTTAGCTACTGGTTCAAATTTAAAACTGGGACCCTTCTATATATCTCTTTTTATTAATGGCAATAGATTGAGTAATTGTATTATAGATTCAAGGGCCTCTGATAATGTCATGCCCGCATCAGTAGCTAAAGCCTTGTGATTGCCTTTGACTAAAGCTTTTGGTAGATGCTATTCAATGGATGCAAAACAAGTGCCCCTAGTCGGCCAAATAAAAGATGCCCAAGTTGCCCTTGCAGCCTATCCTTCCAAAAGATTAAAACTCACCATACTTGTGGTTGATATCCCTACCAACTATGGGATGCTTCTCAGTAGAAGCTTTTGTAAAGACATAGGTGGAGAAATTAAATTAGACTAGTTTACTACAACTATTCAAGTAGCAGATAAGAAAGTGAAGTTAGAGCCGGAAGAAAAAGCCAAGTTTACTGTGCTCAAGTCAGATGATCCTAGGTCCCAAATACTTTATCAGGAAATGCAATTTGGTAATTACATTCTTTTCTTTGATGATTCTAATGTTCAGGAAGAAAAAGATCAGACTAATTTTGATGATAAACAAATATGGATATTGGAATTTGATGGTAGCTGTGCTAAAGCCGGTTCTGGTGCAGGAGTAGTATTGATTGCTCCTAATGGAGAAATTACATGCTTGGCTTATAAGTTAGATTTCAAGAACACTAACAATATTACAGAATATGAAGCACTCTTTCTTGGTATGGAAGCGGCTAAGCAAAGAGGAGTCCAATTGTTGAAAGTACAAGGTGATGCTGAATTGGTGGTAAGAAAAATCAGAAAATAGTATTCTGTGAAAAATAATAGATTGAGAAACTACAGGAATAAGGTATGGGATGAGATTGAGAGTTTTGAAGCATTTTCAATAATTTCAGTACCTAGAGATCAAAATACTAGAGCAGATTCTCTGGCCGTATCTGCATCTTTGTTGTTGCCTCATCCTGATTTCAAAGATCAAGTGTATAGAATGGAGGTTTTGTTCAGACCTAGTGTCCCTAATAATGAAGAATCTTGGCAAGTGTTTTATGATGATAAACATATTCAGCAATTTATTGAAGGTATAGGCCCTTTTGCAGACCTTTTTTTTGAAAGTGATCAGCAAGAAGAACATGCATCAGATAATGAAAGGAAAATTAAATCAGGAACAGTTCAATTAAAAGTAAAAAGTATCTTGACTCAGCAAGAAGTGGTTTGTAATCATAAAGGAACATGGATTGCTAAAGTACAGGAGTTTGATATAGACATAAAACCAACGAAGTTAGTAAGAGGAAATGCACTTTCCAAAGCTATGGCAGAGGATCAACACATTGAAGATGATCATAAAGTGCTCATGGTGAGTTTACAAGATCCTTGGTTTTCCAACATTGCCTATTATCTGACATATGGTGAGTGTCCTGATGGTTTAACAACAAAACAAAAGAGAGATCTAAAAAATAAAGCTTTGAAGTACGTAATATTTGATGATGTTTTGTACAAGAAAGCAATAGATGGCACTTTCTTAAGGTGTGTGGATAAAGAACAACAGGTAAGATTATTGAAGACTTTTCATGATGAAGCCTGTGGGGGACATTTCTCTTCTACTGTGACTACATTTAAGATTCTCAAACAATGCTATTACTAGCCGGGTATGTTTAAAGATGCGTATAAATGGGTTGCAAATTGTGAGAAATGTAAGTTGTTTACAGGAAAGCCACAATTGGCCGCTTTACCTTTAAGACCAGTGATAATAGATGCTCCTTTTCAGCAGTGGGGTTTAGATTTTATAGGACCTTTAAATCCTCCTTCAAGTCAAGGACATACCTATATCTTAACAGCCACAGATTATTTTAGTAAATGGGTAGAAGCAAAGGCAATGAAAAAGACTACTTCTACAGTGGTTTGTGAATTCATCAAAGAACAAATATTGGTTAGATTCGGAGTTCCTGCAAAACTGGTAATGGATAATGCATCTTACTTTACTTCTGTAGAAATCATTGCTTTCTGTTATGATAATGGAATATAGGTTGGTCATTCATTAGATTACTTCCCTTAAGGAAATGGACAAGTAGAGTCCAGTAATAAGAATTTAATTAACATCTTGAAGAAGTTGGTCTCAGATAATCAAAGGAATTGGCACAAGAAATTGTATGATGCATTGTGGGCTGATAGGACTACTCCGAAAAGAGCTATTGGGATTTCACCTTTTGAATTAGTTTATGGTGTTGAAGTTGTCTTACCATTACCACTTGAGTTAGCTACCTATAAATTGAAGACTACGATTGAAGATGGTGTGTTCAAGGAAGGATTAGAAAGGAGAATTTTGTATCTGACAAAGCTACAGGAAGAAAGAGCAGATATGGTAGATAGAATTACAGAACACCAAAGCAGAGTCAAAAAGTTGTTTGATAAAAGGGCAAGGCCGAGAAAGTTAATGGAAGGTGATCTGGTATTATTGTGGGATAAAAGACAGGAGCCTAGGGGAATGCATTCAAAATTTTAATCATTGTGGAAAGGCCCATTTCAAATTGTACAGGCAAATCAGAATAATTCATTCAAATTGGCTTATCCTTCAGGTGAGCGGCTGCCATACTCTTATAATGGGCAGGACCTAAAATTGTACCAAATGCAATAATGGGAAGCAGGTAACCCCTGCATAGTTGTTAGTTAGGTAGGTTTTCCTTTTTCCCATTCTTGGTTAATGTGTTTTGTTCTTGTTTCTGTTTTCCATGTTAGGTTAGTTTTCATTTTCATCAAGTTGTTGACCCATGTGCGAAACCAAAGATGATCTGAGCCCTTTCAAGCATTATCATACTTAAATCCCTAGATGGAGCCAGCTGTTGCCTAAATTTTAGGTTTTCTATGTTATGAGTTGTGTTAATGGTCATGTCAAGTAAATCAAAAGAGTCTAGGTCTAAGTCTTCTTTAGGTAAGTTGTCCTTGTCGGGTTTCCCTATCATTGCCTTTTCTTCTCTAAGCCGGTTGGGTTGTTCTAAAGGTCTGTTCATATTGGGTAGGTTGTAGATCCCTACCCAGCAAGGATATCGTGCTCTTATTGATGATCTTTTGCAGATGAGAGTTGTGAAATGTTCTCCAGACATGTACAAGGGAGCCGATGAGAATCTTTCTCAAGATGATTGATGCACTATTGTTTCTAAGAAAAATTCATAAGGTCATGGAGTTTTCCATGTCCTTGGTATTCAAAAGTTCACCTATCCTTGGCACAGCAGAGGAAGTGGTAGATTATCACAAACCTCTTCTTGGAGACATGCATCGCCAACTTATAGTTCATCATCTTTTGAACATTCTTGGAGGAATTAGCCTTCTAGTCCTTCCAATGTCTCATGAGGGGGCACTTCCAAAAAAATTGCTATCTAGAAAGGGGCAGTCCTTACATATAGACATTCGCTATGGCAAGGTTGTGATAAAGCCAATTTGTCTAGGATCAAGCATTGGTATTAATGTTGCCTTAGGTGTTGATGATGCCCTTAGAAAGGAAGATAAATTGATAATAGAGGGTATAGAAGTTCAAGTCAACATGCTTGAAGTTAGAGGCAGAAAGGCATTAGTTATGATCGGCTGATACGAATGCATGGAGAGAGTAATTCAGAAGTACATGGGAAGTCATAATCAGAAATTGTTGAAGCCTTACACTCTTTCTATAGGCGGTGATCTGGAGCATTGGCAAGAGGAGTTACAAATGTCAGCTAAAGGCGATGTATCAAATCCATAAGGATCACATCAGGTTAAGATAAGGAACTGAAAGATGCCAGATCTATAGTCAGCAGTTAATGACTTTGTGGTCAAACTTAAGCGATGGTAGGTAGAAGGTTCATAGGCTAGTGCCAGAGAAACTGCAGTTCTACTTAGGTCAGTTATTTGTCAACAACGCGTACCACATTCTAATCAGGCTGCATCCCTTATTCAAGCAGTAAGAGCAGTGGGCGTGCAACTCATTGTTGCTAATCCCATTGAGCTAGCTATTGGGAACATCGTGAGACGTGTATTACATCTTATTCGTGATGAGGATGTAGCTTTGGCAACAACAGATGTTAAGGGCTTAGACATTTCTGTTAACAGTGATGATGAAGATGACACTCAACATGAAAACCCATCACAGCTATCTACTGCTGCTCTGGCTGCGGAAAATAGGAGTACATTACAAGCTCCTTCCCTACATAATCTTCTTGAGTCTATTCTTGGACCACAAGTTGCTTCTTCTACAGGTTCTTCCGGAGGTGACTCTAAAGGAAAAAGCAAATTTTCTGACAAAAACTCAAAAAGATGGAAACTAAAACATGGTGTAATTGAGGTCGTCAATGAATTGATTGAAGAAATTGATAACTATTATTCTCAGATTCAAGAGCAAGCATTGGAACATATTCATCAGAATGAGGTGATATTAACTCTAGCACACTCAAAGGCTATGATGAAGTTCCTTTGTGAGGCCAAGAAAAAGAGATCTTTTCAAGTATTTGTTGTAGAAGGTGCTCCAAGATATCAAGGGCATGCTCTTGCTAAAGAACTAGTTGCAAAAGATTTACAAACAACTGTAATTACAGATTCAGCAGTCTTTGCTATGATATCACGTGTGAATATGGTTATAGTAGGTGCTCATGCGGTCTTGGCCAATGGTGGAGTGATTGCACCAGTAGGACTGCATATGGTTGCACTAGCAGCACACAGACATGCTGTTCCATTTGTTGTACTAGCTGGTACACACAAGCTATGTCCTTTGTATCCGCACAATCCAGAGGTTTTACTTAATGACCTCAAATCACCATCAAGAATGTCAACAGTATTCAAGTCATAATAGTTTTATCTAAAATGGTTAGAAAACTAAATTCAAATAGTGATTGTTTGAGTTCCCAAATTTGAAAAGTCTTTTTCTCTATATTTTATCTTTTTGTATTCAAAGAAGAGGAAAAGTCAAGAGCCCTTATGAGCTTGATGTATTGAAAGATCTATATATATTGCTATGAAAAGGAATGGTGGATGGGGGGCGAATGGGAAGGTAGCAAAGTAATTCCATTTACTTAGCCTACTTATTGGTTTGTTATTCCAGTATTATTTTAGTGGCAATTTTTTTTTTTTTTGAATAGAAAGCATACTTATATTTTGGATATTGTGATGTCTTCCTGAATTCTATTTCTTGTCAAGCAAATTACAGTAATGGTAAGTCTATTTTCCTTTCATTATATAGGATTGCTCCTATTCGCCAATTAGAATCTGCATTTCGTATAAAATAGAATAGAATTAGTTAGATATTAAAACTCATGTGATGATCTATAATCGACATTCTACTAGGGGTTATAGATTATCTTCATTTTATCCAGCCTGAATTGCTTGTGCCGACAAAGTAATTTAGTTAATTTCATTACTCAATGTATCTGGTGATTGATAAAAACAAATTCATTGAATATTTAATACAATCAGGGAGTTGTATCTGTTAATTCAGAGGACAGTGATTGTACATATATGCTGACCCATTTGTTGGTGACATTCTCTTGTTTTCTCACCTTGGGCCTGAAGAAGATTCAGGGATTATAAATCTAATGAGAAGACAAACTGTTAACCAACATACTATAATAATAATATTATACTATAATAATAATATTATATTATAATGTATTATATTATATTATAATATATATAAAATATAATATTTCAAAGCTATATATAAAATATAAAATATGTTATATATGTTATATATAAAATATAAGATATGGGCGCGATTGGATATCCGATACCTATAGCATACATTAAAAAAAAGAACAGACCCGCGGGCCCTTATTTCTCACATTTCGGGGGCTAGTATTAGCACACAATCGGATATCAAATACAAAATCGGATATTGGATATTAAGGTAAGTTTTTTTTGTTTTTTAAACTAATTTTTAATCTAAATTCGATAGATTTTAGCATGATTTTGTTTGTTTTAGTTGAATCTAGGTTTTTTTTGAAAAAAAAGGTTAAAATTAAGGTTTTTTTTTAATATGTATTACGTTTTTCAATTCAATAGGAATGGCTGATCAGAATGATGAAACTGAGGCAGGGAATAATATTCCTCTTAACCCCCCACCAAATGATCCAGTACCTCCACAAAACCGTCCACCAAACGATCCTCTACCCCCTCAAAACCCTCCTCGAATCGAAGATTTGATAAATGAAGATCTCACTGAGTTGAGAGGTTTGCATAGAACATATAATAATGTACCCACATTGGCTCCTATGTTATCCATGTTAAACACCATAGTGGATAACATTGAAACCCTTACAAACCAACAAAATGCCGCTCTTTGTTGGCGTGATCAAATGCACGAGATATTTGATGATGGTTTGGATTATGATGAGGTTGTGGCCCTCAACATAAGCAAAGACAATTTGGCCAGCCTTTTTGCAAACCCAAAGGGTTTACCAGTTGACCCAAAAAAATCCAAACTATCGATTAAATGGTGCACAAATGACGCCATACATGCAAACTTTTGGGATCATTGGTGGATGGTCTTTGATATCCCTCCACATGGAAATTTAGATAGACCATTTTATTTCCTTAGAAAATTATATGCTGAATTTGTGTTGAAACTTAAAGTGAACTATTGGAGCATGAAGCCCAACATGGGCTTAGGACTAGGAGCTCCTCAGGATAGACCCTCTTCCCAATGGAAGAAAGCTGGCACTTTTGTCCCCCCACCTGATATCTCCCCTCCTCTTCGAGTGCAGCATACAGATATTATGATAGAAGCTAGCTCTCAGACTATCAGAGTCATTCATAGGCTGAGTAGCCTAATGATATCTCAGGCTAGTTCAATCATGTCTCCTCGTGTTGATGATGCTAGTGTCGGTTCATCATCGGCTACCTCATCACATATTTGTGTACCTCACACTTGCATTATGTGCAAGAATATTTTCCTGGGTCCCATAGGTGATCTTCTTGAGTATCATTTTGTATTAGACGAGGATATACCAGACACACATGCAGAGGCTACAGACCTTGATGCGAGAGAGGAGGGGAATGCAGAGGCATGGATTCCTTTGGTGATGGTACGTGTATATATTTTTTTGTTATGACATATGTGATTTAAAGTTAATTTTTATAGTAGAGTAATTTTAATTTTTAAGCCATATTGACTTTTATATGTATGTGATCTTCATTCCTGTTTAGTTGATGACCGAGGAGGAGCTCAAATAGATTGATGATGCCATGATCTCGGCCACTTCATTTGGCCTTGAGACATCTACGGTACATTATGTTGTGTTCACATTTTTTTTCTATTTGATATTGGAGCATATATGGTTGCTAATCTTTCTTTTATCTTGCAAGTAGCACTTGTCCCGGAGGGACAAAGTGTGGAGGGTGAGCCAGCACACACTGACAAAGGAAAGGTAATTAGGCACTTTCTATTTGATTAAATATTGATGCATTCTTGTAAAATGTTTGTGGTAATCCCATTTAATTACATTCTTTATTGTATATAGGGCATCGCTAATGGTGATGAGCCTGTACAGACTCTGCGTCGTAGACCATAAGGGATTTCCATTCGCACTGAGAGCCCCATTGTATGTATAAGTATCATTTATTTTTTATTATCCTTATCTTCATAAATAAATTAAAAACTGATTTCTGTGATATTAACCACTACTATTTTGTATCTCATAGGAGACTCCTAGTGCACATGAGGTCCGATGGGACAATTATGTAGATTTGATGATGCAGCCACTCACTCTTGAGGAGGAGCCTACAATAGTAAGTTGTCATTTGAATTCATGATTAAATATGTTATAAATTTAGCATGCTATGAATTATAATGTTATAGTTTAAATTGTAGATTCATCTGACAAAGGTATTTGAACATATACAACCCACAATCAGAGAGGTAATAGCATTGTTGAGGGCATACGAGAGGACTCCTGACTGGCATAGGAGGTCGACAAGAGAGGTATTTATTATGAAATTTTGATAGTATTAATCTCCATTACACAAAATATCATTATGCATTTGAGTTATTCAATGTTAGATACATAGAATCATATAAATTTAGTAGTCTAACTTTGGGTTTTCCTTTTTTGTTTATGTAAGAGGCATCTGATCCACCTAGTGCAGTGAAGAGGTTGCATTTTGATCATCCACCAACACCCTAGGATAGTATAGTTTTCGTAGGATGCATCATGAGACATTTTGAGATGGAATATGACACATTGTATACAGAAACATTGATATTATACACATTCTGATGGCATGATTAGCCACATTTTGTATATGGATCTATGTATTTTGATATATATTTGAGTACTTTTTCTATGGATACATGATCTTTGATATATATTTGTGTAAAATTTTGTCTATGGATACATGTATTTTGATATATATTTTTGTCATTTATGTGCACAATGATATACATATTAATTTAGTATCTAGTATTGTTCAATTTATCGTGGATCATGTGTCATGCACTAAATTTTACTAGTAAAAAAACAACAAATTTTTTTTTTTTGTAGCTTTTGAAGTTGCATAAGAAATTACATATTGTAAAACAAGGTTATCATTGAATAGGAGTTCAAGGCTCATGTGGATAGTGTCATCCGGTTGTAACATTTTAGTTATAGGTGGTTTTCAAATAGATTGGATGACAGTCTAGTTCAAGTTAGCATCACGAGTCAAAGGAGCAAGTTCAAGATACAACGCTCATAAATTAGTGAGGTAATTCATATCCTAACAAGCCTCTAATACTAATATTCTATTAGGGTTTGTCAGTTGTATCATATGGACTAGGTCGTGATTCTAGCATGTAAGGGAAGGGGATCAAAATTACTTATTATTCTCATTACCAATGTACATGCATTCATTAATCATTACAATATATATTAATGTGACAATTACTATATGGTGTGGAATTGTAGTATATCTTAATCGATTAAACACATGTATCTAGAGAATTTAGATTTAGTACTCATCACATGAGCACCCTTAGTCAAATAAGGAAATGTGCACTTATCTACCACACTATATTGGATCTAACCATTGGAAATTAGAAAAGATATGCCCCAAAGGTAGCTTCGAAGTCTACATGATGGAGAAGGGGCCACTTGTATTGATAGTATCCATCATTCAACACATACTATACACAACTTATGGAATAAACAATTTGTTTTATGTGCCAAACGTGTATCATGTGCTTGCATCCATAATTTAGTGGTTATAGGTCCTCTCGAAGATTGGACCAATACTAAGTCATTTTCTCCCTCTTTACACTATTTATTCATCCTTATGCATTCTATCAACATTGCTTCCTCACCAAACTAACACTCACTACAGTTTCCTAAACACAAAAGTTACTATTTCAATACATAAATTAAACTCACTCTAACAAAAGACAATTACTAACTATCTAGCTCATCAACTACTAACTAATCTAGCTACATTGCCATGCTTTTACATTTACTATTTTAATTACTATAATTACTATACTATTACATTTACTTTTTACATTATTACATCTAATTATTCACCATAAGCTCACTTTCTCACTATCAATATTATTATTATCAAAGCATGTTTAGATTCAAAGTAGTTTCATAGTACGAATTAGTAAGCACATAAAATGAGGAACTCTTAGTAAGTCTAAGGGCCAATTCAAAGTACTTAACTCAATAATAATTCACGATCAATATTTAAACACATCCTACTACACCATCGTATTGAGTGTGTCAATTTAAATTTGTTAGATGAATTGTTTATGCAAGGATTAGGTGCGAGCATATAAATAAGGTTTGTATATAACATACCTTGTCATTCTGACATCTATGTATTCATCATTTCATGCAACTAACATAGTAAAATGTGGTGTACATGAATCATATTATCATTAATTATACATAGGGTACATGAGCTGACAAGCTACCTCTAATGACATGCCTATTGACCCTTATTACATACTAGCTAACTAATGTTTTATTCCTACATTACATTTTCAAATTGGTATATATATTCTATCGACTTTGATATTCTACTAATATCTTCAATCGAATCCACAACATTCATTATCTAACTAACATTCCCTCAAGCCAAATATAAAATTCACTTGACATTAAATCCAACATCTACACAGGTTTGTCATGCATTCAATTCTATCTAGTAACTCTTATCTATCAATGTGCTTTATTGACTAGATAAAACTAGATTTGAGTTATTATTTTAATCCACCATCCATCCTTATCCTTGATTCTCCAATCCCATCATCCTGACAACTTACTTCATATTAACCCTATTATATCTACATCCAACTATCCTAATTTACAGTCTTAACACTAATTTAATTAAACCCTCCATACTTAACATCATGTTCAATTATATATGCATTCTCGTAAACTTATTTATTTCATTTAATTTATTTTCCTATATTGAGATTTTCCATTACCATATGGTTTAATTGTTACATGTTTCTAAATGAGCCCCTTGATATAAACATTACCCTTAAACTAAGCTCAAATACACTAAGTGTCATTATCCTCTATTCAATACTTGAAATGATTAAATAATTATCTAATAAAAATAAAAACAAATCTAAAGGGTGAATCTTCTATCTATCTTAAATCCTCATCATTCCCTAACTCTTACCAAGGCCACATTTCTTACTACACATGGTCCCCAAAAGGTCCCATATGGGTCATGTGCAGAATTTTGACTAATCCAAGCCTTAGGACATCTTTTTCCCATCCCTCCAATCAAGAATCCTAATGTGAACAAGTCATATTAAATGTCAAATTGACATTCTCCTAAGTACAAATCCCTTGGGATTGCTATCCCACTCCCCCTTAATTTCAAGTCGACTACCTATGCTTGGGAACATGTGACCACTGTTGCAAGAAATTTCAAGTCGACTACCTATGCTTGGGAACACATGACCACTGCTGCAAGGAGGGGACGACTAGTGCATAAGACAAGGATGTGACATAAACCCTTTCTCCTATGCACCCAAGTATATTAATGGGGATGAAACCCCTTTTCAAGGAGGCAAGCTCAAGGATAAAAGTTTTGACATGACATGTCAGAATGAATGTCAGATTTAACAATATGCCTTGGGGAGTGGAGAAAACTTTTTGCATTATGATGGCTTAGGAAATGTTGGGGGCTACTCTAGAAGGATGGTCAAGATCAATCTTGGCTTTTACTTTATTTTTGAGTTAAATATTTAAATTTGTCATATTCTCTAACATGCACACTAATATGCCTTTATTTATTTAATTACTAATTTATTATTTGAGTGTTGGATGTGACTTAGAGGTCACAAGATTGTAATGTGTACCATTCTGTCACTTAGGAAATATATTAGTCTAGGACACTCATTAGTCTCTATAGGCTATTATTATATTTATTTTTATTGGATAGCAGTCTAGAATCTGGGAATATTCTTTAATATTTTATTGCTCTGTATTAAGGAAGGGATTTATTTGCCTTTACCATACATTTTCCAGCGAGGAAAATGCATACCTATAGCAATGTATCTTATAGATTTTATTATGTCTTCTCTTACAACAAACTTCATTTTGTTATATCATGAAATTAATTTGATGATTTCCTTGCTTAGAATTGCATTAAGCTTGGTAATTATAATCAATGTTATCCATGCATGTGATATGGACATAAAATTTTCCTTCCAAATTATTGAGTGCACAACAAGATTTTAAGCAATCCACTAATTTTTAAATTTATACAATCAATGGTATCACATAACATCTATGGATTGTTATTATCAACTAGTCATTTACAATACCACAAGGAGAAAACTTTCTTTCACATTCTCAAATGATAACAATGATGTCAAAGAAAATCTATGACTCATACCAATGCTTTCATAACAATATAAACTCCAAATGAAACATGCATATACAACCTTATCAATTATTTCCTCTACACGTACATTAGCTAACAATGATACAATCTCCTTCCATCACAATGGGGCAACATAAGGGACTTTTCAAAATCATAAGGAACATGAACATTGAAAGATATGGACAATGAGTAGCATGAACATTTTCCAACATGATTGTTGAGAACATGAACAAGCTGGTGAATCCTCGTTCACAAATGAGGGCACAATGTCAAGTTTTCTCATCCAACATCAATCTACAAGATGATCATTCCAATCCATTTCCATTGCTCCTTTGGACAAAAATCTGCATATGCAGCACAACAAAATAACAAGGACCATGGATGCTTTCCACCCAACCATAGGCCTCAAAGAGACCACCCCCGCACTAGGGAACAAGGCTCAAACTGGGATACACATACAATCTTTCAATGCATAAACATTACATTTCAAACTTGAACAATTCCCCCCCAAGGCTATTTCACAATGGCTTCACAGATGGAACCATAAACATAGGGTGAAGGTGTGCTCTAAAATGGAGACTTGCCATACCAAACCATATCTGCAATAAACAATTTTCATGCCCTCTCAGGGCTATCATAATTCAACAAATTTCATGCCCTCTCGGGGCTATCATAAATCAAAAATTTAATGCCCTCTTGAGGCCTCCACATTTCCTCCTCCAAACCCACTACCATCAGCTGTAACTCCTCAAACTTCCTTTCTACACCATACTTTCCTTATCACCCCCAACAAGATATGAATGGTTATGGCATACAATGGAGCCCATACTCCAAGGTTCTCAATACATTTTTTGAACACAACTTAAGCCCTTCACCCTGGACTTCTCTTCCCTTCCCACAAGGGTGAGTGTAAGTCCCATGCCCATAACAACACTCAATCACAAAACAAGAAAACAAAACAAAGTAGAAATAAAACAAGAAATTTTCAAGAGCACATCACATTTTCACAACACAATATCAACACCCATAATACAACAACAAAATAGAGGAAATCTAAACCTCATACTCACAATACTCCACATAATACAAAAAGATGCACAATGGTGTCACTCTAATATACATGGAATGAACACCATTCAAGCACTCACATTAATGCTACTCCACAATGCAATGCAATGCAAACTCCATTGATAAACTCCACACTTGCATATTTGCTTAACCATGCTAAAAGAAAGAAATGGAAAAGAAGCAAGTTTGAGATACCAACCTTGGTCCAAGCTAGGGTAAGTATAGTTGTAGTAGAGCTCCCCTAATCTCCCTCCAAAACTTAACTATCTCCAAAATTAGAGAGTGGGCAGACACCCCACTAGTTTGGCCAAGACCCTCTAATAAAGCCTTCCCACTAACTTATTTTAGCAAAAACACTAAGCCACTACTTCTTACAAACTTGTCTCCTCTAACGGTTCATTGATAGCCCTCACGAGCTCTGAGTTATCACCCTTGAAAGATCAACCTCAAAATGCACTTAGAGCACCTTGGAGACTCCTCGGTACAGGGTGGACGCAAATGATGGATGGTCTCCATGGTCGGAACAAGGGTGTGACTAGGGTTCACCCGCCCATCCGGAGCTAATGGCACTTGTTGGAATATTCAAATATGGAAAGAATACTTATGAGAGGGGGGGGGGGTGGGTGAATCAGAAGTATCACACTTTAAGCAATAAAACTTTTAACTGAAAGTAAATTGCATGCATGTAAACACATCAAATAAACATGAAACTAATACATGCATCAACAACACATAATACTGGAATTTGATAACCCAAAAACCCTCTAGAAATAAGAAGGTAAAACTGGGGTGGAGATAATACCCACAAAAATCACTACAGTAATATTGTTCAACCACTTCTGATGGTCTGCCCTATTAAAGGCCTACCATGTTAAAGGCTTTACACTGTGTCAATAGCGACCTAGTTAAAGGATTTAGAAACACTTAACATGAAGTGTCACCCTATTAAAGGATTTAATCACCTTTTGATAAGGATCTACAAATAGCTGCTAAGCCAACCTATCTACATAGGATTTCCTTTCTAATACAATGGTAAAAGAGTATTAGGTATTATAAACCTGATAGTTTGCAATCCTTGATTGCTGAATGCAAGCACTTTTTCTGGCTCTCTCTCTAAGTTTGATCCTCTGAGATCTTATTTCTGTTCATCTCCTTTGCTTTATTTTGATCAACTAAATTTCATTATGTGTTTCCCTTAACACTATTCTCCTTCTCTCATCCCTATTAAAATGAAACTTTCATCTTCCTTAAAAAGACTTCGAAGAATTAGGGTTAGATATGGATCTATGATCCACATTGAATCTCAATTTCCCGCTCAATACTTCCCTTTTTTCTGATTGGTTGCATGCCTTTCCAATTTTCCAATTGGCTACATGTAGATTGCATAGGAAGTGTAAAAGATTCGTTCTTATCTCTAGATCTTTCAAGATTTACCTTGTGTCGGCTACAAAGATGGTTTACATCATAGTTTGTGCAATTACAAACTCTTATGCTGATATTCTGAGTTACTCGGCTCATGAAGCATTACTAATGCTCGACACATGCTGTTTCCTGGATAGCTCGACACCTAAACAAAACTATATCACTCGGAACCTTATGTTACTCGGCACTTGATATCACTTAGCACTTGATATCACTCGGCACTTACTCTTTGCTTGGCATGTATAGTGAAAAATGGTTAAGTGTATTAACACTCAGCTATCAAAATTATTCTTTAAACCAACAATCTCCCCCTTTGACATGAGTGGCAAAAAAACTTAACTAAGATCCTGTGATCTTGACATTATTTCGTGCATCTTCTTATTTGCTTCAAAAATTTTAGGAACAAATAACAATATACCTTATGACTCCCTGTGAGTTGATTATGCCTTGTACACTCAGTGACTTCTGTCCTGTTTCTACATTCTGACCAATATGTTATCTCAAAATTTGTCAAAATTCTCCCAAAATTCTCTATCTCCCCCTTTCATCATACTTACCATTTCATTCTGTACTAAACTCCCCCATACTTAATCTCTACTTAACTCCCCCATACTTATTCTCCCCCTTTTTGACACTTATGTCAAGGGTTCTATAGGGAAATGCCATACTTGGCCAAAAATGTGATGTTTACTTCAAGGAATACCTTCAAAGCTGCATCCCAATTTGCTAGTGCAACATTCAATGACTTATGCTGGATGGCAATCTCTGCTAGTAGGTGTACAAGTCCATCAGATGTAGAAAGATTGGGGTCTTTCTTGAGAACTATCTCTGCATTCATCTGCTCCTTGTGAAGTATTTCCAAATGAGGAGTGATAGAGGATTGAATTTGCATCAATTTGGCTTTGGTGGTTGCCTCCTTTGCTGCTAAGATAGCTAACTCTCTTTGTGTGTGAAGCAATTGGGCAAAATGCTTCTCACTCTGAGCTAGATTTGTAGGGAGTTGCATGCTAGAAATCTTCAGATTTCTCTCCAAGCTTAGTATTTTCTAGCTAGTGTCCTGTGTGAATGTGGAAAAATCACACAACTTGTTGTACAGGGAAAATATGTTTCCAAGTACAGTTTTGACTATTTCAATTTTCTTAGCCAGCTCTATTTGTGATAGTGCTATATCACTAGATATTTTCTTATTTACCTTGCCTTGGAATTTTCTTTCTAACGATTCCAATAATTTGGCGTTTGTTTCCTAGTCTTCACTAGTCACCTGGTCAACTATATCAGATAGTTGCTTTATAATTGGCCTTGACTCATCTAGAGACTGTAAGCAAAAAGCTTTTGTGAATATGTCTTTGATTTCATTTAAGGTATGCTTGTTCTTGTGTTCTCTTCTTAGTGCTTCTTGTCTCCTTCTTCTATCCAATGCACTCTGAATTTCATTGATCTTCTCTTTAGTGAGAGTGCTGGATTCATAATATGGAATCTTTATTTCTTCATCAAGCTCAGAAACTCCATAGTGAATTTTCCTGACTGCCTTTGATGAGCTCGAGCCTAGTGTCCTGATTTGTAATGGTAACCTATCAGTACTCGGCTATTGAAGAGTCTATGTTGGAGTACCAGATTTGGGTAATGCAACCAATGTTTGTATTGCAGACTCCTCCTTCTTACTTGTCTCATCTTTTTCTTCAGCTAGTTTATCCTTTTGGTGATCACTAGGTGGGGTTGAACTTGTTGGCTATTCAGATGTTTCTTTAACTTCCCCTATTGTTGTACTCGGCATCTGAAGTGTATCAGTGACTACACTTGGTGGAGGTGGTGGAGGAAGGAATAGAATACTAGTAGGTTGTATGGTCGAAGGTGGTTCTTGTGTTTTCACCTTGACTGCCTTTGTTTTAACTACTGGATTCTGCAATTTATCAACATTGACCAATATAGGATTTTAACATAATTTTGCTACTAGTGTTGATTGGTCAAGGATTTCTAAATCCGTTGCAGTTAATGAATTGATGTTTGGATTAGAAGTGTCTATAATATCCTTGATTTTAACAATCTCTGCAGGTGTGATGATGGCATGAGGAGGACTAGGAGGGGATACCTGTGTCTTGCACAGTTTGATCTTGTGGTATAGCTGTATCTTTCTCTTCCTCTTTCTCCTCTATATGTGCCTTTTCTTCCTTTTCTTCTTCAACCTTCTTCTCCACTTGTTCCTTTTCTTTTTCCTTGTTTCCTGATACCTTCATCTCCTTTTTCTTGGCACTTGCCTCTGCCTTATATTCTTCATTATATACATCTTCTATTTTCTTGTAAACTATCTTCCACAATCTTGTGGATTTTGTAACTGCATCCTCAATTTTGTTCTGCAAAATGCTGAAAGCTTTATGTTTGGGAGTGAATCTATTGTTATGCCTCTTAACTGCATTTGTTACATGATCCTTAGTCAAATCAGGCAACAATCTTGCTAATGTTGATTTCCTTATCTCCCTCTCCATTTGTAAACAAAAATTCCATTTATCCTCTACAATTTTGTACAATTCTTTAGGTATTGATTCATCTAACTCTAGAGGTGTGTGCTTATACTCAGCCATCATAGCATACACTGATTCCTCTAATTTATTTTGTTCTTCCTTGGTGAGCTTAGAAAAATTTAGGTTCCTTAAACCTTTCAAATCATCATTCTTAATCTTTCTGCATAATTTATCAATAGTAGCCTGAGGTTTGTGCCTTACCACTTGAAATTGGTTGTTGTCCTCTGACTCGGTCTTCTCTTCATCTTTTTGAAGCTGGGCAACAAATTTTCTTTTCTTCTTTGGCTCGGCAACAGTCTTCTTTGAAGTTTTATTCTTCTCTTTTGCCTCCTCTTGGGCTTATTGTGCTGCAACCCTTCTAGTAGGTCTCTTAGGTGCAGGAGCATCTACTTTGTTTGCCTTGGGCTGAGGAGCAGGAGGAGTTGTGGCCTTTCTTTTTCTGACCTTGGTTTTAACTTGTGCTTCCTCAGCTTCTTCTTCCTCAGCACTTTCTTCTTTATCTTCTCCTAACCCTTGAGTTAGACCTTGAGGTTCATCTTCCTCATCTTCAATGTCTTCTTCTTCCTCTTCTGATGTTCCTTCTCCTTCAACACCAAATTTTCTCTTGATTTGCCTTACCAATTTTTCTTTCTTCTTTACTACTGAGGCAATCTTCAAATCTGTTATCACCCTTGATTTTACAACATCATAGGTTCCAAAGGCTTTTGCATTCTTATCAACTTCTTCTGCAAGGAGGGTTGTTATTGCTACAGAGGCTTGATCAATATTGAGTTCATAACCTAGTGGCCTAAGCCATCTCACTCTAGGTATGACTGCTTTTATAGAGGTATAATCAATATCTACAAGAAAGCAAATGTCTTTTTCATATTTCTCAGTCAATGAGACTGGAATCCTCATTCTTTGTTTCATGGATTGTTTGAAGTCCTCAAAGTAGCTAGTCATTTGGGCATCAAAATTATCACCCATCTGTTCAATATATCCATTGATTTGTTCAACAATTTTTTTGTCTGGATTCCATTTCACCTTACCCACAGAAGGAAATTCTTTCATCAGATAGAAAAACATGCACACCAAAACTGATCCAAATTTGCATTGAGCTCCCTTGCTCTTTCTTATGGCTCCTAGATTCTCATTAATCTATTGAAACATGAGCTCTGCTAGATCATAGGTATGATCCTTTTTAATCAATTTGTATGCAACATCAACTGCTATACAAGGCACACTGTTTAACCTGCTTGACTGATAGAATTTGTGTGAAATGATTCTCACAGTAGAATCTAGTAGGGGTTCTGTGATTGTATCAATAGTCATTCCCCTATTGTTCCTTTTAGCACCTGTGTTTTTCTCTATTACTTCCTTTTTGTCACTACGCAGGGTCTTTGGCCGATCTAGGGTTGGAATACTAGTAACCCTATGAATAGTTCTCTTGGTAAATTTCACTGGCTCTGTTTCTAACCAAAAGGCTCCATCATGTATTCTGCTCAAAACTATGTGTACCTATTCAACTTTGAAAACAATAAAAAATTCTAGGGTTTTGGTCAATCCTTTTCTCTCGACTATTGAGAACTCATCTTTCAGTATTTTGTTCTCACATAGCTTGTCATATGCATTGTAAATTTCTAAATCTCCTATGGCTCCAATTTTGCAGTTATAGCATCTACAAACATCTTGGACCATAACAACTTTATCAGGAATAACTGATAATGCACTTGTGGGATCATTCTTGTATGCAACTTCTGGAATGGGCTTGAATTCTGGTTGCTTAACTTCATTACTAACCAACTGTATTTCATGACTCTCCTTGCTCTTAGTGGTTCCAGACCCAGATGACATTGTTTTCCAAACTAGGGTTTACAGTTTAAACAAGGTTATAAACACTACGTAGCTCGGCACACAAGTAAAATACCTCAAATCAATGAAACTTGTGCTGAATCACTATGAAAATATTTTGCAAATGGCTTCTGAGTTTACCTTGATCTTCTACGCTCTTCTCGTCTTTGCTTCGCGTTTGAATGGTGAGAAGTGATTGAAAATTGAACTATGTACCCTTCAAAACAAAGAAATTAATGCTTAGTATGCTAACAACTTTCTACTCAACTCCTGAAGGATTTCAACATGACTCAGAACCCATTGTGTAGCATTTGATAGTTCATCGATAGCCCTCACGAGCTCTGAGTTATGACCCTCAAAAGATCGACCTCAAAATGCACTTAGAGCACCTTGGAGACTCCTCGGTATGGGGTGGCCACAAATGATGGATGGTCTCTATGGTTGAAACAAGGGTGTGACTAGGGTTCACCTACCCATCTGGAGCTAATGACACTAACAATTCGATGCCAAGATCAATGATTTCAAAGTTACGTTGTGGTGCACCTATGAACTGAGGCACACTGCGAGTTTTGGCATCGAGCGAGATCACTGTGCCAAATCCAAACGAAATGAGATAAGTTATTTTAGGCCTCAGTGTCACCATGCTGTAGCATTTGATAGTTCATTGATATCCCTCACGAACTTCAAGTTATGACCCTCGAAAGATCAACCTCGAAATGCACTTAGAGCACCTTGGAGACTACTCGGTACAGGGTGGCCGAAAATGATGGATGGTCTCTATGGCCGAAACAAGGGTGTGACTAGGGTTCACCCGCCCATTAGGAGCTAATGGCACTGATGATTCAATGCCAAGATCAGTGGTTTCAAAGTTACATTGTGGTGCACCTATGAACTGAGGCACACTGCAAGTTTTGGCATCGAGCGAGATCGTTTTGCCAAATCCAAATAGAATGTGATATCTCAAAAATGAGATAGGTTATTTTAGGCCTCGATATCACCATCCTGTAGCATTTGATAGTTCATTGATAGCCCTCATGAGATTTGAGTTATGACCCTCGAAAGATTGACCTTGAAATGCACTTAGAGAACCTTGGAGACTCCTCGATACGGGGTGGCCGCAAATGATGGATGGTCTCCGTGGTTGGAACAAGGGTGTGACTAGGGTTCACCTGCCCATCCAAAGCTAATGGCCCTGACGATTCGATGCCAAGATCAGCGGTTTCAAAGTTAGTTGTGGTGCACCTATGAATTGAGGCACACTGTGAGTTTTGCCATTGAGCGAGATCACTATGCCGAATCCAAACAGAATGTGATCTCTCAAAAATGAGATAGATTATTTTAGGCCTCAACATCAGCGTCCTGTAGCATTCGATAGTTTATCGATAGCCCTCACGAGCTTCGAGTTATGACCCTCAGAAGATCAACCTCAAAATGCACTTAGAGAACCTTGGGGACTTCTCGGTACGGGGTGGCCACAGATGATAGAGGGTCTCTGTGGTTGGAAAAAGGGTGTCACTAGGGTTCACCCACCCACTTAGAGCTAATGGCATTAACTTGCAGCCATTAGGAGTTAGATTTTGAAAAGTTGTCAAGATAGGTTGACCCCTTTGACTTGTATCATGAAAGGTTGCTTTGTGCCTTGCTTGATTGTTTCAAGACTACTCCATGTGTCACTATCTTTCTTGGAAAAAAAAAATTCTTTTGAACATCAAGCTTGCAATATTATCAATTATTGTCAAACTTTTTCAACCAAGTCAAAACATCAAGTGCAAATATTTGTTTGCATTTTTTGCTAAGGGGAGTTTCATAAATTGACTTTGATTTTCTATGTCTCTAGTGCTTGAACATGCTTAAAATGGCTCTTTGGTCTTAGAGCTATTAGTGTTTTCTAACTTCATGGTCTATGATATGCATACTAAGAATTTCTTTCACTAAATGGTTTCCTTGATCTATTGACTACACTTAAATTTGTTCACTTGTCATCTCTCTTTCTTTATCTACATTGCTATTTGGGATTTTTTCGTAGCTCTTGACTTGAGTCACTAGTGTTGTAACCTACTTGGACAATTTGTTTGACAAGTCACTCATTCATTTCTACCTCTCTTTGACATGTGAACACTCTACCTCTCTAGTTTCGACATCAAGTTATCTTGTGTCACCTTATTAGCTTCCTCTAGTCTCCTTCACGCTTTATTATCTATCTACCACTATGGTATTCAAACCTTGTGCTACCAAACCTCAACCAAATCTAGATGATCATGATATCCTCCATGCCACTAAAGAGTTTCAAGATCTATATGTTCAATACAAAGAGCTAGAAGAGACAAATAATCTTTCTTACCTTCATCTCTCTAAGCACATGATAGAAATCAATTCTAAACTTGAGAAAATGTTAGAGGAGAATATTGCATTCTTAAATTAATCTCCCTTAAAACCTTTACATACACATGGGTCATTTTCTTCAAGTTCTACATATTCTACTCCAAGACATCAAATATCTTCATCTTCTAGATCTAAAGACCTCTTTAGAGAACAAGCAAACGATACCTCCTTTGAGCTTATGCCAAAATTTCATTATGGACCTATCTTTGACCAAGATAGTGACGAAGACATGGATGCATTCTATTCACTTAAGAAACAACAAAATTATCATGGATAAATTTTTGAGAGAACTTTTACTCCATTGGAAGATTCTCATGATAACATCTTGCAAACACTTCCTGATAATGAATCCATCACATTACTAGACAACTCTAGACCTTATGAACCCAAAACCAAACCTCCATGGTGGAGAAATTATCATTATTGCCACTTCCATGGAAGAAAATTTCATAAAACTAAAGATTCCATAGTGTTGAAACATAAAATCCAAGATCTCATTTATGATGGGATTGTTGATACCTCTAATGACTCATGTGTCACAAGATCATGCTAATGAACCTATGTCAAGTGATGATTTCCTTGACACCTTCACTTCTTATAACACTAATGAACCTCTGAAAGTGTCAAAGCTTTCCAAAATGCCTCCACCAAACAAAGAACCTAATTCTTTCCATATAGACCATGTGTAGCCTCAAGGGCTACAACTAAAAGAAAACCAAGCTAACCTTCACTTGTCTGCAAACCTTTTCCATGCTACTAAGACTAAAGATCCTCAACATTCATGCAATACTATGATTACTATGCCCACTTTAGCTAATCCTGCATTATTGCTTTAAGATTCTATCATGCACACCTCACATTTTCCCTTGTCCTTAGAAGGTGCTCCATATCAAGATGACTCTCAAAAAAATATATATAAAAATAAAGATCAAGATCAAACACCTTTTCATCTCATCCAAAATTTCACCTTTCTATATCTTGTGTGTTATCCACCTCCTACATATGATGAGGATACCATTTCCACTACCTCCATTGAGCTTACTGAAACTTATGGGAAAAGTGATCTTTCTATGCTATATAAAGAAACATGTCAAGATCAAAGTGTCCCCTCATGTTCTACTTCTCCATATCCACTTCAAAACTATGCTCAAGATTCAAACACTCCTATCAAAGGTATTTCTCCTATAAAAGGTACTCATGAGTCTATTGATGACTTTGGTCATGCTACTCACTCTAAAGATGTTGAAATCCCTAGTCACTATCCCTTTGCATTTCCTAATTCTATCCTTGTTCCTTATCCATCTAATCTAAAGTCTTCAAACCTTCTCTTACACATTCTACTTCTAGCTCTCCTAATGTACCTCAAGATAAACAAGACATTCATCCTAGAAAATAACCGTCCACTCAACCATCTAAACTAGTCATATCAGCCTTATTCATTCATAAGTCCCAAATATTTTGGAAGCAATTTGGATGTTCAACACAAGAAATACAATAATACATTAAAAAATAGAGATCATTACGTCTCATCTAATCAAAATGTGAATGGACATAACGAAAATATATTGAAGATACCACAAAGGTTTACTATTCAAAAAGTGAAATCAAAGAAAATATGGGTTCCTAAACCCATTATTGAAGAAATGTGTTATAAATTATCCAAAGGAAAATCTAAAGCTATATGTATTCCAAAGTCTCTTTTGAAAGACTTTAATATTGAACATAAATCTAAGTTGACATTCAATAGCCCAAAGGCTTCCACTCCATTTTGTTCCAAACATCTTTCTCAAAAGCTTACAAATATTCCACTCAATCTTCTTCTAACATTGTCCTACCAGCTCATACATCTAAACCTTGATCTATTTCCTCCATGATTCCTCCATCATTCGGAAACCCTCCAAGGTGTGTGTAAATGTTGATCTTCCCCACTTTGTCACCTACCCTTATGCAATGTTTTCAAAGCTACACTTACCTACTATCCATACTCATACAATCCTTCCAAGGAATGAACTCTTATCCTACTATCATCTCACTTCCTTCACCCTATCAACATCATTGAGCATACTTATCTATGGTCTTGGATTATCATAACTTATCTTTCCTATAGGAACACTATCTAACTTGAAAAGAGTTGACCTATTTTTTATTTTTATTTTAAATAGAAAAGAAGATAAAAAATGTGCCTTGGTGAAAACCATTATTTGTGACACCTTGGTAGAAAAAGTAAAGATAAATAAATTCATTCTATGGTGAAAACCAATTCTTGTTTCTCTTTGGATAAGTACCATGATGAAAACCTGGTAAACATGCATCATGTGTAATTCTTCCATCATCCATCTATTCCCTCTTCCTCTTTGATCTTGACAATTTTGAGCTATCCTTACATATTGGCTATCTTATCCATGAGATTCCCTATTTTACTTTCTCATTCACTCATAGCCTTCATATCCAACTTCATATCATGTCATTATGCATATTCTATCTTTCTTATTGGCTTTAATTGCTTATCCTACATGCTATCTTCTTTCATGGATTTCATGGCTTATCCCAAATGTGCTTCATACAACTTTTCAATATAAAAGTCTTTCAAAACATTATACAATATTATGACTCTTTATGCTTTCAAATGCCATGATTGGTTGCAAAATGGAAGAAATCAATTATTCTAATTGTTCATCCGTACTTTCTAGATTTTTCTTATTTGATTAGTTTGATAAAAATAGTTTTAATAATCATAATGTCAGCTTTATGTTATTTAAGGAAAAAACCAAATTTGTAATAAGATATCCTCAAGCAATTATCTTTCATATAGTTATAAATGCTCTTTAAATTGTCCTTATAGCCTTGTATCACATGCAAATATGATTTGCAAGAACTTGTTCAATATCTTCCTCTTATAATTCCTTACAAAGAACCTACCAAAATACAAAAACCATATACAAAAAAAGTACACATTTTACATCATAATACATCATAAATTTTAGAAATTCTCCCCAATACCACCCCCCTCCAACTCTTCATGATGTACCTACATTCCAATATCATAAAAAAATTTGTAACTTATTGTATTAAACAAGATAATCATCAATTCATTAAATCATTATGAAGAAAATAACATAAGAAGTATATATACCTAGTTGAGTATTCCAATAGGGTCCTCTCTCTATTTTAGGGTCTCCAATAGGGCTTCATGATCAGCATTAGCAATAGTAAAAAGTTTTTTTTACTTTTGGTCTTCCTTGATGCTTCAATAACTTTACATTTGTTGCTATAATAAGATGCGAATATATGAGAATTACTTTTTGCTTCTGATAGTCTTTGAATGTAGGAATTTTGTTCCTTCTAAGCATGTATGTCCATAGCCATGTTCCAGCAACAACCACTAAATCAATAGGATATGTGAATCCATCATCATCTTAGATCGGTTGTGCAAGTTTTTGTTTACCTCTTACACAACGTGCTAACCAATAATCAAATTTCTCATCATTCCCTTGTGGTGTAACCAATGCAAAGACATGTCCTGGCTAAAGTAGATCAGCTAGATGGTTATTCTCAAGTGAACTTTCCATGTCATCATTTTTGATAGAGGGTATGATATAAAATGGAGTAAGATAATGTAGAGCCCATGTGTCCACCCACTCACTTGAATCACAGTGATCCCAATCACACTGAAAACAAGTATGACAAAAATAAGCTAGTTGTCGTGTCCAAATGGTCCATGTACTAGAATCAGAGCTCCGAAATGAATGCATTTTTTATGAGTCTCTCACTATAGCACAATATGATCTATCACCTATGGACCCTTCCTCAACCAACCAAAAGAAGTTGCATACCACTGAATCAAGAGTCCCCCCTTGTGATAATGCTAAACTACACCAATCAACAATGCTACGAGCATCAAGAAGCTCTGTTGTTGAAACCTTCAATTGCTCCTTAACTAGAGCTCTCTTCACACATGCCCCTGCTCTATCATGTTCCCCTTGTCCATGGTTGGACTCAAAAAAACTCCAAATATGAGGCACCCCTCTCTCTAGGTGCAACTTACACAACCAATAAAACATGCGAGCATTCTTGAATTGACTTGTACAGTTATCAGACCAATTGATATGTCTATCCATAGCAATTGCATGCTCATGTAAGAAATCAAAAAAATTCTCGAAACAATGTTGCACAAACTCATGAGAGTGAGATCTATCATCACTCATAAAAAAATGATACTCTCTAATAATCTTTCGATTATCTTCCACACTATTAGGGGCATGTCTATATGTTATGTGAACAAAAATTGCAATCTGAATGGAGTTGTAATACTGAGATTATGTCTCATTTTGAGGTTGCAATGTGTAGTTCTCAGCAAAATCAACAATTGATATAATAGTGCCAATAGGAAATGTCTCCTTACACGTTCTAAATTGTTGATCCAACCACTTAGACCTGTGACTATGTCATGCATACTTGTAAAAAAGATTTTCTTTGAAATTTGAAATAAAATTAGCCACACTGATATCTTTTCCAACCAATTCACATCTAGAGCTCTCACTCCCACTCTTCAATGTGTATTTCACTGTTTCATATACCCTTTTTTCAGTATTGTCTTTCCAAGATCTTGTTCCCACCCCTCATGGAAACATGTGTCAAACTTGGATAAGCCACCACATTCTGAACACTTCTCATTTAAGCAAACATTTCTATAAAAGGAACAACCATCAACTCTATGACATAAGAGTTGATCTAGCAAGTCATTTGATGATTTTGGAAGCCCACTAGCCCCACAATCCTCCAAGATTTCTTTACTATGCAAAGTAGAACGAATGGAGCGTAATAGTTCATGGTGCATAGAAAAATCAACATGATATTTGCAACAACATGTATTTCGAATTTTGAGTGGCACACAATAAAATGGCTTCAAAGATTCAAAAACCTTTTGTGATATATGAAGACTTGGATGAGACTCTCTAAATTGTTTGAACAACATAGTTTGACTTACCTCCAAATCGTGTTTAGGATGTGGTGTGCAGTCTCTGATGCCAATTCTCAACTTTAAGATGTCTTTAGCATTGGGTGATACTCATGAGTTAAAGTTCCAAAATTGTTTAATTTCTTCTTTCACATCGTCGGATAGCTTCTTATCAAAATGTGGAAGTCTCCTACCAAATGCCTATGTTTCATTTTGAAGAGGATCATCAATTTTCTCTTGTTGACTAAGTGCTCTTCTCAAAGTAGTACGATTTAGATTCAAATCAATACAAGTTTGTCTCATATATCTACCCTTTCTCAAATGATGACTTACCAAAGAGGTTGTAATAACCCTTTGAGCAGCTCTATTATCCTTGTGTCTACGATTTTTTCCAATGCTATTGAGAGCATTGAAAAGATTCTTCACAATAATGGCATTTCTTTCCAACTTTTTATTGACACGAATCTTCAATTTGGAAAGCATAGGTCTCATCTTTTGCATCTTTAATAAGTGCATGAAAAGCTGACATTGCTCTACCACTGTCTTGTTATCGAAAAATATCTTTTCAATTTTTAATCCATATACATATGAATGATTTGAATATTCTTAGGGGTCTTAGGACTCTTAGTGACATATGTCGATCACTCTATGAATCTTTTTGATCCATATGAACGATTCGAATATGTCCGTAAGGGTCATAAGACCCTTTGGGACATATGTCATCATTTAATGGGTCAAAGGGGGTCATAGGTCACCCTATGACCACCTTTCACCCATATGAATTATTCGAATACGTCCTTAGGGCTCTAGAACCCCTAGGGACATATGTCGTCGTTTAATGGGTCAAAGCGAGTCATAGGTCACTCTATGACCCCCTTTGATTCATATGAATGATTCGAATGTCCCTAGTGGTCCTAGGACCCCTAGGGACATATGTCGTCATTTAATAGGTCAAAGGGGGTCATAAGTCACCGTATGAACCCCTTTGATCCATATGAACAATTCGAATATGTCCTTAGGGGTCCTAGGACCCCTAGGGACATATGTCATCGTTTAATGAGTCAAGAGGGGTCATAGGTCACCCTGTGACCTCCTTTGACCCATATTTCTCATTCAAATATGTCCCTAAGGGTCTTAGGACCCCTAGCGACATATTTCATCATTTAATGGGTCAAAGAAGGTCATAGGTCACCCTATGATCCCTTTTGACCCATATGAACGATTCAAAAATGTCCCTAGGACCCCTAGGGACATATGTCATCGTTTAATGGGTCAAAGAGGGTCATAGGGCCCTTTGACCCATATTACCCATTCGAATATGTCCTTAGGGGTCCTAGGACCTCTAGGGACATATGTCATCATTTAATGGGTCAAAGGGGGTCATAGGTCACCTTATGACCCCCTTTGACCTATATGATCGATTCAAATATGTCCCTAGGGGTCCTAGGACCCCTAGAGACATATGTCATTGTTTAATGGGTCAAAGGGGGTCATAAGTCACCCTATGACCTCTTTTGATCCATATGAATGATTTAAAAATGTCCCTAGGGGTCCTAGGACTCATAGAGACATATGTCATTGTTTAATGCGTCAAAGGGGGTCATAAGTCACCCTATGAACCCCTTTGACCCATATGAACGATTCAAATATGTCCCTAGGGGTCCTAAGACCCTAAGGGACATATGTCATTGTTTAATGGGTCCCCCTATGACCCCCTTTGACCCATTAAACGATGACATATGGGTCAAAAGGGGTCATAGGGTGACCTATGACCCCATTTGACCTATATGAATGATTCAAATATGTCCTTAGGGGTCCTACGATCCTTAGAGACATATGTCATCGTTTAATGACTCAAAAAGGGTCATAGGTCACCCTATAAAACTCTTTGACCCATATTACCCATTCGGATATGTCCCTAGGGGTCTTAAGACCCATAAAGACATATGTCATCGTTTAATGGGTCAAAGAGTCATAAGTAACCCTATGACCTCCTTTGACCCATATGAACGATTCAAATATGTCCCTAGGGGTCCTAGGATCCCTAGGGACATATCTCATCATTTAATGGGTCAAAGGGGGTCATAGGGTGACCTATGACCCCATTTCACCCATATTACCCATTCAAATATGTTCCTAGGGGTCCTAGGACCCACAGAGACATATGTCATCATTTAATGAGTCAAAAAGTGACCTATGGCCCCCTTTGACCCATATGAATGATTCGAATATGTCTCTAGGGGTCAAGACCCCTAGGGACATATGTCATCGTTTAAAAGGTCAAAGTGACCTATGACCCCCTTTGACCCATATGAATGATTCAAATATGTCCTTAGGGGTCCTAGGACCCCTAGGAAAAAATGTCGTCCTTTAACGGGTCAAAGAGGGTCATAGGTCCTTTTCACCCATATTACCCATTTGAATATGTCTCTAGGGATCATACGAACATACATCACCCTATGACCCCCTTTGACGCATATGAATGATTCGAATATGTCTCTAGGGGTCTTAGGACTCTTAGGGACATATGTCATTGTATAATGGGTCAAAGGGGGTCATAAGTCACCTTATGATGTCCCTAGGAGTCCTAGGACCCTTAGGGACATATGTCGTCGTTTAATAAGTCAAAGGAGGTCACAAGTCACCTTATGACCCCCTTTGACCCATATGAATGATTCGAATATGTCCCTAGGGGTCCTAGGACCCTTAGGAACATATATCATTATTTAATGAGTCAAAGGGGGTCATAGGGCTTTGATCCATATGACCCATTCGAATATGTCCCTATGGGTCCTAAGACCCCTAGGGACATATGTCGTCGTTTAATGGGTCAAAGGGGGTCATAGGTCACCCTATGACCCCCTTTGACCCATATGAACGATTCAGATATGTCCTTAGGGTTTCTTAGGACCTCTAGAGACATATGTCATCATTTAATGGGTCAAACAGGGTCATAGGTCACCCTATGACCCTCTTTGACTCATATGAATGATTCGAATATGTTCCTATGTGTCCTAGGACTCCTAGGGACATATGTCGTCATTTAATAGGTTAATGGGGGTCATAAGTCACCCTATGACCCCCTTTGACCCATATAAATGATTTGAATATGTCCCTAAGGGTCCTAGGACCCCTATGGACATATGTCATGATTTGATGGGTCAAAGGGGGTCATAAGTCACCCTATGAACCCCTTTGACCCATATGGCCTATTCTATTATGTCCTTAGGGGTCTCAAGACCCATACGGACATATGTCATCATTTCATGGGTCAAAGGGGGTCATAGGTCACCTTATGACCCCCTTTGACCCATATGAACGATTCGAATATGTCCTTAGGAGTTCTAGGACCCTTAGGGCCATATGTCGTCATTTAATGGGTCAAAGTGACCTATGACCCCCTTTGACTCATATTACTCATACAAATATGTCTTTAGGGGTCTTAGGACCCCTAGAGACATATGTCATCCTTTGACCCATATTACCCATTCAAATATGTCTCTAGGGGTCCTAGGACCCCGAGAGACATATGTCATCTTTTAATGGGTCAAAGAAGGTCATAGGTCACCCTATGACCCCCTTTGACCCATATGAATGATTCGAATATGTTCTTAGGGGTCCGAGGACCCCTAGGGACATATGTCATCGTTTAATGGGTCAAAGAGGGTCAAAGGGCCCTTTGACCCATATTACCCATTTGAATATGTCCCTAGGGCTCCTAGGACCTCTAGGGACATATGTTGTCATTTAATGGGTCAAAGGGGGTCATATGTCACCCTATGACCCCCTTTGACCCATATGTACGATTCGAATATGTCCTTAGGGGTCTTAGGACCTCTAGGGACATATGTCATCGTTTAATGGGTCAAAGAGGGTCATAAGTCACCCTATGACCCATATGAACGATTCGAATATATCCCTAGGGGTTCTAGGACCCTTAGAAACATATGTCGTAGTTTAATGCGTCAAATGGGGTCATAGGTCACCTTATAACCCCCTTTGACCCATATGACCCATTCAAATATGTCTCTAGGGGTCCTAGGACCCCTCGGGACATATGTCATCGTTTAATGGGTCAAAGGGGGTCATAGGTCACCTTATGACCCCCTTTGACTCATATGAATGATTCAAATATGTCCTTAGGGGTCCTAGGACCCCTAGGGACATATGTCATCATTTAATGGGTCAAAGGGGGTCATAGGTTACTTTATGACCCCATTTGACCCATATGAACAATTCAAATATGTCTTTAAGTGTCCTAGGACCCCTAGGGACATATGTCGTCGTTTAATTGGTCAAAAGGGGTCATAAGTCACCCATTGACCCTCTTTGATCAATATGAATAATTCGAATATGTCCCTAGGGGTCTTAGGACCCCTCGAGACATATGTCGTCATTTAATGGATCAAAGGGGGTCATAATTCACCCTATGACCCCCCTTGACCCATATGGCTCATTCGAATACGTCCCTAGGGGTCTAGGAAAATATGCCATCTTTTAATGTGTCAAAGGAGGTCATAGGTCACCCTATGACCCCCTTTGACCCATATGAACAATTCGAATATGTCCTTAAGGGTCTTAGAACCTCTAAGGACATATGTCATCGTTTAATGGGTCAAAAGTGGTCATAGGTCACCCTATGACCCCCTTTGACCCATATTACCTATTCAAATACGTTCCGAGGGGTCTTAGGACCCCTAGAGACATATGTCGTCGTTTAATGGGTGACCTATGACCCCTTTTGACCCATATGAATGATTCGAATATGTCCCTAGGGGTCCTAGGACCCCTAGGGACATATGTTGTCGTTTAATGCATCAAAGAGGGTCATAGGGCCCTTTGACCCATATTACCTATTCGAATATGTCCCTAAGGGTCCTAGGACCAATAGGGACATATGTTGTTATTTAATAGGTCAAAGGGGGTCATAAGTCTCCCTATGACCCCCTTTGACCCATATGAATGATTCAAATATGTCCCTAGGGGTCCTAAGACCCCTAGGGACATATGTCGTTGTTTAATGGGTAAGAGGGGGTCATAAGTCACCCTATGACCCCCTTTAAACCATATGAACGATTCAAATATGTCCCTTGGGGTCTTAGGACCCCTAGGGACATATGTTATCATTTAATGGATCCAAAGGAGTCATAGGGTGACCTATGACCCCCTTTGACCCATATTACTCATTCAAATATGTCCCTAGGTGTCCTAGGATCCCTAGAGACATATGTCATCGTTTAATGGGTCAAAGGGTGTCATAGGTCACCCTATGACCCCGTTTGACCTATATGAATGATTTGAATATGTCCTTAAGGGTCCTAGGACCCCTAGGGACATATGTCATTATTTAATAGGTCAAAGGGGGTTGTAGGGTGTCCTAGGACTGCCTTTGACTCATATTACCCATTCAAATATGTCCCTAAGGGTCATAGGACCACTAGAGATATATATCGTCATTTAATGGGTCAAAGGGGTTCATAGGTCACCTTATGACCCCTTTTGACCATATGAACGATTCGAATATGTCCCTAGGGGTCCTAGGACCCCTAGGGACATATGTCATCGTTTAATGGGTCAAAGGAGGTCATAAGTCACCCTATGACCCCCTTTGACCCATATGAATGATTCGAATATGTCTCTAGAGGTCCTAAGAGCCCAAGGGGTATGTGTCGTTATTTAATGGGTCAAAGGAGGTCATAGGGTGACTTATGACCCCCTTTGACCCATATGAATGATTTGAATATGTCCCTGGGGGTCCTAGGACCCCTAGGGACATATGACATCTTTTAATGGGGTCAAAAGGGGTAATAAGGTGACCTATGACCCCCTTTGACCCATATTACTTTTTGAATATGTTTCGAGGGGTCCTAGGACCCCCTAGGGAGATATGTCGTCGTTTAATGAGTCAAAGGGGGTCATAAGTCACCTTATGACCCCCTTTGATCCATATGAACAATTCAAATATGTCCCTAGGGATCTTAGGACCTCTAGGGACATATGTCGTCACTTAATTGGTTAAAAGGGGTCATAGGTCACCCTATGACCCTGTTTGACCCATATTAACCATTCAATTATGTCCCTAGGGGTTCGACGACCCCTAGAGACATATGTCATCATTTAATAGGTCAAAGTGGATCATAGGTCACCCTAGGACCCCCTTTGACCCATATGAACGATTTGAATATGTCCCTAGGGGTCTTATGACCCCTAGGGACATATGTCATCGTTTAATGGGTTAAAAAGGGCTCGTAGGTCACCTTATGACCCCCTTTGACTCATATGAACGGTTTGAATGTCCCTAGGGGTTCTAGGACCGCCAAACACATGTCATCATTTAATGGGTCAAAGGGGGTCATAGGTCACCCTATGACCCCCTTTGACCCATATGAACAATTCAAATATGTCCTTAGGGGTTCTAGGACCCCTAGAGACATATGTTGTCATTCAATGGGTCAAAGGGGTTCATAGGTCACCTATGACCCCCTTTGACCCATATGAATGATTTGAATATGTCTCGAGGAGTCCTAAGACTCTTAGAGACATATGTCGTCATTTAATGAGTCAAAGGTGCCCTATGACCCCCTTTTGACCCATATAACCCATTCGAATATGTCCCTAGGGGTCTTAAAATCCCTAGAGACATATGTCATCATTTAATGTGTCAAAGAGGGTCATAGGTCACCCTATGAACCCCTTTGACCCATATTAGCCATTCGAATGTGCCTAGGGGTCCTAGGAGCTCTAGGGACATATGTCATCATTTAATGGTTCAAAGGGACCTATGACCCCCTTTGACCCATATTACCCATTCAAATGTTTTCTTAGGGGTCTTATGACTCCCTTTGACCCATATGAACGATTCAAGTATGTCCCTTGGGGTCCTAGGACCCGTAGGGACATATGTCATCATTTAATGGGTCAAAAGGGGTCATAGGTCACCCTATGACCCCCTATGACCCATATTAACCATTATAATATGTTCCCCCTAGGGACATTTGTCATCATTTAATGCGTTAAAGGGGGTCAATGGTTGACCTAGGACTCATTTTGACTCATATATATTAATAATATACATATATATTAATAACGTACTGTATACGAAGATTAGTAATGCAAAGAACACTAAATATCAAATCAAAAGTATTCACAAAACTAAACAAGCGTAACTACAAGATAGACTAAGATGAGCTCTCAATTGAGAATATGAGCCGTTAATGGGCTCTCTCAATGAGAAGCTCTCTTGTTGAGTAGCTTTGTCTAATTAGATAAGATGTATGCTCGATTCTCCAAAGGCTTAAATGGTGTTCTTGATGGATTTTGGCTTGGGTGAATGGATTTGATGTAAAATGGCTTCTCAAAAATGGCATTATGGTTTTACTTCATGATAAAAATGGCATTACTTTATTACTATAGGTGATTGTGTTAAAATGGCTTGGGAGAGGATTCTTTAAATAGACAAAGGGCTTGAGGGATCAAGGGCTAGGATGTAAGGATGGGAGAAAGCTTATGGAAGGTTTAGATTGAATGAGAGGAGAGCACATGGATTGTGCTTCTTTATAGCCAATCAAGGAGTGATACATGTCACAGGGTCATTGGTTAGAGAAAGAGGGGTTGAGGGGTTAACAAAGGAGGCTCAAAGCTCATAAAATCTCTCATAATGGCTTGTAAGAGAAATGAATAGGCTTATAAGAGTCATTTATGGCTTTGTGGGCTTTATAAAATTTTATGGTTGGGATATTTGTGATTGAGTTGAGATATTTTCACTTGGGTTGGATTAAGAAAGTCTTAAGTTTGACTTAGGAATGTGCAAATGATTAAGGTTTGGATTAGGCTTGGGTTAATATTAGATTAGGCTTGTTAGAGATGGGCAAGTGGATGGCATTTAATGAGGGTGGGTGAAGGAGGAGATATTTGTTGGCTTTGGCTTGAGTTTGCAAGTCTTAACCCATGTTTAGGGAATGTGACAAAGTTAGGAGGGGATTAGGATTAGGATTAAAGATAAGGATTGACATCTTCTAGAAGAGTCTACGCTTTAGATGAGGATGAAGACTTTCTAGAAGAGTCTAGAACTTCCTAGGATGAGGATAAATAAAGTTTTATTTATTTCAAAAGTTTGGGTTGAAGAGATATTTATTAAAATATTTTTAATAAACATGAGGATTAATGTTTAATCTTAATTAAATATTTTGAGTTGGGAGTAGGGGTAGGAAATGATGGGATTAGCCTTTAATCAAAATTAAAGAAGGATTAGAAGATTTTGGAAGAGGTTAGTGGTTTTAAGGAAATTGGCCAAGTTTTGGAGAAAAATAAATAAATAATTTATTTTGAGATTTTTGGTGAATTTATTAATTAAATAATTAATAAATAAGAAAATAATGTTTAAAAAAGATTTAAACATTTTTTGGAGGGATTCCTTAATTAAATATTTTTAATTAAGATAAAGGGATTTAATGGCATAAAAATAAATTAATTAATTAAATAATTAATTAATTAATAAATGATGATGTCATCAGAGACTTTCAAAAAATAATTTTTTTTATTTTCTAAAAGATTTAGGTGTCTACACATATATATATTACGTTATTATATTTAATAAAAATATTATGTTATTATATATATTAATAACATAAACATATATATATATATATATATATATATGTATTGCGTTATTATATCTAATGAAAATATTACGTTATTATATATATATATATATATTAATAACATACATATTAATATAATAATATATAATACATATTATATTTAATGAAAATATTACATTATTATATATATATATTAACAACATACATATTAATATAATAATATATCTAATACATATTATATATTTATATTTAGTATATTACGTTATTATATATATATATATATATATATATATATATTAATAACATACATATTAATATAATAATATATAATACGTATTATATATATATAAATATAAATTACGTTATTATAGTTAGTAAAAATAATAATAATATAAATTATATTTATAGATTGTAATAAGATTAACATAATTTATTATTAAATATTACTAGATTATATCTTATATCTTTACATTACATTATTATTTTTATATATATATATACTTCTTTACATAGTAATATAAGTGAAATAATTTATAAATCATAAGCTATAACGTTTAAACCCAATTTTCTCTCCAAAATGGGTTGAGATTTGAAATTTCTCAACCGCAACATATCAGATATCCAATTTCAAATCGAATATTCGATTAGGCTTGGTATTTACCAAGCCTACCCGGTCAACCCAAAAGACGTGTTTGAAGAGGGTTTTAGTGATACTCAGACTTCGGGTAGCCGTCTGATAATATTATTTTAATCGAAATTGAATTTAAAAAAAGTTTTTTAATATCGCTCTCTAGATTCCATCAATATAATTTCTGTCAAATTTTGAGTTCGATAAATATTTATTAGTTAATTATCAATGAAGATTATTGTAAAGTGTTGATTGATATACTGATTGAAAAATAGCTATAACTTTCAAACGGTATAACATTTTTTAAATCTAAAAGTTGCGTCACATTCTATATTTTGCCTAGTATAAGAAAAAAAATAAAAATAAAAATTTGGTAAAATTTGGTATTAGTTAGGGTGGTCAGACATGAGACTTTTTTTTTCAAAAAATTTTGGTAGAAGATTCATATTTAATTATTTATTTGGAATAAAAATACTAAAAAATATGCATCACATCCGGGCATTAGTCTACTTTTCATATTTATAATTATATTAAAAAAATATTATGATTTGATTTTGATTAAGGTGGTCAAACATACACCTACTTTTTATTTTCGCCTTGAAATTTTCTTAGTACTGCATTAAAATTTAAACTTTTGACCAATTAATTATTTTTTTCTCCTAATAAGGCCTAGTAGTTTAGAAACTACATTCAATTTCCTACAGATTATTTTTCTTACAAATTTTTAATATAAAGTCTATAACTACTTCAAAATTATGTGTCAAATTGACATAAACCTGATTTGTTGATTTTTCACTGCCACTTAAGGCCATAGTTTGGTACACCATGATCCTACACATACCCAGAGAAAATTAATAGGTGATTGGCCAATTTGATTAAATAACTGCGATAGTATCCTTTGATGAAATGTGATGATGATACAAATTGAATAGGATGATGATGGATAGACCAAAGCCATGGTCAAATTGATTGATTGATTGAAATTGATAACATGATAAGGACACATGACATGAATTAAAGATATGTAACATTTGACTGACATTGTAAATGCTACAAGATTGAGATTGATTGATAAAGTTGATTATAATAACATTGACAGACACTATCTATGTTATTAAAGGGTTGAAAATGCTATGATCTGACACTAAGAGACTTGAAAATGTCAAAGATTAGATGGCATGAATGATAGTTTGACCTAGCATTGAGAGCCATGATAGTACTAAGGTCAGCTTGATAATATTTGATAGATTGATAGGTTTTCAAGGCAATGAAAGCCACAAAAATGCCTAGGATTGAAAAAATGATGATTGATTTAGGATGTTCGACATGTTCTAATTTGATTAAGATTCATCAGGTGATTCTGGGTTGATTTGGGGTGATTTTGAGTTGATATGAAATAGTTTTGAGTTGATTTGAAATGGTTTTGAAATGATATGCAATTGATGTGAAAGAGGATATGAATGATGATATACATTGTTGAGATATGATCAAGTTGTCCAAAAGATCAAAATTAGTAGAATGAGAAAATGGGGTGAATTATTATGAGGAAGTGATGACACCGTAGATGCGAACCATTTTTTAGCGTCTACAAAAAGTACCAAAGTAGTCTCATCATATAATCAATTGAGTATGAAAACAATATCAATAATTTAAAAAATAATGCGACTAATCATCAAGCATAAACATATACTGGCATAAAAGAGTTTGGCAATAATAGCTAAATGTAAACTAGGGGCAAACACTACACTCATGGTTGAGGGTGTTAAATGTTGTCATTGTGATGTTTATACATTTGTGAAATTTGTATGTTTGTAACCCATTTAATCTTGGTTCTCCAAGCTCTGTGGGTGGCCTCTTAGAGGCCTAGGTTGGGAGGTGAGCTCTCCATGGTATTGTTCAAATGTATTTGTAGGTTTTGTACATAAAAGGATCAAGAAAAAAATATTGAATTTGGCAATGTTATTGGTGTAATGTAAAGAAGACAAAACTTGACATAGTGCATTGTACATTGCCATGAAGAATTCTCCACCTTGTTCATCTTCTTGTTTTGCATGGTTGCAAGATTTGTAGGGGAAGAAAGCATGCTAGTTTCTTATGTAATGATTCAATTGTTAGTCTTAGAATGGTTTTTGACATTTGAGTGCCAACACACTTAATCAATTTCTACATTGGAGCCGAGTACACTACATATGCCGAGCCACAACATGAGCCAAGTCAGGAAATCCAATAGGTGCCGAGTGATCTTCAGGTGCCAAGCAGCCTTCAGGTGCCGAGTGAAGATTAAGTGCCAAATGACTTTAGGTGTCGAGCATGATACAAGTGTCGAGTGAAATTTGAGTGTCGAGTCATAGATGATGTCGAGCAATACAGAAATGCTACAAAGTGCCGAGTAAGCCAGTTTAATATAAGTGTCGAACATCAGAGATCAGTAAGTGTTGAGCAACACAAAATGCACATATGAGTTTGTAACATTACAAATTCAAATGTAAACCATTTTTATGATCGACATATGATTAATCTCAAAGGATTAAAAGATAAGATTGAATCTTTTGTTTTTCCCATGCAATCAACATGCAGCCAATAAGAAAAATGGAAAAGGCATGCAACCAATAAGATAAGTGCAAGGAATGAGTGGGAAATAGAGATTCAATATGGATCATAGATCCATACCTAACCCTAAGTCTTCAAATGTCTTTATAAAGAAGACGAAATTACATTGAACCCGATGATGGATGGACAAGGGTGTTCAAGGGAAAACTATTCTTAGAGTGAAGAGTATCAGATCACAAAGGATCAAGATCAGGGAAAGCAGATCAAGTGCCTGTATTAAGAAATCGAAGGATTGTAATCTATCAGGTTTATTATACCTAATATTCTCTAGCAATTGTATTAGGAAGAAAACCCTATGGTGATAGGTTAGCTTAACAGCTATTTTGTAGAATCTTTTAAATAGGTGATTAAATCCTTTAACAGGGTAACACTTCATGTAAAGTGTTTGAAATTCTTTAACCAGGTCACTATTGATATAGTGTAAAGCCTTTAACAGGGTAGGCCTCTAATAGGGCAGACCATTAGAAGTGGTTAAACTTTATTACTGCAGTGATTTTGTGGGTATCATACCCACCCCAGTTTTACCTTCTTATTTCTGGAGGGTTTCTGGGTTACCAAAATCTCAAGTGTTATGTGGTGATGATTATGTATTTTTCATAATTGTTTGATATGTTTATATGCATGCAACCTACTTTCAGTTAAAAAGTTTTAATGCCAAAAGGTACAATACTTCTGATTCACCTCCCTCCCCTCTCAGAAGCATTATTCTTATTTGAATATTCCAGCAGTTGGTATCAGAGCAGCAAGGTTCTCACAAGAAGAAGTCTAACAACTTGGAGAAAAAGATCTAAAGATGGAAGTCTTCAAACTTGGGAAGATTATTGATAATCAAGTGATTGATTTGCAACTGGCTCTACACAAAGTAGAAGAAGCAAGGGAGGAATTGAGAAAATCCTTGAAGAGAAGGAAGGATATAGCCATAGCTGAAAATGATATAAACTACAAGGAGATTGATACCACAAAACTGTGTACCAATGGAGACACTAAAGAGTTTGATGCAACAATAGCAGAACTAATGGAGAAAAACAAAGTTCAAGTAGACGAAATAAAATCTCTCAAGATGGAACATGAATCTCAGGCAATAATGTTATGTGAAATCACTGAACAAAAGAAAAGAGCAGTTGAGGAAAAAGTCATGATGAAAAATGACAAAAGAAATCTTGCAAACAGACTTGAAGAAAAATGTACTGAATTATCAAGGATCTCAAACATGCAGATGGATACACTTGCCCAAATAATGAATCTTCATCATGAACTCAACATAAAAGATATTGAGATCTCCACTTTGAAGATGCAGAATGAATTGAAGAGGTAGCAAAGAATTTCAACAAATCAAGTGAAGCCATCAAGTACTTTGAACAATTGATGAAATTTCCAAGATCAGCCCATGATACATCAGGACTTGGATACAATAACATTGAAATTAGAGAATCATCAAAGAGCATTGAACAAAGAAGTGAAAAAGGTAAAGATTCAAAACCCACTTGTCATTACTGTAATAAAAGGGGGCATACTGCTAATGTTTGCAGAAGTAGAAGAATCAATCAGACAGAAACACCCAAAAATAAAAGTTATTGTCACAAGTGCAACATGCAAGGACATATGACACAAGATTGCAGATCTAGAGTTACAAGGACACAAAGATTTGATGGACATTGTTATAATTGTAAGAAGTATGGACACAGAGCAATTGAATGCAGATCAAAGCCTATGTGGACATCAAATCATCAAACTAAAACAACAAGAAATGGAAGTCAATACCATTAGGATTACAACACCATGCATAGCTGTCATTATTGTTAGGAATATGGACATATACCCTAGAATTGCATAAGAACACATTTTAGAGGAAAATATAGCAAGTGGCTAAGCCAAACCACATGTTTCAATTGTCTAAAAATTGGTCACATCAGCAGAAACTGTCCTACAAGGTCAAAAACACCAAAAATTGAATCAAACAAGGGCAAAGAAAAGATTGATGAGGAATACATCAAAACAAACATGAAGAAGACATGGCAGAAAAAGAATGAATCAAGTACATCCAATGAAAGGGTCACTTCACTCACAAGGTCAAGTGATCATTTCTTATCCAATTAATCTCAAAGATGAGTCTATGGGGTTGATACATACAAATAAGTATCATACATCAGCCCTAAATCATGAAGAAACAGTGCAAAGTACAAATCTGCATGAAACAAGATGCCAAGACAATATGAAGCTGAGACAGTCTTTGGATGCTGAGTAAAATCCTAGTGGAAGCCGAGTTCCTAACAGTGACCAAGTTGATGACTGATGCCGAGTTAAGAAACTCCTATGGAAGCTGAGTAAAATAAGAATATAGTGCAAGCCGAGTAGTGTTAAAATTCCTTCATAAGCTGAGTTTGCAGTTAAGCATTTAATGCGACGAAAATAGAGTATATTATCACGATTTCAATCATTTTTCCTCATCACGATCAAGAAGCAAAGTAGATAAAGAGCACAGAACGACTTCACAATAGAGAATCCAGTATTTCAAGCAAATTGCAACCTCCTACAATGAAGTTTTCATCAATATTAAGGTATTTCATTTGTGCTGAGTTACGCAGTTTTGTATTTCTATAAAAGAAACCCTAGTTCACACAAATGGCTTCGAGTTCCAAGAAAACCCTAGAAAAAGAGTCATTTGAAGTACGACTAGTGTCTAATGAAGTTAGGCAGCCTAATTTTTGCCCTATTCCTAAAGTGGCATACAAAAACAACCTAGCTGGAGCACTTTCTTGCATACCCCCAAACGTTGTCATGGTTCAAGATGTAAGAAGATGTTACAATTGCAAGACAGGAGCCCTACAAGACATGGAAATTAGAGAAGCCCTTGCAAAGCTCTGTGTCAATGGAGTATTAAAAGATGAATACAAAATTGTTGAAAGGAAGGGTTTGACACAAGTTTTGAGTTTTCCCACCGTATTCAAGACAGAGTGGATCAAACTTGTATTGAGCAAAATTCATGATGGTAGTCTATGGTTAGAAGACATCCCTATCAAACTAACAAAAAGAATAATTCATAGGGTAACTGGATATCCTACCCTAGATCAGCACAAGACCTTGAGAAGTGAATCCAAGGAAGTCATTGAAAAGAATATAGGTGCTCAATGGAACAAGAGAGGAATGACTATTCATACCATTCAAGATCCTCTAGTTGAGTTTGTTGTTAGAGTTATTGGCCACAAATTCTACCAATCCAGTAGACTCAACAGTGTTTCATGCATAGCAGTAGATGTAGGTTATAAACTAGTGAAAAAGGATCATAATTATGATCTTTTTGAACTACAAATACAACAAATAAATGAAAACCTAACTGCAATAAGAAGGACAAAGGGTGCTCAATGTAAATTTGGAGCAATTTTGGTTTGTATATTCTTTTATGTTTAGAATGAATTTCTTTCTTTCGGAAAAGTGACATGGAGGAGTGATAAGACTATCATAACCCAAATAAATGAGTATATAGAACAAATGGGAGAAAATTTTGATACTCTAATGACAAGCTATTTTGAGGATTTCAAGAAATCCATGAAGCAAAGGGTTATAATACCAATTTCTTTAGTAGAAAAACATATTAATGATATATGTTTCTTAGTTGATATTGACTTCACTACATTCAAGCTGCAATTCCAAGGGTGAGATGGCTAAGGCCATTTGGTTATGAAATTAATGTTGATGAAGCATCTGCAGCAATAACTGCATTGTTGGCAGAAGAAATAGATAAGAGTGCCCCACATTTTGGCACGTATGATGTGGTAAGATCAATGGCTTAGCTGATCCTTGTACTTCATTACAACATCATAACTCCAACCTTTCTCTAGGTGTTCTAGTTACATCTTATTGATTGCCTCCACCTTGACAATCAACTAATTGATAGTATTTGGATCACTAAAACAATTGTCATTCCTGCAAGTAGCAAGTTTGACATCAATGACAAAAAAATGATTGAGGACATTCTTTACCAATTCCATATATTATTCCAACAACTTTTCTTATGATCATTTCAATCATTTCCAACAATCTCCCTCTTTGGCATTGATGGAAAACCAAACTAATCAATTAATCAACTTAGTTACCACCAAGATTGTATACGTTGTCTTGCTGCATTTTTACTACTGATCTCATATATCTCCCTCTTTCATATATATCTCCCTCTTTCTTTGTATTGATCAGTTTTCTACATATTTCTCCCTCTTTGACATAAATGTCAAAGATGTAGCATCTTTATCATGCAAAATATAAGCTTTGGCTTCTTGTTGTTTTTCTGCCTCTATCACCATGCTTGTGACTGATTTGGAGTTTCTGCTCCTGCTGTCAGCCTTTGCATCAACCTGTTAATATTTCAATGATTTATTCTTGTTGATGCAGGGTAGCTTCCTTGTTGCCTTAAACTGCTTGAGTTAGGGGTATTACCCCCAACTTGCCTCTAAGATATTCATAGGCATCCTTGGGCAATGGTTTGGTGAAGATATCTGCAGTTTGTTCTTTTGTGTGAATGTATTCCAACTTTACTTGTTTGTCTTCTACCAATTCTCTGACATAATGATACTTGATTGCAATATGCTTAGTTTTTCCATGCATCACTGGATTTTTGGATATATTTATAGCACTTGTATTATCACAATACAATATCACAGGTTTTGTTACTTCTTCTTTCATTCCATTCAATAGATGTGTGAGCCATACAATGTTTGTGCAATTGACTGTAGTTGCCACATATTCTGACTTTGCAGTGGACTGGGATGTACATGTTTGTTTCTTGCTAGCCCAGGTGACCAGCCTTTTGCCTAGAAATAATGCACCTCCACTTGTACTTTTTCTATCATCAATGTTTCCTCCCCAGTCTGCATCTGTATATGCATTGAGCTCAAATTTTCCATTCTTTTTGTAGTATAGACCAAAGTTATCAATTCTTTTAAGATATCTCATTATTCTTTTTATTGCTATGAGATGATTTTCTTTATGATTAGCAGAGAACCTAGCCACTATTCCAACTGCTAATGCTATGTCTGGTCTACTATGTACAACATATTGTAGTTTTCCAATCATGGATCTGTACATTGTTTGATTGACTTCAGCTGACTCATCATTTTTGGACAGCTTATTTCCCATTGCCATTGGTGTGCTGACAGGTTTGGATTCCTCCAATCTAAACATTTTAAGAATTTCTTTGATGTATTTTGATTGTGTAACAAATATTCCATGTTTGAGTTGATGTACTTGCAACCCAACAAAAAAATTGATTTCTCCAAACATAGACATCTCAAATTTATGTTTCATTTTGTCAGAAAAGCCTTTGCAAAGTACTTCCTTACCACCAAACACTATGTCATCCACAAAGATTTCAGATACAATGATGTCTTTACCTTCTTCTGCTTTGATGTACATGTTGCTGTTATCATCAGTTCTTGCAAATCCAATTTGCACTAGATACTTGTGAAGTCTCTCATACCATGCTCTAGGTGCTTGTTTCAAACCATAGAGTGCTTTATGTAGCTTACACACCATATCCCTATTATTTTCATCAACAAATCCTTCTAGTTGTTCAATGTAGACTTCTTCTTCTAGTATACCATTTAAGAAAGCAGATTTTACATCCATCTAATAGACTTTAAAATATTTGTAGGTAGCATATGCAAGTAAAGTTCTTACTCCTTCCATTCTAGCAACAGGAGAAAATGTTTCTCCATAGTCTATTCCTTCTTCTTGAGCATAACCCTTGCATACTAGTCTAGCTTTGTTTCTGGTAATCTCACCATTCTCATCTAGTTTGTTTTTGAATACCCATTTGGTGCCAATCACATTCTTGTCAGTTGGTCTAGGAACCAAACTCTAGGTTTTTTATTTTTATTTGATCAATTTCTTCTTCCATAGCTTTATACCAGTCATCATCTTGTAATGCACCATATACTGTCTTGAGTTCAAATTTGTTGATCAGACATTATTCATGTCTTAGTCTGTTCCTTGTCATTGGTCTTGCATCTTTGTCACCAATTATCTGTTCAGTAGGGTGATGTCTTTTTACATATTTGGATAATCTTGGCTCTATCCTTGTTTCCATGTTTGATCTTTTGGATTCAGGATCACTATGCACTTCGTTGTCAAGTTGTTCTTCATTATGTGTACTATCTTCAAAATCAAATTGTGCATTTTCTTCATTCCGCAACTCAGCTTCTGAATGGAACTCGACATTCACCGGTTGTGACTCGACTGAAACTGATACTTGTTGTTGATTTTCAATTTGATTGACATCATCCTCATCAACAGGCATTCCTTCATAAGAATAACAAAGGTTCTGTCCTCTTCCATTTTCTTTGGTTCTTCAGCTTGAACTTCTGTGTGCTCATCAAAATTTACATTTGCACTTTCCACAATTTTGTTAGTGTTAGTATTCAAGCACTTATATGCCTTACTTCTAGTGGAGTAACCAAGAAATATACCTTCATCACTTTTTGCATCAAATTTTTCATTTCTAGCATCTTTAAGGATAAAACATTTGCAACCAAACACTTTGAAATGTTTTACTTTGGGTGAATAACCATACCATAATTCAAAAGGTGTTGTATTTGTACCTTTCTTGACTTGTACTCGGTTCAGTGTATGAACAGCTACACTTACCACTTCTCTCCAGTATTTTAGAGCAATAGTCTTTTCCATCATTAGTGTTCTGGCACAGTAAATCACAGATCTGTTTCTTCTTTCAGCAATTCCATTCTGTGGGGGAGTTCTAGGAGCTGATGTTTGTCTTTTGATTCCTTTATCATTGCAGAATATCTCGAATTCATTTGATGTAAATTCACCACCTCTATCTGATCTTAGGCATTTCAAGCTTTTTCGAGTTTCCTTTTCAACTCTAGCCACATACCACTTAAACATTTGAAAAGCATCAGATTTTTGTTTTAAGAACATAACAGTCATCATCCTGGAATAGTCATCAACAAATACCATTATGTATTTATCTCCTCTATAGCTTTTTATTTCCATTGGACCACATAAGTTAGTGTGAACTAACTCAAGTATCTCTTTAGATGTATAGTTTTTTCTTTTGAAACTTGACTTTGTCATCTTTCCTAGCTGACATTGTTTGCACATGATATTATCAGGCTTCTTCAATTTTGGTAAACCTCTGACTTTCTTCATTTTACTGATGTTGACTAGATTGTCAAAGTTGACATGACATAATCTTCTATGCCATAACCATTCATCATCAAATTTTGCAAATAAACAAGAAACATCATCCATATCAAGGTAAAACAAATTACTCTTTGTTTGATCTCCTTTTCCTATCAGTTTACCATCAGTATCATAGATTTTTGCAATTTTGTTTCCAAATTCCACTTTGCAACCTATATTGCCTAACTGTGAGACACTCAGTAAATTGTAGTTTAATCCTTCAACATAGTATGCATTTTCACATGAAATTTGTTCTGTGAGCTTAATGGAACCTTTTCTTTTGATTTGACATGGAGCATCATTTCCAAATCTAACACTATTTCCATCATACTGAGTAAAGTTAACAAACTTACTTTTGTCTCCAGTCATGTGATGTGAGCATCCACTATCTATGATCCATCTGTCATTCTTGTTTATACATGTTACCAGTGCTGTGGTCTCTTCTTCATCACATTGGTCCTTCATGGCTACATAAACAACTTCATCATCATTGTCATCAAATTTTTTTTCAACAATATAACACTTCTTACCTTTTTCTTTGTAATCTCTCTTGTCATCATCTCTTCTGTTCTTGTATTTGTTGCCTTCCTTGGAATCCTTTTTCTGTGGACACCTTGCAGCAATGTGACCTACTTCATTGCAATTGAAAAAAATGATAGACATCTTACCTTTGAATTTTCCTTTGCCCCTATGAAATCTTCTAGCGAGCAATGCTTCCAATTGCTCCACATCTTCCTCATCAGTGCTACTATCACTGGATACATACTTCATTTTTCTTCCTTTCTTTGATTTTTCCTGTTCAACATCTTTCAGTGATAACTTGGCCTTAAAAGCAGATTCAACATTTTCAGGTCTATAGTTGTCAAAGTTAGATAACTCAAATGCAGTGAGTCTACCCATTATACCTTCAAAACTTAGATTGTTTCCTAGTATACATCTTAGCTCTTGTATTGTTGATACTCTAATAGCATAGATAGGGAGCAAGGTTCTTAAGAACTTACTATTAACAGTATCTTCATCCAGTTGACCACTCAAGCATCTTATTGCACTTACCACTTCCTTTATTCTTGCACCATACTGAGTAGCATTCTCATTTTCTTCCATTTTCATGTCATCAAACTTTCCTCTGAGACTTTCTCTTTTTTCTCTTTGTACATTCTGATCTCCTCCATAGATGTCTGATAGGGCTTTCCACATTTTCAATGCAGTGTCACATCCTTTGATATCATCAAGTTCAGCATAGCTGAGTGCAGAGGCAATTTCCAACATTGTCTGATTGTGTTCTTGCTTGTTTTTCATGTCTTCTGTAGTAGGAGCACCTGTTGGATCTACATGTTTAGTGACAATTGAATTTTGGGCATAATCTCTTATGGATCCAAGATGTAGCTTCATCAAACTTTTCCATGCAACAAATTTTTCTTTGTTGAGCTTGGGAACTTCTCTCTTTGGCATTTTGATCTTTTTTGCTTGTAGTCCCTTTTAAATTGAATTAGCAGTCAGGCTCTGATACCAATTGTTAGAATTCTTTAGAATAACTGAGAGAGGGGGGGGGGAGGGGGGGGGGGTGAATTAGTTATTCAAGGTCCAAATGCCCTATTAATACCTTTTTACTACTTTTAATGAATCCATACATTTTTCATCCATCCAAACTTAAATTAATCATATAAGCAAGTTACAGTAAATCAATATGCAAAGATAAAACATCCATAATCAACACATGACACAATGATTTACGTGGAAACCCAATTTGGGAAAAACCACCAGTAACATGCTACTTGATTCTCACTCTTCTGAAGTGATGCCCTATTAAAAGCATGCCCTGTTAAAGGCTTACAACACACTGTTAAATGTGACCCTGTTAAAGGATTTCACCAAACTGTTAGGAATGAGACTGTTTAAAGGTCTTTAGAACATTCACTTGGAATGTCACCCGGTTAAAGGATTTATCTAATGGCTATTAAACCAACCTAAGTCCATAAGATTTAAAATTACTGTTATAATTGCTAGAAAGTAACGATAATGGTCTTTTGATCTAATATAACTTACAACATACTTTGCAGATTTCAAATCACACTTTCAGTTCAATTCTTATGCTTGGCTTCAATGACTTCAGCTCTAACTGCTTGTCTTCCTCTCAAGCTTTGTCTCCTTAAGTCTTCATACTCATTATGCCAATGCAATCATCCTTGTGGTCGTCTATCCAAACAGAGTTCCTGTGATTTCTTCTCCTTAGCACATTCTTCAGCACTTCATGCTTTTATGCTTGACCACCTGTCTCTCTTTCTCTCTTTTTTTATTAACTTATGTCTTCTTAAATAGAGATCTGATTTGCCCTTGCCACTCAATTCTCCCTCTCTAATTTTAGGGTTTCAAAATGGATTAGGTAGGATACAATGTATCTACCCCATATCTTGTTCTAAACTTCGCCAGTTGTATCCTTAAAAATGTTCTACATGGTGTTCTGTGCCACCAGCTCATCATTCTTATCTTCCTTTTAATTCACAAATTTCTAGATAACAACCTTGTCGGCTTAGATCTGGTGAATCTTCGATTTTCAAAATAATGCAGCAACTCGACATTATTGAGTTACTAGTGCTTGGCACCTATACCTACTTGGAACTTGGTTCTGCTCGACACTTGATAAACTCTGTGTCACTTGGCATCTGAACTTTCTCGGCATTTGAAGTTTAGTCAGCATCTGAAGTTTACTCGGCATTTGAAATTTGCTTGGCATCTGATGTTTTCTCAGAATCTGAAGTTTGCTCAGCATCTGAAGTTTGCTCGACATTAACTAAGAATTTTCTCGACTCTTACTAGCTTGCTCAGCTCCTTCTCTCTAATGAACTTAGTTTGAGTTTTACAAAAGACTTAGCTAAAACCTTAAATCTTTGATATGTTTCAGTGTGCCCATTCTTTGTAGTATGTCATCAAATAAACTTTTTCATCAATGGCTTAGCTGATCCTTGTACTTCATTACAACATCATAACTTCAACCTTTCTCTAGGTGTTATAGTTACATCTTATTGATTTCCTCCACCTTGACAATCAACTAATTGATAGTATTTGGATCACTAAAGCAATTGTCATTCCTGCAAGTAGCAAGTTTGACATCAATGACAAAACAATGATTGAGGAAATTCTTTACCAGTTCCATATATTATTCCAACAACTTTTCTTATGATCATTTCAATCATTTCCAACAAGAGGATGAACAAGAGCAAGGCCCAATGCAATTAACTCAAGGCCTAGGTGAAGACAAGGAGGAAGGTGTTGAGGAAGAAGAAACCAAGGAAGCACCAACCCAGGCCGAGCCAAAGAAAAGAAAGACAAAAGATCAGCTTCTAGCTTAGCCCAAACCAAAGAAAGCTGCTATGCCATCACCCCAAAAGCCAAAAACTAGAGCTACAACAAGGGCCTCAACTCAAAAAGCCAAAGAGAAAGCAACAAAGAAGAAACCAATCAAGAAGACACAAGATGAGTCTAGGAAAAGAAGAAGATATGTAGCTCAACCTGATTTGATGAAGAAGATCAATCTGAAAAGGTAAGTCATTCTTCAGTTGATATAATATGTAAAAATATTGGAAATGGAGATTTAAGCAATATAAATGAAGTTGATTTTAATAAGTTCACTAAAGAAGAACATAATAGAATAGAGGAATCAATTTATGGAATGATGGCACAGTTCAAGTACACCCCTCTTGAACTAGATGGACAATTGCTAGATGAACTGTCAAAAATTATAGAAGACAGATGGCATTTCTGTTTAGAATCAACCCTAGCAAGCATATTGCTTGATTTAACTAAGGAGCAAGTAGAAAAAGCAGTCAAAAGGCACAATTCTAGGTTTACACCTAAATACATGGCATTCTTCATTCTCCAAAATAAAATGGAAGATATTGTACAAAGAACAACCAAATCATGGAAGAACTTGTACAAAAAGATTGAAGATTTTCTTGAAGAAGAATATAAGGAAGAAGCTTCTGCTCCACCAGAAGAAAGAAGAAAAAGGAGAGAAGAAAAGATAGAAGTAGAGCAAGGTAGAGAAGAGAAGAAGGAAGAAGAAAAGAGAGAAATGGAGGGGGAGACACAAAAGCAAGATATACGACAATAGCTAAGCAAGAGCATCAACAAGATCAGGGTGTGCAAGACACACAAATGTCACCTTCTAGCCCTCCTCATGTACCTATCACACCTGCAAAAACAATAACTATACAGAATGTTCCTGACACTTCTGCTCAAAACATCAATCCATTAACTGCAGAGGATCTCAAACGAATCCTTGACCAATCCACACAACAATCAAGATTATGTACAGATCTAGTATTGGTCAGTGTGGATGAATTGCAAAAACTAGTAGAAAACATTGTTAGAGATAAGGTGAATCCACAAGAACCACCTTCCAACATCTCTACAGCTACTAGTGGTCAACTTCAAATGCCAATAGTCGTTTCAACAGGCATAGTTGACACCACAGTACAGAAGCCAAGTGTAGCTGGAGAAAAAGCAATAGAACGAACAGGATAGACTATTACATCTGATCCTACAACTCAAACACAAGGTGGACTTCCTAAAATTACAATAATTGATCAAGGTAGATAGCAGAAGGAGAAAATAGAGGAAACTGCTAAAGAGCTAGAGGTAATAGAAACATTGATAAATTTGCCTACCACAGGAACTCCTTCACAACAACCATTGTAAATATCAGCACCAGGATCAAGTTCTACCAAAGTTGCAATGGTACTTCACTATGGAGACCGTGAACTAGATGAGGAAATAGTCATACCAAGCTATGACTCAACAACAATAAACATTGATCAAATCAATGAGGTACATGAAGCATTATATAGAAGGAAGAGGCAAGAAATACTCAAAAAGGATCATAAACAAAAGCAAATAGAGATTAAAGACATCTTTATGGATTCCTTTAGTATTCAATCACCAGATGATTCAAAGCATATTATGGAGCAATTATCAGATATTGTTGAACAGGTGACAAATGAAGACCTAGAAACAAATGCAAAACTCATGGAATGGTCTAAAAGAAAATTTCAAGGAAAAGTTAATGAGAAAATATCCAGTGAAATAGCACTTTCTCAGATAGAATTGGCAAAGGTCTTAGAAAAAATTCAAAAAGGTACTTGAGAATATATTCTCATTATACAAAAAGTTGTGTGACTTTTCATATTTCACACAAGAGACCAGCCAAAAGATAAAGAGCCTGGAAAGAAATTTGAATATTTCTAGCATGCAGCTACCTAGAGATCCAACTCAAAGTGAGAAGCATTTTGCTCAAATACTTCACACTCAGAAAGAAATAGCTATATTAACAACAGAAGAGGCCACCATCAAGGCCAAACTATTACAGCTCCAATCTTCTATAACCCCACATTTGGAAATCCTCCATAAAGAACAAGTCTATGTTGAAACTGTTCTCAAGAAAGATCCTAATCTTTTTACTTCAGAAGGACTTATTCATCTTGCTGCAAAGACTGCCCTCCAGCATAAATCATTGGAAATTTCTTTGCATAATTGGGATGCAGCTCTTAGGATGATTATGGAGGTAAACAACACATTTTTGGTGAAATATGGTCTTAACCCTTAAAACCCTCTGACATAAGTGTCAAAAAGGGGGAGATAATAAAAAAGGGGGAGATAATAAAAATAGGGGGAGACAAGATAATGGGGGAAATAAGACAACAAAGGCGAAGCATGATATACAACATCAAATTTTGGTTACCAAGACAACACTGATAATGGTACAATCAACTTAGGGGGAGTTACAATACTTTTGAGGTATATATTGTACATTACAAATTTTGACTACATATACCAAGCAGATTAGTGCATATACTCAAAAGGGTAGTTAAGTGTTTTTGTCACTCATGTCAAAGGGGGAGATTGTTAGTCTTAGAATGGTTTTTGACATTTGAGTGCCAACACACTTAATCACTTTCTACATTGGAGCCAAGTACACTACATATGCCGAGCCACAACATGAGCCGAGTCAGGAAATCCAACAGGTGCCGAGCGAAGATTAAGTGCCGAATGACTTTAGGTGTCGAGCATGATACAAGTGCCGAGTGACATTTGAGTGCTGAGTCATAGATGATGCCGAGCAATACATAAATGCTACAAAGTGTCGAGTAAGCCAGTTTAATATAAGTGTTGAGCATCAGAGATCAGTAAGTGCCGAGCAACACAGAATGTACATATGAGTTTGTGACATTACAAATTCAGATGTAAACCATTTTTATGGCCGACATATGATTAATCTCGAAGGATTAAAAGATAAGATTGAATCTTTTTTTTTTCCCATGCAATCAACATGCAGCCAATAAGAAAATGGAAAAGGCATGCAACCAATAAGATAAGTACAAGGAATGAGTTGGAAACAGAGATTCAATATGGATCATAGATCCATACCTAACCCTAAGTCTTTGAATGTCTTTATAAGGAAGAAAAAAGTACATTGAACCTGGTGATGGATGGACAAGGGTGTTCAAGGGAAAACTATTCTCAGAGTGAAGAGTATTAGATCACAAAGGATCAAGATCAGGGAAAGCGGATCAAGTGCCTGTATTCAGCAATCGAAGGATTGTAATATATCAGGTTTATTATACCTAATATTCTCTAGCAATTGTATTAGGAAGAAAACCCTATGGTGATAGGTTAGCTTAATAGCTATTTTTTAGAATCTTTTAAATAGGTGATTAAATCCTTTAATAGGGTAACACTTCATGTAAAGTGTTTGAAATCCTTTAACCAGGTCACTATTGATATAGTGTAAAGCCTTTAACAGGGCAGACCATCAGAAGTGGTTAAACTTCTGTAGTGATTTTGTGGGTATCATCCCCACCCCAGTTTTACCTTCTTATTTCTGGAGGGTTTCTGGGTTACCAAAATATCAAGTGTTATGTGGTGATGATTATGTGTTTTTCATAATTGTTTGATATGTTTATATGCATGCAATCTACTTTCAATTAAAAAGTTTTAATGCCAAAAAGTACAGTACTTCTGATTCACCCCCCTCTCTCAGAAGCATTATTCCTATTTGAATATTCCAACAATTTTTGTGCCAAAATGTATACACTTTTCAAAGGAAAGAAAACATTGTTGTGACATGATAAGTTGAGTTATGATGTGTGAAATTATGTTTTCAAAGAGTTAGCTCCTTGTATTAAATAGTTTCTTGAAGATGAATAAGAGTTGTCTTTAATTTATTATATAATTGGTTCATGAAAAGTTATAAAATTACATTCTCAATTTACACTTTAAACAATGAGTTAATTTCATAATTTAATTGCTACTATATGTGAATGTATTCCTAGTTTGATTTTCAAATGTGAAGAAATCAACAAATTGACTTCATATATGTTCTTGTTAATTGGTAACATGTGATATAGAATTAATTGGTTTTCAAGTGAATAATATGATATATATTCCAAGTTGAGTTCCAATGTTTCAATAATTTTTAGTAGGCTATTCAAAATAAATTCCACAATCACAACAACATGAATAGAAGTTATTCAATAAGTAAAACTAAGGCCTAGAAAATTAAACCCATGAAGTCAATAAATGAACTAGATGTCAACATGAAACTAATGGAAGACAAAATAGTTGAGAAAAAAAAAAGAGTTGGGAGAGTGCATTTCACTTTGTAGAAAATGTATGGAAGACCCATTTAATTCCTCTGTTAAAAAGGACCCTACATAGACCTATTAAATGAATTTTGAGAAGATCTCCCTTTTCCCTTACCTTCCAAACTCCAAACCCCTAGATATTTCTAAAATTAGAGAGTGGGTGAAAATTCCACTAATTTGTCCCAATTCCCTCTAAAAATGCTTCAAAAACATCTAACCCACCCACCATCTCAATATGGCAATAAAATAAGCCCCTTTTCTCTTACACTATTGTCCCTTCCAAAAATGTAAGCTTGGCCAAGTATGATGGTGAGGGAAAAGTCATGAGAAAACTTCATTTTCAAAACTTTTGGATAATGGCTTGTTTTTAGGGTCTCTATAGTCATCTAGACCTTCTCATGGTGAAAATTAGGCTCTTAACTTATAATACTATCATATGGGTACCTAATTTCTACTAAAACAACACTTAAGGAATATGTGAAAATTTTGGTAGCAAGGGATTTAGAAGTTATCTTGAGGAATAAAATTCTCTATAATGAGTTAGTATACATAAAAAAGAATATGTAGATTTCTTAAAAGAGATCTATCAAAAAGATATTGAATAAGGGTGTACCAACCCGAATTTATCTAACTTGGATAAATACTCATAGATCATCTTCCTAATATTTGTATTCTGAAGAGGGTATTTAGAGAAAATAGGCTATTGTTCAATGAAAATAATGTTACTATTCATTCAAACATGAAATAATGAATGCATCATTTATAATTCTTGATTTTGAGATTTAAATATGGGAATGAATCATCCATTTCAAATTGTAGTTGTCACTAATATATTAATTTTATGGTGAATTGAATGAATAATTCATTATAATTATTTTTATTTTTATTTAAAGAGTGTCACTTATTATATATGTACATGTATTAAGTAAATGAAGTTAATGCATGTAGACATGTAAGATGAAGTGATGCAGGAGCATCTTGGGGAAGTTGGCAATCCTGCATGGTGGAGTTATTTTAACCTTAGAGTTAGAGGACCCAATCATAGGAGGGTTGATGCTTAGTTTCTATTGAGTAGTTCTTGAGTTGTATTGGCTGAGGAGTTTGATGTATACCTTGTTTCTCAGCTTATATTTGGTTTCTTAGAATATTCTACATTACTCAACATATATTACATTACTTGACATACATAGTTGCTTGACAATGCTTAGAGTTTTGTTGATGCTCAGTAGTCTGGCGCATCATATGGAGTTCTTGTTGATTGAATTGGCTAACTTGGTGTATTTAATATGTGTAGTGTATGATCATGATGTGGATTGATCATTAGGATGTGTGTGGACCTATGCATAAGTGTTCATATTTCTATGGGGTCATATGGAGTATTGTTATGCATTGTAAACTTGAGGCTTTTCCTAAGTATTTAGTTATTTAATGTACTTGTATCACACATTGACTATGGAAAACATGACACATAACAATTCTTATTTAATGTATGCTCTAAGCCAACTTGTGGCTTGAATATTTATTTTATGTGAGTGTTTATCTAGTGTCACTTTGTAGGCCAACTTGTAGCTTGGTTTGGTATAAGTAGAGGGTCTTGTGGAATCTAGAGTCATGATTCTTCCAACATGGAGGAAGTAAGGAGTAGCTAAGAGAGAAAATTTTGTTAGCAGAGCTGGTAATTGGGGCTTGGGAAACAAGGAGATTGCTTGGTGTCTTGCAAGCACAAGTTTAGATTCTTATTTGGGTTTCTACAAGATTGGGGATTTGGGCTAGTTAGGGTTTAGATCTTGTAAGGTCTTACAAAATTTCTATTCTAACTACTTATGTATTTGGTTATAATTCGAAAGGCCTTATGACCAGACATGTTTGATGTAAATCTTATGATTCTATTATGAAAATTGATATTATTGTGGATCTTAATCTTTGTGTTATTATGTATAGTTTAATGTGTGGTTATTTGTTGGGGGCTAGGACATCTCCTCTTGGGGTTCTCCTAGCTTGCACTATGTTAGGCGTATTAGGGCTGAAGGTTGACCTTGTGAAGCTGAAGGTTGATCTAGGTAGTGATATGTTGATTTGGGTTTACAAAGATCTTGGAAGATGCCTTCGAGAAGATTGGACCCTAGGGTGATTAGAGATATTTGTGATGTTATGGAAGTAAGGATCTTAGAGAAGGTTAAAACATATTTCAAATCTAAGATGGAATTAATGAGGAATGAGATCATAAGAGCTATTTTTGGTGTACCTAGGAATTTGGGTACTGAAGATGGATATGAGGAAGCTCTTGAAGACTTTGAAGTTGTTGGATCTAGTGGTGAGGACATAATGGATCGAATGGAGAGACTTGTGGAAGATAGGTCTAGTTGATTGGATAGATCTAGATCTCAATTGATGTTGAAGCACATGACTTATATTTCTAATTTCTTGGGTACTTTGAATCTTGAAGACCTAATTGGTTTGATTGGTGAATTAGAAGACTACTTTGAGTTAGAGGAGATTGCATATCCACTCAAAGTGAGTTTGGCACGAACTAAGTTGAATGGACATGCTTCTTTATGATGGAAAGAACTACAACAAGATAGAGAAGAGGGTGAAATAAAGATCACTCACTAGAGATTGATGGTGACTAAGTTTAAGGATAAGTTCATTCTAACTAATTATGAACTTGATTTTTTTGAGAGATTACAAAATTTGAAGAAAAATGATATGTCTATGAAGGATTATACTAAGGAGTTCTATAAGTTGACTATTCAGCTTGGACATGAAGAACTATCTAAGGAGAAGGTGGCTAGGTATATTAATGGCTTGATATTCAATATTTAGGATGAGATTGGTATACTGGAGATTGATTCAGTTGAGGATGCTTATCAGTATACTCTAAAGGAAAAAAATAAGTTGAAGAGGAGAAATCAAGGTAGTTCCTATGTGAAGGAGAAGCAAGATCACTTGGCAAAGGATTAAAAGATGTTAGAATGTGAACCAAAACCTATTGAGAAAAGGAAGAGTATAGGTATGGTTTCCTTTAAAGGTAATTAATCTCATTGTTGTGAAGAAATATATAGAGCTTATGAATATTTCTAGAATGCTGGTGATAGAAGAGTTTTGTTGTGAATGAGGCTGAAGACTCTGTCAATGAAATTGAGAGGGAAGGAGAGAAATTTCTATCTTTGTGAGTATTGTTAAAGTAAAGGGGTATTGAAACCTTGTAAAAGAAGTAATTTTTTCAGGACTAATTGCAAGTCTGCTAGTAAAATCTATAATGTGATTGTGGATGGTGGTAGTACTAATAACCTTGTTGTTGATGAAATGATCTCAGAAGCTTGGTTTAAAGAGAATGAGACACCCTTGTGATGGAACATGTTAAAATTTCCTTAAAGAAAAACCAAATTTGTACTATTTTTTGTAAAATGGGAAGTAAAATGATAGCAAATTCTAATTTCATGAAATTGATCAGCATTCAAAACCCACTTTTTGATTTCATGATTTTGGAACAATGGAAAGGAAAGAAACTCAATTTTGGGGATACATATAAAACTTGAGTCCAAAGTTCCAAAATTTTACAATTTTGAGGAGCACTAAATATGAGTTTATACAAGTGGAATTAATAACAAAATATATCATAATATTGAAATATTAATTGCTTCACTTGAGTACTCAATGTTGTGACATATGTAGCATGGCATGAATTTGGAAATGTATAGAAAGTTATAAGCATTAAATAAGGAATATTTTTGAGCTTGATATGTCATCAAGAACGAGTTATTTAACTTGAAACCAAAGGGTGGAGTGAAGAAGAAAGTGGGGGTTCAAGAATTCACTTCAACAAAATATCAACATCTGAATTAGTGAGTTTTAATGAGTTATTTCCATGTCAATCCTTAAATTCTTCAAAATGCCTATGAAAAAGGATACTAGTCATAAAGAACATAAGGAGGAACCAATAGAAAAATCAATTCAGAAAATGTTAGAATTTTTTCCTGGGTTTTCCTCTAGTGGTCAAGTGTCTATGTTTCAAGATAAATTCAAGGATTGTGGGGATGCTAAATTTATTAAGCATGGTCATTCTCTGCTTTGGTATTTCTTTTCTAAAAGTATAGAGAAGGAACCCAAAAATAACCCATGAAGACTTGACCTAGGAAAGGTGATGGTCCCCAATGTCTTTGTAGATGTTGAATTGATAAATGTGTTAGCTAAACATTATGAGCCCTCCACTAGAACTATAAGAAAATTAGATGGAATGTCTCCATTAGTCATAACTAAATCATGTGTTGAGAAATGTTTCAGATTAAGCACTATGGACCTCACTAGGATTGAAAGGAAACATTTTAAGAATAAATATCGAAAGATTATGAAGTTTGGAAAGTTCAGAGAAATTGCCCATTTTATGTCTAGAAGTCATAATAAAAAACTAATGAATGTGGCTAATATGGATCCCCATACTATAGATTCTTTCATGAATATCTTCAAGAATACCTTCTATGCATGGATCTAGCTTTTTAGAGAGGATGAAAAGCATAAGATCCCTTTTGAATATAGGTATTTATTCATGAAGATCCAAACCAACGCACATATTTGGAATTTGACTTCACCAGTGAAATTGAGAAAACTCTGCATAACCAGTTGATCAAATGGAAGACTTCAAAATCATTCAAAAAAAAATCTTTATTGTGTCATTTGATATTATATCAAAATGTTGACCAATTTTGGGATTCTATGAAGCTAGCAAATGTAGATAATTATGGAAAACCCACACCCATTCAGTTGTGGTGCCCTTTTCGGGATGTACATGCTAAAGATGGTAATTTTACAGTCTTCAGAGATGTATTTTTGCAATGGATTATCAAGATAATAGGTGAATCCATAACAAGAATCCCGCAAGCAGTAAAGAATATGTTGAGGCATAAAGACTGTCAACCTCATAAGAGTAACTTGTTTAACTTAGGGGATTGGATTTAGAAACCCAAGAATACATTGGTGAGAATATATGGGTACAGATAGTGAACTCAAAGATTGCCATTATTTTTCCTAAAGAGATTAGGGTTCCTAGAGTTTCTTTGGTAGATGATGTGGGTAGAAAGAGAGATAGACCAACTTATAAGGAAGGGCAATATGATTCACCATTTTATCAAATTTGATGGTTTTGTGGTTGGACACAACATGATTTTAGAAGTGCAGGAATATATCAAGAAGGAATATTGGTTGATCAATGAGAAGAGTCTAAAAAATATGACCATGAAGGGCATATTAAAAGTATCAAGGTAAGATATGTTCATGAATGAACCTAGAAGATGATGTTAATAGGAATTGTGATGAGTTGGCCCAATTTTATGTTGAGCTAATCATTTTGCATACTGCTTAACAATAGGAATTCTTTTGAACTCCTCTCTCGAAAAGCTAATTTGGGAACAACTCCAAGGTTCTATGCAATATTGTGACCTACTGGAATCTGTTCAGTAGAAGATAAATGTGAGTGTTCATGTGGAGGCATTTTATGGTTCTAAACAATTTCTAATAAAATGTGGAATCTACTTGCTATCTCAAAAGAATAACCACACAAAAGAAATATATTTATTAATTTTTATGTTTTTAATGAATGCAGTTTTAAGTATGCAACTATATGAATTCCTAAATCAACCAAGTGTTTGTAAAAGAAAATAAAAAACATAGGGTAGCAATAAATTTTAAGCAAATGACCTGAAAAGTAAATCCATAATTGACATAAGCCACAAAAACAATACATTTACAAGTTAAGCCTTTTAAAAGATCTATAGTTAACCATGAAAATAGGAGCAACACTTAATTAATTCCATTGATGCAATCATCAATGGGAATTTAGTAACCGTAAGATGTTTCACTTTTCATCAGATCACGAAGCCACAAAAAGTGTGCTCATGTGATACAAAAAGCTATGCAGGAACAATAGGGTGATCTCTTCTCCAACTAGGTATGTTAGTGGATTTGTAAACATGTGAAAAACACTAGAATCAAAATAACAAAACAAAACTATTGGCTCCATTACACTCCATGAACATACATTCACAAAATATAACACACTCAGGAAAGAATAACTACACTTTGAATGAGAGCACCAATAACATATATTATTGCATCAAAATAATGGCTTGAAATACATATTACATTCCTAAATTTATAAGAAATCATCTCCTCAATTTGTGTTGAGAGTGAGAGATCTCTTTATGCAAACATATGCTTCTAAACTAATAAAACAAATCCATTTATGTACAAACTAAAACTCTAACTGGTGCTAAGTAGGACTCCATCCCTATTTATATTATTTAATGGATACATGATCCTTTACATGTCTTAAAACAAAGAAAGAATGAGAAAATAAGAAGAAGAAAGCCATTAGATGATGTAGGAGTCTCTAGAGATACCAAAAATAGAAGCTCAACCTCCTCTGGATGTTTGTAGGAGTAAAATTATCGCTCGAATGCATTTCTGGTGCATGGAAAGCTTTAAATTTGAAACTGGTAGTTAGCTGTCAGTGCACCTCTTACTTCTTCAAAAGACTTCTGGCACACCTTTCGAGAATTGCACCTTGGAAGACAAGTTCAAACAATGCAAGATTTGACCAAGTGTCAAAACTAAATTTCTAGCTTCTAGGTTTTGTTCCCCTTGATACCAGAGTTATGCCCTTTGTATTTTCTCTATAATCTCTATCACTTGGGTTGCATTTGGAAAATCTAAAGCATCCTATTTATCCTTTACTTTTTGTTGATAGTTTCCCACCTCTATGTGAGTCTCTGCAAAAGCTCACAATTTTACATCCAATTCTAGCAATGCCTCTTTAGTCTTAAATGCCTATCTGATATGATCATCATTGGAAGCTTCTTCAAAAGTTTTCCAAAATTGTTCAACAACTTCTTGTAGAGTCATTAATTTATCCCTTGAATCATCTTCAAAAATGTCCAAGAAAGCATCGTTGTAATGTCTCTCTACTTCCAAAATCTGCTCTTTGGCTTGTTCCTTGAGCTTATGAATATCGGCATGTAATGTTTCCATTACTTTATTACCATCTAAAATCTTCTCTATCCAATCATCTATCTTATCTAACTCATTTGTAGTATATACATCCATTAACATATGATACCTCTGACCCTTTATTGATTGTAACGCTTGTAGGTCTTTACCCCAGGTATGTACTTCATCCATTAACCAAAAATCCTAGTTCAATATAGCAACTCACTTATCTACATTATTTTAAATGTGGTGTAGTAGTTTAAGATTTCCTTGTATGATTAGCACACCTTTCTCTTCAAAACTTTCCCGTCCTTGTTGACTAAGCCTTCAAAATTGGATCGAATTGTGCAGTTTCCTTATCCCTCTTATCAAGTGTTGCATTTACAGTCTCCTTAGAAATTTTAGGATCCAATGGACCAACTACTTCCTTCAAATACCCTCTTACGACTCGATTCTACTTCTGGAGTTTAACAATTTAGACTCATCATATTCTAAGTGACTAAACACCTCCTTGATTCCCATAGTAACCATCAATTTGGAAGTATCCATAGTAGGTTTTCCAATAAATCCTTAATATTTGCTTGTAGAGGAGGGATAACAACATGGGAAAACAAGTCTTAATCTTGATCACTCATAAAAAAGGCCAATGTTCATGCATCACCTATGGGTGGCTTAGGTTTCTTGAGAGCTTCAATTAATTCTCCCCTTTCCTCTTCCTCAATACAATACAATTTCCTTTTATGTCTAACCATCACTTCTTTTCTCAACCATCTCAAAGTATCTTCCATTAGATATTTACCCTTAGATGAAGAAGGAGTTTGTACTACTAGGCTTTTTTCCCTTATCACTCCTCTCCAAAGTCCTCTCCTTTTGTGAGAGATCTACATCAGGCATCTCCATATTTGTTGAGTCCATAATCCTTACCTCTATATATTGGGAAGTTTTTTGAGGTTCCTCATATTTGTTCCTCCTCTAATACTTCATCACTGAGTCTTTGTTGTGGCTCTTCTTCTTGTTTAGCTTGCACCTATTCTCCATTACCTAGAGGGAGAGGAGTAACTAAACCTTTATTGAAGCAAGATAAATATTGACTTGGTGATGGAAGAGCATTTAAAGGTCCTTGTTGCTAAGGCATAAATTGAGTCCAATCCTCTTGTGGAGGTTGATTTTTTAGTGTATCCCTTATTTTTTCACCTACCAACTCAATGCCTATAGGCATGAAATCAAAATCTAACATCTTAAAGACATCACCTCCTTGATCTTCTTTCTCATCGATCCATTGTTGTAACTCATCCTCCAAAGTTGTAACCCAAATAGGTTGTGTATTAATGGATGGTGGTGTTATAGTAGAGCTTCTTCTCCATTCTACCTCTATAGCCCTAGTAAGATGAGTCCTTTGACTCAAGGGAAAGTTATCCTCTTTGTCTTCATCATCCTATTTTTCTTCCTCTAGAATATTTTCTAGGACTAATGGAAAAGGAATAACCTTTCTTATCACCCTTTTTCTCCTTGTAACTAGAGTTTTCATCTTTCTTTTCTTAGGAGCCAATGGAGAGGCTTCTTCCTCTTGCATAGGGAGAGACACTTCTAGTGCTTCTACTTAAGCTCCTTGCCCTTGTTTTGATGGTGGCACTAATGGATTATCCTAAGTTTGGATGACTTCTACATTTTATGCTCCTTGCACATTCTCCACCCCTTGGTGCTCTAGTACTTGAGTTGGCTCTTCTTCAGGCTCAACTCGCTAAAGGGAATTTATTTTCCTTTTATTTTTACCCTTCTATGCCCTAAAGTATCTAACTTCTCTATCAAGTTGATGCACTATTTCGAACCTTATTGGAGATTGAGTTGTGAATGTTAGCACTGTCACCTTCACTCCTCTACCTTTCACTAGGTGGGTTGTAGCTTGGAAAACTATAATTTGTGGAATCAGATCCAACTTGAATGGTCTCATGGCCCAATCCTTCATTAATTGGATGATATGCCTCACCCTATGATTGATATCTATGTTTCCTTCTCTATTAATCTCTGCATTCATGATAGGTCTATCAGATATCTTATCTCTATTTACAAGGGATCTAAGACCTCTTTCATGTCCTGCTACATGATCTTTAATGGGACCTTCATTTTCAAAGCATTGCCTGCCAAATAGAAAGTCATCCTACAATAATCGCTTATTTGGATTTCATAGTCATCCACTGCATTCATCCAATGATCCTCCATGGCATCTTCCATGTGTTGGAATTGTTTCCCCACCAAGTACTAAACTATTCCAATATTATCAAAATAGTGACAGGGAGAGTTATAATCCTCCAAGGGATACTGATCCCACTCATACTCAAAAGTCACAATATCCCACTTCTATTTAACACTAAATGGACCTATAGTGATGGGCCATACCTAGGTCTTCTTATGTTGCTTCTTTACTCTCTCATATGTAGATGAGAGTTGTCATTCCATATCTAGCAATATGAATTTGTCACATGGATACATAGGGAGCTTCTTTGGATTCACAGTCATGCCCACTACCCTTAAATAAGTGAATGTTTGTATTGGATGTAATAGGCACCTATTTTTGTAATCTTTGTCATTGCCTCCTCTGACATCCTTTTCCCATAATCTCCTTTAATGAACCGGATGATTGCAAAAATGAAATCATCATTCACTATTCTATATTCCTTACTATGCTCTAAAATATTTTTCCTTACCAACTGGGGGTATACCACATAAGGCCATGTATTTGCATCTTGTAAGTTGCCCTTTTTGAAAAATCCTGGATAATCAGTTACTCTTGTAATTAACAGGTACACCAAATAGGATGTCATATAGAACCTTTGGTTATTTTTTATTGCCACCAGTTGTTCATCCAAATTCTCATTGAGAATTGAGGCATAGTCAATTGGCATCTTCAATGTTTTGATGGTCTCAATGAAGTGTACCATCCATATATTCAAATACTGTACTACTGGTAATCCCATGATTCTACTCAAGAGCACTATAGAATATTTGATATCATCTTTCATATAGCCTCTCGTCATATCTACTTTTCCTTCTTTTCATCCAAGAGGAGTCTTATCAATGAGATACGAGGATTGAATGATTTTTGATGCTTCCTCTCCATGCTCTCTAAACTACCTTTCTATTTGATGATATGTTAACCTAATGTATTGATCTGCTCTTGAAAGATTAAATAATTTCTCTATATTCTTAGGCCTCAAATCCAAGACTATCTCTCTAGTTATGTTTTTTACAACTCTCTCCTCTGAAACATATTTTTCTGCCAATGCCATAATCAACTTTAAAGACTGTACTGAAACTGGGTGTGACACTATGTTTACTAGTCCTGATATGATAAGTGCAGATACCATAGGAGGCCTTTTATTTGCCTTTTTTAGCACCATGAATGCATTTTAGTCAATATCACCTAGCTCAGTGTCTCAGATCTCTAGAAATGCATCCTAGAAGTGTGCATTTGTTGGAACACCATGAAATTTGAAGACCACTAGTTTTGGAGGCATCTTTGCAGTGAGGGAGGATGAGGAGGAAGCCATTTAATCTATCTAAAAAAAAAATTCATTAGTTTGGAAGGCAAAAAAACTCAACTAAAATAAACCAAAAATATGACCCAGAAACCTTGACACCTAAAAACTAGATTAAAACACCTAAAAACCCTTTTCTATCTCTTATTGGATAAATTTTGGTGCACCTTGCACACCTTTAAGGTGTGCTAGGTGTGACTTTCCCTTATAAAACACCTCCAACACTAACGATGCACACCTAGTGCACCTTGAGGGGTGTGCTAGGTGCACACCCTGATATGTGCAAAGTGTTGAAAAAAGGGTGTGCACATAGTGCACCTTGTGTGGTCCACTATGTGCACACCCTTAAAATACTTGGGGAATGTTTTTCCTTTATAAAGGTGGGTATGTGCGCACCTTGGATAGGTGTGTACATGCACACCTTTATCTTGGGTGAAGTTTAGCTTAGGTTTCTTCTACTTTTAATAAGTTTTTTGTTTGTTAAGTTTGTCCAAGAGAAGGTTGCACCTTGTGCACCTTGAAAGGTACACAAGGTGTACACCTTTGCCTTGGTTGTTTTAAACATTTTTATGTGCATTGGTTGCAGGAAATGAATATCTATCACACTTCTGAAAGATGAAGGAAATGAAGTGAGGAAAGGGGGTAGGGTCTTGAGCTTTATAGGCCAAGACAAAGTGCACCTTTGAAGGTGCACACATGCACATGTGTGTAGGTGTGCACTTTCAAAGGAAAGTGCTCTCCACTAGTGGATTTATCACACTAGCGCACCTTTAAGAGTGTGCTAGGTGCGCTAGTGCACCCTTCCATAAAAAATGATTTTTCCTCCTCAAAATCTCTAGTTTCTGACAAAATGGATTGTCATGCAGAGAGTATAAACACCAAGAAAACTCCTAAAAAGACTCAAACCTTGAACTAGGCATCTAGAAAGCTAAAAAAATATACTAGGGGTCCTCATTTCTAGGAGAAATGGGGCATGTGTTGTGAAACTACAATAGGTTATCAAAGATTGAAAAGATGGTGTGACTATTTAGATTTGAAGAAGAAGATTAAGAAAAGGCATGCCCCACTTTAAATCCAACATATAATTAGAAGTGTCAAGGATTGAAAAGTGTGCTCAAACTTATGATGAATTATATCAAGAGTACATTGAGCAAGATAAAGTGAATAATGTTGAGAACATATTAGCTTTCCCTCAAGTAAAATTGAGAAGAATAAATCCTGGTCCTAGTGCTTCCACATCCCAAACATAGCAACATGTAGAATCTAGTGTATCTCTTGTTTCATACGATGAATCTAATGATGAAGCCTCAAAGGAGATTTCTCAGATTCTTGAAATCATGAAGAATGACAAGGACCCTAGACTTTTAGGACTTTCTGTTAGATACTTAGAGGAAAGGTATGGGTATTATGCACAAATGATAGAGACTAATGATCCAATTGATATTGAAGATGAGAGAGAGGCTATTTCTGTGTTTCATTGAATAGGAAACCTTTGTCCAAACACAAGAGTTTAAATATTTTAGGATTAAGTACAAGATAAAATATTTTGAGGAGAAGAAGACCAAAAGACTTGAAGGAGTTGATGAGTCTCAACATGCTATAATAATATAGGAAATGATGAGTGAATTGGATTTGGATAATATCACATGCATAGAGGAAGAAGCTAGAGAATTTGTGAAGAAAAGTGATATCCAGATTCTTCCAGTTTTGACTCTCAAAGAATTATTTATGTTGGATCAGGTAAGAAAGAAATAAGACTCCACTTGTGTATCAGAATTTGGATCACTTGATAAAGTAGAAGACATTGGATATGACCCAAAAAAAGAAACATTGGCTACCTAGGTGACCTTCGAAGAAAATAAACCAAAATTGATTGAAATTTCAAAAGGTGAAGATGGGATGGCCATAATTTAGACTATGGAAAACACAAACCTAGAACTTACTGCTACAAGACTCACTCATGATTCTATGTTTAACAAAGAATAGATCAGACATAAGAAAGAGATGATCAAAGAATTACAACAAAGAGAACTAGACATGAATTCCATTATCAATAAGATGCATGTAAAGAATAAAAAATTGGAACAATAATTGAGTGAAAAGTGCTTTAGTGAGACTTCCACTACTATGGTTATTTGGAAGTCCCCTATTATAATCAAAGAGGAAGTTCCAAGGTCAGAATTAGTCCAGAAGGTTGATCACCATGATTGTTCTTTTAACATATTGAAAGAAGTCATTTCTTATAGGGTGAATATTGTTTTTGACAGCTGCAACAAAGTTTTTGAAGGATATAATAATGTTTCAAATATGTTAGACTTATTTGTTAAAGGAATTGAAAAGATGGTTGAAACTGAAAGGAAGTGGAATCCCTTGAAGTTTGAATTAAATAGATTATATGAAGTTACCAAAAGGGATCCTAATGCACTTGTACAAATCAAGAATACTATTGATCTTCTTGATTCATTTTCAAAGAATTTAGTTTATATGAATTAAGGAAAGTAGAGACTTCGAGATAAATAGGAAAAAAATTAACAATTATTGATCACTCATATATCCCTTTAATTGTTAGTGAGAATGGTAAGGTTAAGTCACTAGAGGATTGAAAGAAAGAATTCAAGATGTTTCCACATAGGATAATGACAAAGTATAAAAGCTATAGATCTTTTCAGATTGATACCATCCATAGCCTGCCCAGTAAATTGTTCACCCTAGAGAATAAAATTTTCAAGTTCATTGGTGAGGTTAAAATAACCCAAGGCAAGAGATGCAGTGACTTGTAGACCTTTGTTCCTACCCATTCTACCTTCACATTGCCAACTCATTCCAATATAGTGAAATGGATAGAAATCTACATGAAGGTACCTAAGGAAGCTGAAAATGTTACTACAAAAGATGTCGATGAAGTCTAATGTTTCTTTTATGATTTATGTTGTTATCTGTAACGTCCCACTTGAGAACCCAAAAGAAATAAACTAAATATGTTACAAAGTTTACTAAACTCTATTTTTGTTAAAGTTTGAACAACATCAAAGTAACAATAATGTAAAAGCAATATATACATACACATCAAGAATACATAATCAATTACAAATACATTTTCAATTCCTCAAGGGTTCCTTTACGTTGAGTCACATTTAAGAAATTTTTATTAATAAGTTTAAGTCTCAATTACAATGTTCATAATCATAAAATGAATAAACACGTACATAATAATATAATCAAATACATAAGTAAAACTAATAATATGAAAGCACATCTAATGAATAAAATCCACTACACATGTCACAGGGTATGTGAAAATAGATACAAGTACATTGATATACAATACAATATCCTGTAGGATCTCAAAACATATGATACATAGATACATCAAATGAATAGAAGTCTGCAAGATAAGAGGAAGAATGATAATGGTACCACTATATCAAGGAGCATCCATCATCTATCAATCTAAGGGGGACCCAAATGGTAAGAATATGCTACCTCTTGACTGCTTTGTCACCTAATCAGACTCCCAATCCCACTATGCAGGAGAGATAATGTACAATCCATACATAGATAATCAAATCATAAAATAATTCTAGGCAAGGAATCCTGATAGCCAAAACTACCTCAAGGGTAACACAAACTACTCAAGAAGAAGAGATAATCAAAATTGAAAGGACACACATTCCAATACTAACATCTCATACCAAGTCAACATACAAACACCAAGACCAAAAATATACAATCACCTCAAAATCAATGTCAAACATCACAAGCACAATGACCAACAGATAACAATTGTCTTCAATAAAAGTAAACCACCAACCACTAGCTTCAACAATAAAAACACCACTAATGAATAACTAATAATTCATTAATAAAATTCAATTGTCAACAATAAATGACATCCAATCAATGAGTAACAACTCACAATAAATACACCATCAAAAGTAATATCCAATAAGTACACCACTATAGGAAAATATAAGAAAACCATGAAGGAGACTCGAGCTACATACTATGGAGTGTCATCACATGAAGGTTACCTTGGTAGTCTCTCAGGACCCCAACCCCCTAGTGACTCTATGCGAAACCAAAATGCCTCTTTTTGATGACGAGGAAACTAGTCATACGTCTCAAGGTATCATCTTCATCTCATCCTTAGTCTATACAAGCACTCAAGGCATGAATGACGAAAAATCTTTAACTTATCTTTTTGATGTATCTTAGGAAAAGGGCTAGGCAAGATATTTTAATTACTATGTTATCACATATTACACAACTTACAATGAGTTACCCTGGCAGCCACTTTGGGCCCGACCCCCATTGCAAACCACTCCCATAAACATGCACCTAGACTACCTTCCAAAAAAATCACAAACCACAATAGTGTCCCATACCATGAGAGTAATATTGATCAAATTTGGTTCCTTAATAGGCAACCCAAAAAATAACATTGGTTCTAAAAATTGAAGTTCTCATAAATGCTTAATAGCTTAAATCTCATAATATATAAATCTCAATTCAAATCATAAAGTTCATCATGACATCCAGTCAAATAACCATAAAAAAAATCTCAAAAAAATGCCTCTAGTGCACATCCTAACTTAGCCAACTAAGCAACCCACAAAGAAAAACTATCAAAAAAAAAATATCACAAGACTATAAATAGAATATTAGAAATCACATAGTTTTCAGCCACATGATTTAATTCCACTAATTTCTCTTGTTTAGTTTGGGTTATAATGATGTGTTTAGAAACAAGGTAAGAATATATATGTTAATATAAATTTTTGTGCTAATATACTTATTTAAAACAATAAGTATTTAAACATCCAATTTTTTTGTGCATATAAAATATCATGCAATATTATCATGTTATTAATTTAAATAATCTTAAATTCATAAATGATTTAATTGATAACATAAATATATATTATTAGATTAAATACTAATATCAATTTCAATTCTAAAATATTAATTTGACTTCTATTTAAGTCTAATATTAATATTTAATTTTCTTTTAATTCATAATGCACCTAGAAATAAAATTATAAATTTAATTTAATTATTTATAATTTCTCTAATAAAGTCAAATAGTTATTAACTAAATGATTGCAAAGTGAACTCCACCACAACTTCCCTTAAAATATAATAAAATTATAAATATTTATTTATTAACTTAGATGCAACTAAGAGTTTAATTAGACTTAAATAATCAATAATACTAACATTCACTTTAACTAAATGAATAATATTTATTTAATTTTTAAAACTAATAAATCATTTTTTAATTTTTAAAATTAATTTAAAAATTGTATTATATTTTCATAAAATAAAAATAAATATTTAATTAGTATTTTTAAATTTCTTTGATCTCTCAAATCATGCAAGCATTCTATATTCTCTTTTCTATTTTTAGTGTATTTGTTTTCACATGCATGTAACCATACTATACTTAGCTTCTTCTTTTTAGTATATGTGTTTTTGCATGCATGTAACCATAGTGTACTTACCTTTTATTTTTAGTATATTTGTTTTCACATGCATGCAACCATTCTATACTTAACTTTCTATTTTTGGCATATTTATTTTCACATGTATGTAATTTTACTATACTTATCTTTCTATTTTTATCATATTTATTTTCACATGCATGTAATCATACTATACTTAGGTTCTATTTTTAGCAAAAAAAAAATTTCTATTTTTAGCATATTTGTTTTCATATGCATGTAACCTTACTATACTTAGCTTTCTATTTTTAACATTGTTTTCACATGCATGTAACCAAACTATACTTAGGTTCTATTTTTAGCAAATTTATTTTCACATGCATACATAAGTTTAGTTACAACATGTTTTTCCTCTCAATTAATATTTTGTTTTCCAAATAAATATTGCAATTAAATTATTTTAGATGTAAGAAGATTATTCATCTATATTTAGAAAATTAATGATAATCACACAGTTCTAATGAAAAATCTAAAGTTGAAACCCTAATTGTTCAATTTATTATTTTCTTCCAATTTTTAATAATCAAATTTTCATTATATTAGAAAGGAGTTTATCAGAATGTAGTCACAATAACTTTCTACAATTTTTTCTATAATTTTTCTCAATCAAGTTCTCTTGATTAATAAGTTTTCATTTTCAAAATCTATAAAATAATTCTTTATTCAAAAATTAATATAGTAAATTAATAAGCAATATGAAAACACCTAAGAAGACATAAAGTAGATAGATCTTTCAATAAAATTCTACAATGGGTTTTCAAACCCTACCTCAAAACCATACCTAAAATCTGAGGCAATCTGTGAATGCATGCAAATCCAAACCCTCTGAAACTTTCAACAATTCTTTTGATCGAATTTTGAATTTTGCTCCCCAAAACCTATGTAATTGCAAAATGAGCTCTAGATCTTTGATAAAGAGTTCTCCCCTAAATTGGGGCTCTAATTGTGCAATCACAAGAGAGAACTCACTAATCAATTATTGCTTATTACTTTATTACCTTTTACATTTTTATGCACAACTCTTTTAGATATTTAATTACAAAATATCTTAATTTAAATAATTAACTTTCTCTCTTTAATTAATTTTTGAAGTGTTTTTAATAATATATTTATTAATTTAATTAATAACATTATCAAGAATTTATTATTAATTTAAAACTCCTAAATAATTATCATTAAATTAAATAAATATAACTATGCCACAATTAGAACTATAAATTTATCTTTAAATTTCATTCTTTTAAATTTTATTTCCTCGAGTTTATTAATTAGTACAAGCACTAAGTAAAGCATAATTTATTATTTAAATTAATAATAATGAAAGCTCATTTTTTAAATGCAACTCTAATTTAATTATTATTAAATAAATAATAATTATAATAAAGCAATATTAATTCTTTAATATTTTAATTCTCTTTTGTTAAACTTCTTAAATTAGACTTTTTAATTAAGTCTTTTAAACTGAAGTTCATAATTAATTAATTAATAATTAATTAAATATTATCATATTCTAATTTCTCTTTAACCAAATTTCTAAATTTAGACTTCTAAATTAAATCACATATTTAATTAGTTTTTTAATTAATTAAATATTCTCATACTTTAATATTTTTTATATTCAAATAATATTTAATAATTCTCAATATTATATGATTAATCCAAATATTATAAGTAAATCATTTACTAAATAAATCACATATCGAAATCCACATAAAAGTAACATTAACAAAACAAACTAAAACTTAAAATAAAAAAAACACAGACAAAGATAAATTCACAATTATAAAAAAAGGTGAAAAGTTCAATACATGTCCTCCTTCTCAAGACAAGTAATTAAGCTATGGTTGGGATTGGACCTAAACATTATCTCCCAATTCTTACCATTGAGTTATTAGGATAGGCCACACTCATCCTGGTAATTTAGGGAAGTCAATGTTCGGTACCTACATTGTGCATAAAAGACAAGCATGTACATGTGTATAAATATATCTAAACTAAACAAGCAATGACAGGAGTGGTACATCGTGTAGATCCTAACTAGTAGGTGACTACGACTCCCTCCCTTAACCACATCAAACACGACAAACAAAAAGATAAAACAGACGCACACACCATACTCATGCAAGTATGGGGTAAGTACCATACTAATTATAAGTCAAACATCAAATGCTCAAATAAAATAATACATCATTAAAAATATGAAGTAGTCATCATTAAAGCATCATCTGACATTGCTATTAAATAAATCACATTTATTAACTACAGACCATTAAAGCATCATTAATGCACAAGTAACCATAATCATTAAACAACACATGAAATATAGTCAACTAAGTAATCATCATTGATATATCTCTAGTCCAAGTTATGAAATAATATCCTTAAAACTAACACATCCATGAAATAGGCATAAAAGAGTTTGGTAAATATAATGGAAAAACAAACTATGGGTGGATATTACATTATCTTTCATAATTATTTAATTAATCATATTGCACCTTTTTGAAAAGGTACCAAGACCTATGTTTATAATACAAACTCAAAAGTGAGATACATATGATAAAACATTGATAACAAGAAGTGATAGTAGTTACAAGTTTTTAAATATGAGTAAAATATCTTTTCTCTATGTTTGATAAATGGCTCTTGAATCCAAACTCCTCTTCTGTATTTCCTTATGAAGAAATGGAAACAATGCTAGTTCCTTCAAATCTCTTTTGGTTTATGGTGTATTAAATGTTTCATGTTCTTCATTATTTATTGTGGATTAATATTCATGTATAAATGAATGAGGATAATTACATGAGTTTGTCTACATTGTATCCTTAAGTTGACATTAAATTCATCTAGGCTTTAGATTTCATTTATCTTTCCCTTTATTTGGTAGTTGATGGGTTGCACACTATCTCTAAGGTTTTGAATAATAAGATTACATGCAAGTTGACTTATTTTCCCAAAAGGACTAAGGACTAGTCATTTTATGTTTCTTGTGAGTGTATAGGTACATTTGTAGATTAGTGAGGCTCAAACCATCAGTATTGCACATATCATCCTTGGATACTTTCATCCCTTCTTAAATATTTTGATTTCTCCTTGAGAACTTTTTTTGCCAACTCAAGAGCATCATTAAGTTGACCCTCATAACCATTTGCTATTTCACTATAGGTACAATCACCTAGGTCTTACAAAGCCTAAAGTGTGGAGATTGAACAAAGGGAAGATCCAATCTTCTTTGTTGGCTAAAATTGTGTTGGGTTCCCAAAATTGAGTAGGAAAACTCATAGGAAGTAAACCAACAATTGTTTGCACCAAAAAATTTGGTGACTCTACTGGGGAGAGTTGCTCACAATTCACCTTGTGCAGTTATCCAAATATTTTCAATTTTTACAAACAAAAAAAATAGAAAAGAGAATGTGTGACTTTGCTGGATAAAGAACCCAATAAATATATCTTTTGTTTTCTTTAACAAAATGGTGAATCCATTAAGGAATTTTTAGATTACATCTTTACCTTGTAGAAAACCATTAATTCTAGATTATCTGAGACCATTGGATTTAAGAAGATTTGTATATAGACCTGAAAAGTTATGCACAGTTTTGATAAATAAAGTCCCAAGATTCTATGGAGAGTGGGAATGATCAACAGTTGATCATTTAGATATATTTTATGATTATGTAAATTATAATCAGGTTTATAAAGACGATAATTTAATGGTGCTCTTTGCAAGATCTCTTAGGGGAGATGCAAGAAATAAATACACATTAATTACAATAGGAAGTATTTCATCATGGTATCAATTGGAAGAATGTTTCCTCTATATGTTTTAGTCTTGCATTACTCCAGTATAAAAATATGAACATTATAAATGTCAAGTTCTTAAGTAATAAATATGAGATTTCAAAATTATTAGATATGAACTATCAAAATAATATATTGACACAAATAAATAGGTGCACATCTGACCCTAGACTAGAAACAATAATCTTTGATGAATATGAGGAAGAAGATGATATTCCCTCTGGAGAAGATTCCAAATGTGATCATACTTTGTTCAAGAAGGAAATTGAAGTTTAGAATTGACTAGATTTGTTTTCTTGAAGGAGAACGTGCCCTTGTGTACACAACTAGAAGATCTTGTTCCGCAAAATTACAACAATAAAAGATCTCATCATGACCCTATTTTATGTAAGCAATAACTGGAATACATTGTATTTCTTAAATATATTTTTGGTGGAGAGAATATATGTTTAGAACATGTCTTATTAAAAGAAGACCTAAATGTTTAATATCAATTTCTCTAAACTTGATGTCCTATGGGGCTTTATTTATTATATATAAGTTTAATTGTTGGACTATTAGTAGTAGTATGTTTCCTTACTGTTGGAATATTTTTCCTTTCTATCTACTTATTAGTAGTGAGGCTAATGGTGTTAGTTTAGTGTTGGATCATATTTTCTTTTTGAAGTTTAAAACTAGTATCAGTTAGATGAATGGGAGGTAAGCTTCAGGTGATCTCTTAGCCTTTTTGTACTATGGGGTCAGCCCCCTATATTTTTGGCTACTCTCTAATACTTCAAAAAAAGAACTAAATGTTCTTAATAATCTCAAAATTTGTGAGGCCTTTTCAAAAGGATGCTATTGTGTGAACAAAGATTTATTTGAAAAACAAACTATTCTAATGAAATGTTTGACGGAAATAGATATGTCATTTTAGAAACATATGTGGTCACAAGAATCTTGCATGATATTTGATAGAGGAAAATGATGGTCTTATCTTCCATGAGATAACTGGGATCTCATCATGTCTACATATGAGCCATGTATCCCCAAAAAGAGCGACTCATGGAACATGTTAAATTTTCCTTAAATAAAAACCAAATTTGCACTAATTTTGGTAAAATGGGAAATAGGAAGATAGCAAGGTCCAATTTTGCAAAATTGATCAACATTCAAAACCCACTTTCTAATTTTGTGATTCCAAAACAATGGAAGGGAGAGCAATTCAATTTCACAATTTCAGAGATACATACAAAACTTGAGTCTGAAGTTCCAAAATTTTACTATTTCAAGAAGGAGCACTAAATATGAGTCTATAAAAGTGGAATTAATAAAAAAAGGTATGATTAGAGTAAAATATTAATTGCTTCACTCGAGTACTCAACAATGTGACATATAGAGCGAGGCATGTATTTGGAAATGCATGGAAAGTCATAAGCATTGAATGAGGAATGTTTTTGAGGTTGATAAATCATTGAAAATGAGCTCTTTTGCATGAAACAAAAGGGTGGAGTGAAGAAGAAAGTGGTGGTGTAGGAATTCACTTATGCAAGAGATCAACATGTGAATCAGTAAGTTTTAAAGAGTTTTTTTCTTGTCAATCGTTAAATTGTTCAAAATGCCTCTGAAAAAGAATGCTAGTAACAAAGAACATAACGAAGAACTAGTCAAAAAATCAATTCAGAAAATTTTATTAGAAGTTTTTCATAGGTCTTCCTCTAGTGGTCAAATGCCTATGTTTCAAGATTAATTCAAGGAGGAGTGTGGACATGCTAAATTGTTTGTGCATGGTTGTTCTCTTTTTTGATATTTCGTTGCTAATAGTATAGAGAAGGAACCCATAAATAACCCATAGAGGCTTGACCTAGGAAAGGTGATGGTCACCAATGTCTTTGTAGATGTTGAATTGATAAATGTGTTAGCTAAATATTATGATTTCTCCGCTAGAACTGTATGAAAATTAGATGGAATGCCTCTTCTAGTTATAACTAAATCATGTGTTGAGAAATATTTTAGATTATGAACTTTTTCCTCACCAAGATTGATAGGGAGTATTTTAAGATTGAATATTAGAAGATTATGGAGTTTGGAAAGTTTAGAGAAATTGCCCATTTTATGTGTAGAGGTCATAATAACAAACTAATATATGTGGATAATATGGCTCCCTATCCTATAGATTCTTTCATGAATGTCTTCAAGAATACCTTATATGCATGGCTCCAACTTTTTGGAGAGGATGAAAAGAAGATCTCTTTTGACTATATGTATTTATGCATGAAGATCCAAAACTCACACACATATTTGGAATTTGACTTTGCCAATGAAATTGAGAAAACTCTACATAACCAGTTGATCAAATGGAAGACTTCAAAACCCTTCAAAAAAGATTATGAATTGTGTCATTTGGAATTCTATTAGAATGTTGACCAATTTAGGGATTCTATGAAGCTAGGATCTGTTGCTAATGATGGAAACCCCATAGTCATTCAATTGTGGTGCCATGTTTGGGATGTACATGCTAAAGATGATGATTTTATAGTCTTCAAAGATGTATTTGTGCAATGGATTATCAGGATGATAGGTGAATCCATAGCAAGAATCCCTAAAGCAATAAAAAATATGTTGAGGCCTAAAGACTATTAGCCTAATAAGGTTTTTTTTTTTCAACTTGTGGTATTGGATTTGCAAACCCAAGTATACACTACTAAGACCATATGGATGCAGAAAGCCACCTCAAAGATTGCCATTATTTTTCCTAGAGAGAGTAGGGTTCCTGGAGTTTCTTTGGCAGATGATGTGGTTAGAAAGAGAGATATCCCAACCTAGAAGGAAGGATAAAATGCTTCCCCATTATATCAAATTTGATGGTTTTGTGAAATTGGATACAACATGATTTTAGAAGTGTAGGAATATATCAAGAATGGTTATTGGTTGATCAATGAGAAGACTACAGAATATGACCCTGAAGGACATATTAAAACTATCAAGGTCAAAAATATGTTCATCAGTTGAAACTAGAAGATGATGTTATCAATAATTGTGATGATTTAGCTCAGGTTTATCAAAGACTAAAAAGATTGCATGTATTGTCCAAAATTCAAGAAAGAAGATTAAGAAAAGGCATGCCCTGATTCTATTACAACATGGAATTAGAAGTTTTAAGGATTAAAAAGTATACTCAAATTATGATGAATTATATCAAGAGTACAATGAGTAGGAAAAAGCAAAGAATCTTGAGAACATATCAATGTTCTCTCAAATAAAGAGAGGAGAATAGAGCATGATCTTGTTGCTTCCACATCCCAAACACAACAACATGTAGAATCTAATGTATCTCTTGTTTCATATGATGAATTTGATTATGAAGCCTTAAAGAAGATTTCTTAGGTTCTCGAAAGCATGAAGAATGACAAGGGACCTAGACTTTCAGGACCTTTTATCAAATACTCAGAGGAAAGGTATGGAAATTATGCAAAAATAATGGAGAATAATGATCCAATTGACATTTAAGATGAGAGAGAGTTTATTTCTATTCATCTCATTGAATAGGAAATCTTTGTATAGACATAAGAGTTTAAAGTTTTCTTATCTAAGTACAAAATGCATTATTTTGAGGAGAAGAAGGTCAAAACCCTTGAAGGAGTTGATGAGTCTCAACATGCTCCAATAATACATAAATTATGAGTGAAATAGATTTGGATAATATCACATGCATAGAGGAAGAAGCTAGAGAAATTGTCAAGACATGTGATATCTTGATTCTTCTAGATTTGACTCTCAAAGAATTATTTTTGTAGGATCAGGTAAGAAAGAAAGAAGACTCCACCTTTGTATCATAATTTGGATCACTTGATAAAGTAGAAGCCATTGGATATGACCCAAAATAGAAACATTTTCTACCTAGGTGACCTTCAAAGAAAATAAACCAAAGCTAATTGATATTTCAAAAGGTGAAATGGGGATGCCCTTGTATATGAGAAATGTTAGTATGCTAATAGAAACCAAATTTAAATAAAGCTTCTACAAACTAAACAAAATTCATAAACTTCAAGATAGACTAAGATAAGCTCTCAATTGAGAATATGAGCCATTAATGGACTCTCTCAATAAGAAGCTCTCTTGTTGAGTAGCTTTGTCTAAATAGATAGGATGTATGCTCAAGATTTATGCTTCAAAAAGGGCTTCAAATGGAGTTGGAATTTGGGTGTGAGTGTATGGTTTTGATGTAAAATGGCTTCTTAAAATGGCATTATGACTTTACTTCATGGATTGTGTTATTTTGCAAAGGGGAAGGATCCAATTTCTAGGCAAGAGGCTTGAGGGATTGAGGGCTAAGATGCAAGGATGGGAAAAAGATCATGGAGGGCTCAGATTGCATGAGAAGAGAGCACATGGATTGTGCTTCCTTACAGCCAATCAGGGAGTGACACATGTCACAGGGTGAGAGGATGGAGGAAAGGGGAAGGATAAGTCAAAAAAGGAGGCTCAAGGGATAAAATCTTCATAAAGACCCTCATAATGGCTTGTAAGAGCAATAAAAGGGCTTGGAAGAGTCATTTATGGCCTAGTGGGCTTCATAAAGTTTTATGGTTGAGATATTTTGAGGGAGATGAGAGCAATTTCGACTTGGGCTTGATTAGGAGGGTTTTAAGCTTGCTTAGGATTGTGCAAATGATTAGAGGATGGATTAGGATGGTTTAGGATTAGCTTAGGGATAGGCAAGTGGATGGCATTTAATGAGGGTGGGTGAAGGAGGAGATATTTGTTAACTTTGGCTTGGGTTAGTAAGTCTTAACCCATGTTTAGAGAATGTGACAAGGTTAGGAGGGGATTAGGATTAGGTTTAAAGACATCTTCTAGAAGAGTCTAGACTTTGGATGAGGATAAAGACTTTCTAGAATAGTCTAGAACTTCCTAGGATGAGGATGAAGACTTTCTAGAAGAGTCTAGAACTTCTTAGGATGAGGATAAATTAGATTTTTAGGAAATAAATAAAGTTTTATTTATTTCAAGGGTTTGGGTTGAGGAGATATTTATTAAAACTTTTTTAATAAACATGAAGATTAATATTTAATCTTAATTAAATATTTTGAGTTGGGATTAGGGGTAGGAAATGATGGGATTAGCCTTTAATCAAAATTAAAGAAGGATTAGAAGATTTTGGAAGAGGTTAGTGGTCTTAAGGAAATTGGCCAAGTTTTGGGCAAAAAATAAATTTTTAATTTATTTTGGGTTTTTTGGTCAATTTATTAATTAAATAATTAATAAATAAGGAAATAATGTTTAAATAAAATTTAAACATTTTTGGGAGGGATTCTTTAATTAAATATTTTTAATTAAGATAAAGGGATTTAATGGCATAAAAATAAATTAATTAATTAAATAATTAATTAATTAATAAATGATGATGTCATCAAAATTTTTTCAGAAAATAAAAATACTTTATTTTCTAAAGATTTTTAGGTGTCTACAGCCCTTAATTCACACTGTGGAGAACACGAACCCAAAAATTACTGCCACGAGACTCACTCATCAGCCTATGTTTAACAAAGCATAGATCAAGAATATAAAAGAGATTATTAAAGAATTACAACAAAGAGAAATGGATATGAATTCCATTATCAATAAGATGCATGTAAAGAATCGAAGATTGGAATAGAAATTGAGTGAAAAGTGCTCCAGTTAGACTTTGAGTGCTATGGTTATTTGGAAGTCCCCTGTTATAATTGAAGAGGAAGTTCCAAGTGTAGAATTAGTTGAAAAGGTTGATCACCATGATTATGCTTTTAACATATTGGAAGAAATCCTTTCTTATAGGTTGAATATTATTTTAGAAAAATCCAATGAAGTCTTTGAAGGATATAATAATGGTTCAAATATGTTAGACTTCTTTATTAAAGGAATTTTATACCTGAAATTGAAAAGAAATGGAATCCCTCAAAGTTTGAATTAAATATATTATATGAAGTTACCAAAAGGGATCCCAATGCACCTTCCCAAATCATGCATATTGTTGATCTTCTTGATGTAGTTTCCAAGAATTTAGCTTATATGAATCAAGAAAAATAGAAACTTGGAGATAAGTTACAGAAAACAATAACAATTATGGATCACTCATGTATCCCTTTAATTGTTGGTGAGGATGGTAAGGTTAATTTAGTAGAATATTGGAAGCATGAATTCAACATGTTTTTACATAGGATAATGAAAAAGTATAAAATCGATAAATCTTTTCAGATTGATACCTTCCACAGAGTGCTTAGCAAATTTTTCACCCTAGAGAATAAATTTGTTGAAAGTTCACTAATGAGGTTAAAATAGCTTGAGGCAAGAGATGGAGTGAATTGCATACCTTTTCTCCTACCATTTCTACCTTCACATGACTGAATCATGCCTAGATAGAGAAATGGATAGAAATCTACATGAAGGTACCCAAGGAAGGCAAAAATGTTACTACAAAAGAAGATGTTGATGACGTCTAATGTTTTGTTTATGCTTTATGTTGTTATCTTTCATAATTAGTTAATTAGTCATAGTTATGTAAAGGTACCAAGACCTATATTTATAATACAAACTCAAAAGTGAGATACATATGATAAAAGATTGATAACAAGAAGTGATAGTAGTTACAAGTTTTCAAATATGAATTAAATATCTTTTCTTTGTGTTTGTTAAATGGCTCTTGAATCCAAACTCCTTTACTATATTTCCTTATGAAGAAATGGAAATAATGGTAGTTCCTTCAAATCTCTTTTGGCTTATGGTGTATTAAATGTTTCATGTTCTTCATTATTTATCTTTGATTAATATTGTTGTATAAATGAATGAGGATAATTGCATGAGTTTGTCAATATTGTCTCATTAAGTTAGGGTTAAATTCATCTAGGCATCAGATTGCATATATATTTCCCTTGATCGAGTAGTTGATGGGGTGCACACTGTCTCTAAGGGTTCAAATAATAAACATAGGAGTTGACTTTATTTTCCCAAAAGGACTAAGGACTGATCATTGTATGTTTCTTGTGAGTGTATAGATACAGTTGTAGGTTAGTGGGGTCCAATCCATCAATAGTGTACAAATCATCCTTGAATACTTTCATCCCTTCTTAAATATTTAGATTTCTCCTTGAGAACCTTTTTGTCAAATCAAGAGTATCATTAATTCTACCCTCATAACCATTCACTATTTCACTATAGGTAAAACCACGTAGGTCTTGAAAAGGCTAAAGTGTGGAGTTTGAACAAAGGGAAGACTCAATCTTCTTCATTGGCTAAAATTGTGTTGAGTTTCCCAACATCAAGTAGGCAAACTCGTAGGAATTCAGCCACCAATCTTGTGCACCAACACCTTGTCCTTATAGGATTGGTTGGTTACAAGATGAATATGCTTTGGAAGTGAGGGAGAATTTTTTTTAAAAAATTTCAGATTGGGTAGTATAAGGATCAAGTGTTATGTGATATTGTGGACATGAGTAGTTGTCACATATTTTCACTGATTCCTTCGCAGAATGAAGAACTTGGTAGAAGAAACCTATTAGAAACAATAATCTACCAATATAACTGGGGGGGGGGGGGGTGGTTGGGGTGGTTGGGGTGAATTAGTTATATGATAATTAAAATAGTTATCCCTTTTAAACAAGTTTGATCAAACAACCAATGTAAACAACAACCATAAAGATATGCTCATATACAATTACACCAGATATGTTGACTAGGGAAACCCTTGATCAGAAGGAAAACCACAGTGGGAATGATACCCACAAAAGATGTACTAATATGAATATTCCTTGTTAGAGAATGGACATTGTTAGGAGTCTATTACAATACTTAGTACAAGAGTCCCTATTAGGAGACTTTGAATCCCTGTTAGGAGATTCCAACCCTATTAGGAGTTGTGTTAAGACAGATGAACCCATTGTCCAAATAGCTTCAGGATCAAATCAATGAACTCATAGTCCAATTGACTTTAGTATTATTCCTTTCAGAATAATAGATGTGTAACAAGCTTTTACTTCTTTCTATGTCCAATATGTTAGAATCCTTCACCTTCAGATCATGCAATTAGATCTAGAATTATGTGATCAATAACAATAACCCTTAAGGTCACTTACATGCATTAGTAAATCACTCTACTCTACTACTTAGTAATTCACAAGACTTCTCCTCTTTTCACATACATCTAAAACATGGAAAACATATTTCCTTTATACCATGCTCAATCATAAATCCTTGAGTCAGCTTCACACTTTATTATCATATATTAATTAAATGAAATACCTATTTAATTAATGTTTTCAGCTCACAGTTATACAAAAAATTTCATAAGTGTGACTTTTGTACATGCACACTCTCTAATTTCATCAGCAACCAGTATACTACCTCTAGTTAACTGTGCAACCCTTCATTCCAAATGCAATGAGTTGTATCAATCATTCAATAGGAACTGCTTTCCTTGTGCTCTAATTTTATGTGGTTCTCTGTATATCAACAATATCTTCCATAAACTGTCGATTTAGGTTCTGTGCACTTTCCCAAGTAAAAAATACATATTTTAGTATGTGTTGGTAACCACACATAAGAAAATGAGTAATATAATGTCCTCAATATAGAAATCACAATCTAGTGCTCTATAAGTCTTCTACAAACTTATTATTATATTGTCATCAATGACAAACATAGTTATAAATACATCATGACAATGTTCTGTAATGCTCCCCCATGACATCAAAACTCATGCTAATAAACTCCCCCTTTGGCATTGATGGCAACATAGATGGAAAACATCTAGTTTCAAAAATACCAATAAGAATACTCTATTGTCTTGGTTCTCACTACAGCTCAGTAGAACTATCAACTCACTTGAAACTATAGCTTGGTGGGAACTGTCAACTCGGTTGACATTGATAGCTTGGTTCATTTATAAGCTCGATCAATACTGTAGATTGGTAAGTTGGTTACTACTATCTTTCCATAACGACTAAGTGTTTTCACACTAATTGACAACATATCTTGCCATGAGATTAACAAGTAGGTCCCCCTATCTAATTCCCCTCTTTTCTAGGAAGAAATGGCCTGGTGAGTCATTCACTATCATCAAAAATTGGATAGTATTGGTCATCACAGAAATTAGGGTGATAAAGTGTTCCCCAAACTTGGGTCTCATCAAGATCTTAATAAGAAATTCTCTTCTAACTTTTTTATAAGCCTTAGAGATATCCAGTTTCAAAGCTATAGAAAGAAAACCACTCTTTTCCATAGAATGTAGGACCTCACGGGAAGTGATGACAGCCTCAAGGATCTGTATCATAGGAACAAATCTATTTTAAGTTGGACTAATAATATTTTCTAGTATGAGTTTCATTCTGTTGACCATCACCTTTGAGAAAATCTTGTAGATGGTATTATAGAGGCTTATTGATCTAAATTATTCTAATCTAGTAGGGAAATTGACTTTAGGGATCAAAACAAGAAAAGTCTCATTGAGTTCTCTAAGAATCTTACCTGTCTTGATGAAGTCTCCCACCACATGGATGAGATCATATTTAGCAATTTCCCAGAATTCTTGGAAGAACACTGGGGGAAAACCATCTGGTCCAAGGGATTTGAAGGAACCCATGGAAAAATCACGCTCTTAAATTCCTCCTCCGTCACCTTCCTAATCAAGTCCTTGTTCATGTCATTGTCAATGATAGGGTGCATAACTCCTAGGAAGTCAAACTTGGTCTAGGGACTAACGAGAACACTAGGGGTGTTGTAAATCTCCTAGAAGTAGTTGGTCGCCCATTTCTTCATATCCTCCTCCTCTTGAAGTTCAATGTTGTTGTTATTGAATAGCTTACAAACTATGTTTCTCTTCTTATGTTTGGAAGTTGACCTCTGGAAAAACACCATGTTCCTATATCCTTCTAGAAGTTATTGGACTCTAGATGTTTGCTTCCAAAAAACCTCTTACCTTCTAACTACAATGCTCCATTTTTTTTCTCCACTCTTTTTCTTCTTCATGGGTATCCATAGAAAGGTCACCTTCCTCCATCCTCCCTTGTAGCTTTTCTAGCTTGTGCTTTGCTTCCTTTTTCTATGTAAATATATCCCCAAAGAAAAAATTTCTCCACTTACCAACTTCCCTTCTTATAATTCCAAGATTTCTTGCTATGTGATACATAGAAGAACCTTGTATTCATTAGTCTACCAATGATTGATTTGGTCTCTAAACTGAGGATGTGAATGCCACATGATTTCATATTGAAAATTTTTCTTCTTGCAACAATTATTGGAGTTCCAAGTAAAAAGGAGCATTGAGTGGTTGGAGATCGAACTTGGGTATCCTTGGAGGGAGGTGTAGGGGAGGCTATCCCATCCTATCAATATAAGAACTCTATCAAGTTTTACTTGAATAATTTATTCTTTCCCATCCTATTATTAGACTAGGTAAATTGAACACCCTGAAGGTCAATATCCATGAGGTCATTTCCACTCAATAATCCTTCTAGGTCTGCCATGCTCTTATAGATATCATCCAAGCCACCCTTTTTCTCTAAGAATTATAAGGGGGTGTTAAAATCCCCCACACACCTAAAACGAGTATCCTTCCATGTCTTTGTATAGTTAGAAGCTTCCTCCTACAGATGGAGTCATCTACCTCTAGTATTCAGAGCATATATATTCAACAACACCTAATTTTGATTCTCCTCATTAAGGGAAACCACCACAAAATGAGGGTGACTACATATCTCCACTCCTCAAAGCTTATTGGGGTTCCACATAGTAGCAACCCCCCTAGAAGCCCCTATTGCTTCACTATAAGAATAATTTTCTCATGGCCATAGGCAGATGACCATTTTATCAAAGTATTGTTTACTCATTTTGATTTCCTGAATGAGAGTTATGTCCATGTTGTGATCTTTAATCATATATTTTAAAACAAATTATATCTTGGGGCTATAGAATCCCCTAATATTCCATCAGATTAACTTTATTTTTTACCCCTTTAGGTATCTTCCAAGGTCTTTTGTGACCCATTTTCTATTTCCTGGGAGGTAGCCTTTGTTCTTGCAACCCTTGCTAGGGTATTACTAATCCTTGTTTCTTAGCCCATGTCTGCCTTATTTTGGCCTCATGCCTTTTGTTTAGGTTCCTGCCACTCCCTCTCTATCCCAAAATGGGTATGTAGAGTTGAGGGCATTGTTCTTAGCTTAGTCATTTAAAGCTCAATACATGAAATATTAATCGAAAAGGTGTCACATGGCGGTGAGGCATACATCTCTTCTTTTCCTATTCTCGTAGTCACGAACCCTTGGCCACCCTCAGGATGATCTAGAGTTTCATCCTCTTATGTCTAAGGCTTTGTTATCCCATCCTTTCAAGTCCTTCATTTGAAGATCAATACATGGAATATTAATCATAAAGGTGTCATGCAATGGTGAGCCATACATCTCTTCTTTTCTTATTCCCGCACTCATGCACCCTCAACCACCCTTGGGATGAACTAGAGTTTCATCCTCTTCCATATGAGGCTTCATTATCCCCACCTTTTGTCTCCTTTCCACAATAGCCTCCATTCTAGTCCCCAAAGCCTCGAAGGAACCACCTGAACATTGTGTGTCTGCCTTGTCAATCTGGAGTAGCCCTGCCTCATCTGTCTCCATCTAGATCTTGCCCTCCTTCGAGAGTTTATCCAAGTCATTGTTACCAATCTAAGACTTAGTTTAGGGTCAACCACACCTGGCTCTGACTCTTGAACCCTAGACCCCAAAGGCCAAAAAAATGCTAGATCCTATAGAAGATCCGATGAAGCTATATATGTCAACTCCCTCCCCATCTAACATACCTCTAGAATCCAAGCCTTTCCCACTTGAAAAAACAAACCATAAGTTTAGGAAAACCTCCTAGGCAAGAGGGGCTAGATTTTCCCACATCATAATCACCATCAACCACCATTAACGAGAAGAGCAGAGTTGTAGAGTTGTCCAATACTTTTATTATATTTGATGCAAAGGGAAGAATTGTAAAGTCTATAGTTAGTTTAATTTAAGTGACTTAATTCATTCCTTTTGGATGTCTTAGATGAAAATGCCTTTTAATTCAGAAAAGTAAATTTATTACAAGCAATCTACCTTGTGAATTTTGAAAAGATTAAATATTGTCATAAGTCTTCTCATGAGCCATGAAACTACATGGCTAAAAAAGGCAATCATTGTTCTAGTTGGCTAAAAAAACTATGGTTAGGTGAAGTGCCAAATCCTTTTGTTATTTCTATGCTAAAGAGAAGATTTCCAACTCATTTTAAAAAGATAGAAACTAGAAAGATGAACCTACATTAATGATTCCTCGGGAAGGTTCCAAGAAATGGCAATTATACAAATGCATTGGCTAAAGGCCAATTAATTCATTGGCAACACTGCCTTTTTTATTTTTCTCTCATTTTCTACTTATAAAATGCAAATAAACCTCATGAAATTAACCATAGACCAATTAAAAAATTTGAATTAAGATACCATAATTAGATTTTTAAATCTAACCCTAGAAACTTTGGAATACAACATTTATTTTTTACATGGACTAATTATAAATAGGGCTAACGAGAACATTAATTCCCTTCATTATACATAAGGCATGGACTAATAAAGTTAGAAAAAATAAAATAAAATTTCTAAAGTCTTATGTACTAGACAAATATTCAATTAATTATATTTACTCAAGGCGTTATTTTCCCTCATGACACTACTTGATTCACATTGTCTTAAAATTACAATCTAGCTATCGGTTTAGTGTTTTTGAAAGTTTGATGTCGTTATTAAAAAAAACATAATATCTTAATATTCATTCTATTTACAAAACAGTATTAGCTAAACACATTGAATGTCTTAAAGATTAAATAATATTTACAAAGACAAATAGTTAAATATGATGAAATGAGTGTTTCGTCTAGGTCTTTGACTAGTGCATAGAATGAATTCACCATCTTATTTGACAAGTGCATAATTCTATTAACTTTTCTTTCTATTTCAAAATTCTTATATCCCTATTCACTTAACAAAATCACCACATATTGTTAATGTTTGCAATTTCTATGTATTAATTTTTTAATAGAAATATAGTTTTTATAATTATTAGTTCCTGCCAAGGCAGGAATACTTATGCATTCATGTCAATGCAAATATGACATTAACACTAACCAATCAAATCAAAGAATTTAAAAGATTATATGAGATTTTAAATTTTTATATCTTTTTCTAATTTTTCATTATTTTATAAATCACATTTTTCATCCATTCTACTAGTCCATACTATTTTGGTGGGGGAGAAAATTAATTTTCTTCAACAAAAAATATAAATATTCTCTAACAACTTCATCTTGCATTAATGAATGTATTAATTACAACTTTATATTTTCCACATTTGTGACAAGTTGATAAGATTTTATTTTTTCAATCATTTTATCTTCTACCTCATTAATATTAATTATCACAATCTATTAAATATTTTTAATTTCTTATTTTAAATATATTTACTATTAGTTTTACATTGATGTTTATTTTTGACTATTTAATATAACTTGTTCCTAAAACTTCATGTAATGCATAAGTTCAAATTATACTTCTATATATATATAACTAATAAATATGTCTTTTTAATATAATTTCAATATGTTATATCTTTGTATTTGAATTTCTAATTTTTTTAAAACTTTTATTTTTTAATAAAAGTAGTTAAATTATTGCTATTATTTTAATTTTATAAAAATAAATTAAACAATATTATTTTTTAATTATATTTTATAATAGTGTTTGTAATATGTATAATTGATAAGTTTTACAATTTATAAATTATATAATTTATTATTATTATTATTATTATTATTTATTTAAATAATTTATCATTTAGTTTAAATACATTTAAAACTTAAATATATATTTTAATATTAAATCAATAATTATATTTTATATCAAAAAAACATACTAAAGAAATAACCACAAAAAAGAAATAATTCAATTCTAAAAGATATATAAATTATTATTAAATTTTTATAAACTATGTATTAAAATTAAATAGTTATATTTTATTTCATATTTGTTACATCATATTTATTCATCAACATCAAATTTATATGTATTACACCTATTTATTATTTACAAATGTATATATTAAATTATATATATATTATTTCATAATTAAAAATTACTTAATTTTATGAAAAAATTGGAAATATAAAACATTAAATAGTAAACCTTCTCTAATTGTGTAAAATTAGACAATTAGTTTTACTTATAAAATAACTTTATATTTCAATACATTTCATTTTTTCTTATAGAAATATGAGTTTTAATATAAAAATTAAATTCTTAGTTTCATTTATTAAAATATAATATATTTTATATTTATTATAATCGTGATTTTATTTTGACTATTTTTTTATTAAGAAAAATAATTATATTTAATTCTCTCTCTCACACACACACAACTTATGTTGGTATCACTCTATCTTACTATTTTATCTCTCTTCCTCTTCCTCCTCTATATTATCTATCCTTTTTTTTTTTCCTTTGCATATATGTTTATGTTGTTATTGTTGTATACTGCTATTTATCTCTATCTATATCTCTATCCTAATTTTTGTCCAGTGCTACTGATTAAAAATAGTGTGAGTTCCATTTGATAATCAAGATGAGAATAATATATAGTTGGGGTAGTTATTCCAACTACTTATGGTTCTCTAGTAGCATGCATGATATGCTTAAACATATAATGTGATAGTCCAAATGTTTCATCACTTCTTCAAGTTATAAAATTCAAATATTGCTATGGATATCTTTCCTCATTGTACATAATTTAAGTTGTCAATGTAGAAGGTGCAAATTTGTCTAAAGCATATGTATTGATCGTAGTATGATATTAAGTACTTAGTGCCATATTGGGGACTTTGGCCTCTTATTCTTGGGCTTAAATGCCCAAAGTTATAATAATATAGCATGAGAACTTAACAACAAAATATGAGCCATCCTATCAAATCACAAGTGCATTTCTATGACGAGAATTTAACAACAAAATATGAGCAATCCTATCAGATCACAAGTGCATTTCTAAGAAAAAATTAATGCATTCACAATGTTAATTTAGATTCTCACTCATCTACACCTCTACAACCATTATGCATTAGGCAAGAACTTATTGAATTTGAAATCTTAAATTCAATTTCTTAAGAAACAGTATTGAGCCTTAGACACGGTATTGAGCTTTTATTTTAGAATGTTTGAATATACCTAGGAATAACCTTTTTATTTTCAATTAAAAGATATAAATTAGAATATTCAAATTGATTTAAAATAATCTATCTAGAAGGTATTGAAAGAAAGGTACACATACCAAGTTGAATTTACATTTGTATTTGAGGAATGCCCATAGGTCACATTTCTAAGCTTTGTATTTGATTGAAGATATGTTGAAAAAATGAATTATTGTATAGTAAAGATGATGATGATTTTTTTCCTATTGTAAATTCAAATATGAAAATGAATGTATTGATTTGTGATTCTTGATTTCTGAAATTTGATTATTGGAAAGAATTAAAATTAATTTTATATGGTTTAAATGAATACTGCATTATATTTGGTTCTATGTTTATTTTTGGAATCTTATACCATTTATTGTGTGTGCACTTATGCATAGTAAATGAAGTTAATGCATGTAGATGTGAGATGATGTGAGAACAATCAATCAACAATTCATAAAGTTGAGAGGGGGTTATCATTATGATAAATTAGGTACCATTAATTGTGGAAGTACATAAATACATATTAAATGTTTTGTGTTGTGTGCCACTTGCATAAGATAATAATTGCAAACATTATATTTTTTTGTAAAATATAAAAGAAAATATTTTAATACAACTTTTCTTTTAGAAACAAAAATGTACAAAAAATTATTTACATTCATAAATTAATAACTCTTATGACTATGATTGGAGGAGAACCATGGACAACCTCTCAACCTTTGAAGATGCAGTGGCTTTGTTTAACCAGGAGATCAAGAAGGACAAAAATGCTTTAGACAAGAAGATTCTTATGCTGGATCAATCTCATATGATAATTGAATCAAGACAGAACTAGTTGGGAGCACTCTACATATTTCCTATACACATCCTAGCTGTGTTTGGTGAGCCCTATCCATCTGTGCACTACAATGTGCCTCAAGATTGAGGCGAGACTGACAAGGAGTAGTCAAAATGTGACAATGGGGGAGCAAAATGCTAATACAGTGGAAGAAGAACAGAAGAATCAATTAGAAAATAAAGGAGATACAATTTGTGTGGGAAAAGAAATGGAGATTTTAGAGGAACAAAGGGACTAAAACCTTGGAGCGGACAAGGATATGGAGATTTCAAAGGAACAAACTGACCAAAAGTTTGGTAAAGTTCAAGAAATTCAACTTCCTGATGGCGTTGTAGAAGTTATTGATGAATGCCAAAATAGAACTCTAATCTTATTTTTTATTAAGGGCATCCCCTCTGAGGCTGACTTCTATAAATGGGCCTGTTTTAACTAGGAAAGTCAGGGATGGGAGATTGAGGCTTTAAGAGGTTTAGGAAAAGGGTATGTCTCTTGTATGTTTTAATCAGCTAAACATGCCTAGGTTGTTTTACAGTATGGTACCTAGGTTATATGTGGACAAATCTGGTACCTGCAAGCCTAGACTTTTAATTTTCATCTTGAAGGGCCTTCTCATTCTCACTACCCTATGTGGGTTGAATTGCCTTTTCTCAATTTAGCTTTTAGACCATTTTTGAAAAACATTGTGTCTCACTTAGGTAGAGTCATTTGGTGCAAACATAACTCGGACAAGTTTTCAAGTCTCAGGGTTCATCCTAGAGCATGTGTGGAAGTTGATCTAAATAACCCTCTACCTAAAAACATTAAGTTAAATTTGGTCCTAGGTTTGAACTAGACCAGCCAATCATTTATTTGAATAAGCCAAATGCATGTTTCTATTGTCAACAGGAAGGCCATTTGATTCATGATTGTCCCATTAGGAATTTTTTTTGGCTCAAATGCTTCAGACCTCGTCACCCATTAATCTTTCTCATCCTCATGCTCCAGTTGCCACTAACAGTTCCCCTCCTTCTTCCCCCATCCCCTCTACTCATCTTGATGTGTTTGGTGACTCTACTCCTTCATATAAAGATACTATCATGTCAAATGGTTGAAGGGTTGTGAGGAAGAGTAAAGAACCTCCAGTCTCTTCTCGCACCCCTGCAACTCATCCCTCTCCACGACTCAAATCCTCTCCCCATTTCTCGCCCTCTCCATCTTCTCCATCTTCTTCCAAACCATCTTCTTCCCCCTTGATTCATACTTCTCCCCAACCACTCTCTTTTGACTCCCCAACTCTTCAAATTAAATCCAAATCTATATCCCCTTGTGCCTCTAGGAGTCCAGACCTCGAAGAACATGATTTGACCCTTGATAATAGTTTTAGTGTGCGTGCTCAAGGTGATGTCTCTCCCCTATCTCATGAATCTTAAGTTACTTTCTTGGAATGTCAGAGGGATTTCTCTCCCTCATCGCAAATATAAAGTTAAAGAGATGGTGATTAAGTGGAAACCTGATGTCATTTTTCTCCAAGAGGTCAAAACTAGTGACATTAGACTTAATGCTTCTTTACATAATATTTAGAAAGATGCTACTTTCCTTCATATAGCTCACTCGGATGGTAAAGGTGGTGTTGTCATTAGGATGGCTCCTTGGGTTTCAAAATATATCATTGACAAAGGAGAAGATCCCTCCCATAGTTGTGCTTGCATCCTTACTCTTATTAATGGACAACTTATAGGATTTTGTTCTATTTATGCATCCAATTTTGTTAAAGAGAGAATTTCTCTTTGGGATTGGCTAGCTGATAATTTACCCAATGCTGATTGGATTTTAGGAAAGGACTTTAACATGGTTGAATATTCTCATGATCACAACTGGAATAATCTTTTAAAGCTTAGCAGGGATGAGTTTGATAGTTGGTTGTTTTATCATAATTCCATTGGTTAGCCATTCAAAGAACTGGTCTACCTAGTCCAACTGCAGAATGTGAAATAGTAGAAAATTGAGTAGGTTGGACAGGTTTTATGTTTCCTCTATTTTCCCTCTAATTTATGATTTGTCAGGGATATGTGCTCAAGTGGATCAGTCTTCTACTCTTTCTGATCATTTCCCCATTGTGTGCAGCATTAGTTTTTCTCAAAACTTAACTTTTGAGAGTTCCCTCCCTTTCAAACTAAATGTTTCTCATTTAAAGAATCCTACTTGCCTTACTGCCCTTGAGGAGATTTGGAATTCTATTACTAAACCCAAAGAAGGAGATTCTTGGATTGATTGGTGATGTCTTGCCATTTCTCAATGCACTAATTTTCTTTGATCTTTGGGAAAAACAATGGCCTAGTGATGGAAGTGTAAAGAAAGATCTCTTCAAGTTAAACTTGTGCATGCAAGAAAACTTCTTAATGTTGACCCTAATAACATAAACCTTCAATCTGTTGTTGCTGCTACTAAAAACCAATTGCGTAAGATGGACAATTATAAAGGTCAGGGAGCCAAAATCAGATCTAGATTATATTGGATAAACGAAGGTAATAAGGGTACGTGATATTTCTTTAATTATCTCAATTATAAACACAAAAAGGAAAATATTGGTGCCATTAAAGAAAAATTTGGTTCTCTTCTTATTGACCTAGCTAAAATATGTAAAGCTTTTAAACATTTTTATGAACATTTATTCAAAGATGATGAATGGCCAGACATTCAAGATGCTCTAGAAGATATTGTTAAAGTTCACATTCCTAAGCATATAGCTACTGATTATAGCCGATACCTTGATAGAATCCTCATGTTGGAAGAGCTAGAAAATGCTTTTTTTAATATGGCTCCTTATAAATGTTCGAGCAGCGATGGGCTTCCTATGGAGTTTTACAAAGTAATGTGGAAACACATCAAAGAAGATTTTTATTACTTATACTTAGAAGCCTCTAAGAGAGGATCCTTGGGTCCTGTTATTAATGGTGGTATAATCAAAAATTTTCCCAAAGGGAAAATGAAGATTCCATTTTAGGTTGGCATTCCATTACACTTTTGAATACTTCCTACAAAATTATTGCAAAAGATCTTGCTAATAGGATTAAACTGGTGGTGTAAGAAATTGTTCGACCTGAACAAACTAGTTTTATTGCTGGTAGATATATTCTTGATAATTTGATTTTAGCTTGGGAAACATGAGAATGGGCCCAACAAACTTGTCAGAATGTTATTCTTGTCAAATTCGATTTTGATAAGGCTTATGATAGAATCCAGTGGAATTTTATTTTGAGCATAATCAAATGGTTGGGTTTTGGTCCTAAACTTCAAGCTCATGTTTGTATGCTATTTTAGGATGCTAACTCTTGAATCATTATCAATAATATGGTGACTGATCCTTTTCCTCTTCAACAATCTATTTGTCAAGGATGTCATCTTGCCCCTTATCTCTATGTGCTAACTAAAAATGCATTAGGCTATATGTTACAAGGTGAATGGAAGTTGAAACTCATCTCAAGTGTTTCTATTCCTCAAAACTATGTTGTTATTAAGTCACATTATGCTGATGACAACTAATTATTTTTGCAAAATTTTGAGCAAGAGATCTCTAATACTATGGATGTTTTGGAAATATATTGTGTTATCTCTGGCTCTAAGCTAGCTCATGAAAAAATAGAATTTTTGATGATTTGAGATGGGCCTATTCCCCATTGGATTCCACGTGAATGGAAGCATATTAAGCATAGTGAGATTATGAGATATCTCAAGATTCCCTTTGGCCTGGGAGTCACTCTCCCTAATATGTAGACTTGGTATCTTAATAGAGTCAAAGCCAAAGTTTTTAATTGGGGTAATAAATTTCTTTCTGTTGTTGGAAAAATCCAGGTTGCTTATAAGATTTTTCTGGCCACTCATGTTTATTATTCATCTAGTTGGATGACCTCCAACAAAGGTTATGAGGAATTAATTAAAATCATTAGATGTTTTTTTATGGACTAAATGGGATGGCAGTAAGGGGTTTATATCTACATCGTGGTCTCATTGCATACAACCAAAAAATAGAGGAGGCTTGGGATTAACTGACCCAAAAACCTAGGGGTCTTGCTTGGTAGGGAAATGGATTATTAGAGTTGCTAAAGGGGATAAACCTTGGAAAGTTCTTGTTTAGAATAGGATAATCCTTGCCATGGTTAGAGGCAAATGACAAGGTGGGGGGTGGTTGGACAAGTTACTTCATGCTCCTTTCTTTTCTATTAAGGCCTCACCTTCTCTCCAATCAATTTGGAAAGCTTGGCAATGGGTGAGCCATCTTTTAAAATGGAGAGATGGTTCTCTCCAACATGGTTTTAGCTTTTCCACTTCTTCTATTTGGTGGAACAGGCATATATTGTATCATGATCAGCCTTTGGCCTTGAGTTTTCCCAAATTATCTTATTTGGTGTCCAAAAAAGGCAATAACGTGGTTGAAGATATTTGGGACTTCAACAATTTAGATTGGCCACCATGGGATGTCATTAGAGCTCAATTTAATCTGAACAATAAATACAAATCATTTTTTATCTTTGTGGAATCTCTAGTGCCTCCAGAATTGTCTATAAAACTGTGTACCCCAATTCAATGCAATTTCTTCAAAGATTGGCTATGGCTTTCAACATTTCATTTCTTGTCTTTTCCTTTAAGAAAATATATTTGTAGTTGCTACCTAATCTTCCCATGAAGTCTCAATTGAACAACAAATGGAATTGTAAATTTAGTGAAAAATTTTGGGCAAAACTCTAAGCTAAAATTTGGAAGTCAAAGATTAACACAGAGGCACAATTAATGGCTTGGAAGATATTACATTGCAAGTTACCAGTTGGGAGCAAGCTGAAATGTATCATGGTTAATCCCATTAATTGTTCTTTTTGCAAAAAATTTAAAGACATATGACACATCTTTTGGGGTTGTTCTTTTGTGAAGAAGTTATGGAACTCTGTTTTTCATTGTCTTCCTGCTATCTTTTGGCATTACCTTAATTGGAAGGAGGCTTTACTTGGAGTTGGGTTTCAAAATGATGTCATTGTTGAAAGTGTTCGACAAACTATCTTATTGCACATTTGGAGAGTCCGTTGTAAAGCAGTTTTTGATAACTCCTATGATCATCAAGAATTTGCAATTCTAAAACTTTATTCAGACATATTTTATTGTCTTGCTTCTATTTTCACTCAACTGCAGGTAGATTCCAGGAAGAGTGCCACGACAACATATCAAGTCCAATGTATCCAGCACCAAGTAGTTCAACTAATCAAGAATTAGCAAATTGGGATGCTTCATAATCTTCAACCTGTTATCTGGATTCCAATAAATTGTATTTGAAAATGTGTACTCTTCTCTATGTACCTCTGTGGGTTGTATTGCCTCTCGTTTCTCTAGACTATTGTAATGTTTTCTTCATTCTTTCCTACAGTTCTCTGTGAACTGCTCTTCTTTCTTTTGTAAATTGCATTTTTTCAATATTAAAAAAAGATTTAAAAAAAGATTCTTGTGCTGGATCAGATCCAGGACAGAATGAATATCATTGGATGGAAGGCCCGAAAGGGTAGACTACTTGGACTCAACCTTTTGCCCATCTAATGCACTAGTTTTACTTTGCTTTCCTCTTCTTTGTGGTATTTTTATTTATGTACTTATCTCTTTTTGAACTCTCTATTTTCAATAGTAAAAAAAAGGTCTTACAAATTTTAATAATCTATTTTAAAACATTGATGAGTAAAAATTTAAAAAATTATATTAAACTAAAATGAAATGAAAAAGTAATGTAACTTAACGTTTACTCTTATACTTAAATGCCTATATTCTATGAAAGTTGTACAACTGCACATAATTGTTTTCCCTTCGACCTTTTTTTTTTTTAACGTGATAAGGGCTTTCGTTTCCGTACAATCAGCAGGCAATAATCTCGAGTGTCGACGACTACATTATGAGGCTTTTGAGCTTTTTCATTATTACATCTCAAATATTGTGCATTAGATTAGACCATGTGTTTATAGATGAAGATAAAAGAGTCGTTGAATATACAATTTCTGCAGCTTAAACATAGAGAGCAGCGTCCAAAATGGCGTAAAATGAGGAGAATGAAATTTAGAATCCATTAAAGCAGAGATGTCTGGAAAAATATTATATAGAATTTGCAAGATGACAAGAAGATGAGATTCCTTGCCATGATCACCATTGGCGTATTCTTCGATTTCAAGCTTTTCTCAAGAAACATTTCTTTCAACCAATCAACGTAAGTAGATTTAGGATGGATTTTCTTCTGACTCTAGGAATGGGCAGCTGTTGAACCTTGAGGTTGTCCAATAATATTCTGAGCTGTTTAAATATGCGTGCATCTAATTAGCAGAAAGATCTATTCATATATATATGACTATTATTTGTATAATTTCCTTAGATTAAAATGGAAATCAAAATCAAACGATAGTTTTAAGCACCCGGGCTGGAAACTCCTATATTTTATCTTAGTTTCTTGCGTTAAACTTAATGTTCATAATAGATGTCAATTAAACAAATCATTCTAAACTGTATTGTTATTATTATATTTTAGCAAGAATATTTTCGATGCGCTAAGGCTCTTATTTACACATTTTTCAATTAAAAATCTTCATAAAATGTTATGTAAATTATTGGTTGTAAAATCTATGGCCAGTAATGGCAAAGTTTGACTTCACAAGACATTACTACAAAATACAATGGGACAGCTTAATCTCCAAACAAAATATACTAAAGACAAAATGAAGTTAAACTTTTTTCTTTGTAGTGATTTTTTTCTTCTTTTTTTTGTTTTTGACTATAAACTATGTAGATCATGAAGATCAAATGCTGAAATTTTCAGAAAAATCCATGATGTTTTTATTTTTTGAAAATTGATCAACTATATAGTTTGTAGGGAGGATAGCCACGTCTGAATACAATTGGCATGATGATAAACCAAACCAAATTGTTAGACGCATGGTGAATTGACTATGGCATGCCATGCTAATTAAAATATTTTGATGCAATCACTTTTAGTACATATCTAATAAGTGGCATTTAAAAATCTATTGGATTCGGTAGCATTTTAAAATGATGTTGTAGGAAAACTTGATTTTTTAATATATATTAAAAAAAAAAATCTTTTTAAAAAATACTAATATTTGTATCTTGAAAGGTGCAAGGGTTATGTTGATAGTTTTATATATTAAATATGCTTGTTACATTGTTGATTTGGAAATTTTGATCATAATATTATCCTCTCTTTTTACTATTTGTCAATTTTTAGTAATGGTTTGAAGAGCAAGGGAATTAAGGTTTAATATAAAATAAAATATTAAAAAATTAATAGTATATTCATTTTTCTTACTTGTTTAGGATAATTGACATTAAATACTTGGTAGAGACAGAGGAAAAATGACTAGTTTTTTTGCCTCTATTTATGGCTAATACAATAGTTAATCATAGATCATATCACATTTATGTCAATGTTAAATATTTTTTAACCACAAACATATAGATGCTCCTTTCTCCCCCCTATCTCTATCTTATCCTACCCCTTTCTTTACATTTGTCCCCTTTGTATCATTATTCTATTTACTCTAATTTCTCTTTGATTTTCTCTATCCATCTATATTTTCATCTATCTATGTATTTATTATCCATCTATCACCCAAGACCCCATAGATGTTTATCATTATGTATCTTCATCTCCACCCCTCTCCTACTCTTATTTATATCCCTTCACAATTACTCCCCATAGTGATATTTGATTCCAATCCATGAATCTACAATTAATAATTTAAAATTGACTTTATTGCAGCATCTCTCTCTCCTCCTCTCCATCTTACTCTACATCTCCTTTTCTCTTTGTTTCCATATTTACAAGTTGTGATCTCTCTCTCTCTCTCTCTCTCTCTCTCTCTCTCTCTCTCTCTCTCTACACACACACACACACACACACACACACACACTCACACACACACTTCCATATATCTCATTGACTCTATCATTTTTTTCTTTTTTTTGAGATAAATTAGAATAGACTTGCATATTATATTAAGTATGCATAGAATGTAAATTAAGTTCCCTATTAGGCTATAATATCTACTTAGCCCCAAGTAGAAAAATTACAAAATGGAAACCATTCAAAATGATTGCACTAAGTAATTTTATTAAGAGACCACATATATTAGACATGATGATGTACAAAAGGTGAAAACTAAGGAGACCATGCATATTAGATATTAAAAACATAAATTTGATTAGATGAAGATCCACTTTTAGTCTTCTATGTCATTAATCAAACTTGCATCTAAACTCACATCCTCATCGAGATGCTTGTTGTTAAACTTTCCTTCATATGAGCATCAATATCTAGGTGTCCATCAATAGCACAAAATAGGGTTGATGGTTCAAGAAATTGAATGAGATATTGTCCCTTTAAGAAAACATGAAGCTATATAAGGATGTTGACAAAGAAAGAAAAAATTATTATGAATTAGATTATTCAAATTGTTAGTTCATAAAAGCTAATCTCAACTATAAAGGGTGTTTCATTTATTAACATAAATCAACTATTATGATAAAAAAAATTTATAAGTACTCTAAATCATACAATATTTTAATTTTACTTTACTTTATCATCCTTGAAATATTTTATTTGACTCAATCAAAGGTTATAATTGTCATCAAATATATTAACAACACTCATACAATACACCCATATAAATATCATTCCTAGCACCCAAATTTACATAAACCTCTATGAAGACAATCTTGCATGTCCAAAACAAACTCATTTATAATTAGCAAGTATATTTAAACTTGATTTTAATTTTTTCACATTTCACTGAGTCAAGGCAATCATTGGATTTAAAAACATTATACGTAAGAATCTTCAATCAAGGGAAGTTTGGGTTTGTAAGGCTTCTATAAGATAACAAACATTGATGTTGTATTGTATTGATAGCCTTCCAACTATTTTAATTAAAAGCATTAAGTATCTAATTAATTAGATAATATAATTATTATTTTTAACAAATCAAAATCCAACATTTTTAATGAACACATATATAATCTATATTAGTACATAATTAATTATGTAACATTAAAATGTGTTTTTGTCATATCCAAAAGAAGTTTGATTAAATGCATAAAGGAAATTAGGTGTTAAATAAGGCAATGCTTTGTTTCATTACAAAAAATATATTGAATACTCATTATATATAATAGTATTAGATCTTCTCATCAAGTTATTTTGATGGAAAAGGCCACTTCTGTACTACTCAGATCTTTTATTGCTCACAATATTTGGTAAATATTTCTTTAAATTATAATATATCTATTCTAGAGTACTTATTGATTAATGATTAATAATAATAGTTGCAATTTCCTACGCTAATACCTCAATCCAAAAAAAATAAAAGAAATTCAAAAGAAGAACACCAAAGGTGGCCAAATATTTGGTTAACTAAATGAGATTTAAAAATTCTAATGACTTTTTTGAATAGTTTAAAAAATAACATATTTGAACATTCATAAAGATGGCAAAATTTATGAACCACTGATAAAATTAATACATTGAAAACCATAGTAGAAAGAAAAACCTAACATTCCTCATACAAAATTAAACCTCCTTGTAAGGAGCTATTGAAAAAACCATTAATTTAACCTATAAAATTCCAATATGAAAGATACCAACTAGCAGTGCATATAGTCTTGGTAACTCTAATATATTTGCTTGTTATATAGTAAGTTTTAGGGTTTTTATAATGTTGAATTCAACATCTTGTATGTATCATCCAATAAAAAAAATGCTAAACAAGATAAGAAGAAGTATAGTCATTTTGGCCCTTACTATAAATTATACCAACATCCATTTACAAATCACACTTATATACACTTCTTTATTTAGGTATCCATTATGCACTAGTCAAAATGACTTAGCTTTTGATAATGTGACATCTGAGGACAAAAATGTTTATGTGATGTATATTTTGACGACCACCCTTAAAGACACACTAAGGAGAAAATTAAGCTTGGATAAAATAAGTCAACTTTGATTATTTAACACTTTTAGTGTTGAAATGAAGCTTAGTGTGTGATGTTTAAGTTGTTCATATTTTGATGAATCTCATCACATGAAATACATATTTTGAAAGATTTTTTGATCCACCAAAAAATATTATTTGATTCACTTTTCTCTTGCAAACCTGACAAACTACAGATTTTGAGGGAGCTACATCAAATTTGCAACCAATGAGAGATAGGGAATTTGGAATCATCTTTTAGAAGCTGAGAAAATTTTTCTAATGCTTTTTTCTAGTGTAAGATTTCCATATTGTCTGAACAATCTAACTAAATTATTTTAAGGGAGTAATCCTATCAGCTTAATTAGATCAATATGCCACATGCAATTTCCTATTTTTTAAAGGTATTAAAGAATTACTAATATGAAAAGCTAACACATCATGCACATTCTTATTCCTACAATCGTCATGGAGCAACATTGTGAAATTCTTGACCACCATTTGCATCTAGTTGATTATCTATATCACCTATCTCCATCTCAATGATTTCCTCACAAAGACATTAATTGTGTGCCCCTTCCCATCACCTCTAGTATATGTCATATAGATTCCAAGTATCCCTTCATTGAATGCTCCTATTACTCACACAATATTTAAACTTTTATTTGTCTCATTCAGGCATCTTCTCAATTCTTACAAAGTTAGCCCCCCTAGAGGTGTTCGTTTATGTTCTATGACACTAAAATCTTGTTACTAATACATGTTAGGCTCCACTAGTGGTGTCCCTTCTATCTTGATGATGCTTCTATGTTTTTTTTTATCACCATTGTATGGTTCCATCATTGGAATATATTACACAAAACCTTATAAGTAGTGCCTCTTCTATCATTTCACCAACCATCATGATGTGTTTGTTGGAACATTGTGCTAAAAATATTTGAATCATTAGGAATAATACATTCACTATTTGACACAATCAAGTGAATATTAGTAGACAATAATGGAAAAGTTATTATAGATCAAGAAAAAATACTTAAACTAGGATCCATAGTTATTTTAAAAACTACTCAAAGTTTTACAATAGTTTTGCCTATAGTCTTTTATGAGGCTTTACTAGAACTCCAAATGGAGTGATATGCTAGAAGAAAGGTTTGGGCATTCTCTTACATTAAATCACCTGCCACAATATGTTTTTGTAATTAGTTTCTTGTATCACTAGACAAAAAAATAACTAATTATCACCAAACATTTAAATAAATCTTATATAATAATGAAAACTAACAAGATAACTTTGATGCCTCTTTGTGAACTTATGCTAGCCCATATTGCTTGGGGTTTGTGGGAAAAACAAAAATTATTAAATATTCAAATATAAGACTTTCTTGATTGACATGGTGGCTCACAAAATTCATGTGACTATCAAGAAATTTTTTTAGGTTGCTTATTGCAATCTTGAAATCTTAAATACTCCTTTAAACCCTAGCTCTGAGAAATGAAATATTTCTGAACACGCATGAAATAGGAGGATGAGTTCTTCGTATACACTATTTAGAACATAGATAACACATTTGTTCTATCATTTCTTTAACTCTAAATATAAAGTTATACTAGTTTTAAAATATAGTTCAATGTTTATGATCTTTACAATAAACATCTCATCTAATTTAATTTTTTTCTGTTGTATATCTTTTATAAATATTGTACATTAATGACAAAAACTTTCACTGTGAGTATCCAACACATTGAAAATACTCTATTCTAAATAGCATTCAATCCAATGTTAGCACATTGAATGGTAATTTTATACATCACATTTAAGAAACAAAAACAGACCTCAACTAACTATTGATAGACTACATTGATTATATTTGGAAATATTTAAAAACCATTAAATGAAGGCGACCTCTCCACGAGGAACTTGTGTTCTTAATTCTCATATGTCTTATACAATGATAACGAGACGTACGGATTGGCAGCAGCATTAAAGTAGAAGACGTTTCTTCTCTTTCTTGACTCGTTAGCCATGCTACAAAAATCCATCGATTGCGAAGCTTTACGCAAGAAAATCGTGCGCTTTGGATTATTATGATGTACTTAGAATGCTACGCGAACCCTCTTTCCACATCTCACTACTTTTAGCAAAGAAAAATTTATTCCGATCGGAAAGTTGAAACACGTTTTACCCCTCTCCACGACATAGGGAACTTCGATATATACAATTCACTGAATGTGGACACTCCAAAATGTACAATGCAGTTCGACCATTTACTACACAATGGCGTCAATTTTTTTAAGCAAAGTGTCTAAATTTAAATTTGCGTGGCCTACTTTAGCTATCACACCAAATCAGATTTAAAAACAATTGAAGAAATATGGTATCACTAATTTCTACCCTAGTGTTCTATGATAGATTAGTAAAAGTGATCACAAATTTTAGGAAAAAGAATTATAAGTAAACTGGAAGAAGTACACTATTCAGTTTCTGGTGTTAATGGGTTTCCCAATTCACAGCAACTTAATTTAGTACTATTATAATTCTGCTAAGTCAAATGTATCACAATTTCGGCTTTGGCCGTGTGAACTCATTTGCGGAGTGATCTTGTATTCCCATCCCTGACTTTTTTTTTGTAAATTGTAAACTTAGTAAATTTTATTAATTGAAAAGTACTATTCATAAAAAAAAAAAAAAAGGAATTATCACAATTGAAGCAGATCAGGACGCAAAAATAGAAAAGAGAAATCGTCTTATAACAAAGTTGCCGTAATTTCCAACAGCTTACAAGAAGAAAAGAAAGAATCGTACGTTTGTCAAAACGTTGCCCGTTTTCGCTTAACTTAATCGACAAAGCCAGTCTGCCGGAAAACGGCATCGCGTACCTTTCTGAGATCTCTCCCTTTCAGAGTCCGGCCGTTTCCTTCAATTACAGAAAAACTTTCATTTTTATTATAATGAGCAACGAGCTCGTGAGGAGGCCTCACGAGTACCATTTTATCTTCATCTTCTTCGTCTGAGAGAGAATCGTGAGAGGTTTTAATGGTCCTCGGCCAATTGGGAACATTCACAGGCGCTGATTCACCCATTCTCTTTTCTCCGTGCGGAGATATATTACTCCAAGTGGATTTTCCGTTACGATTCTTTCTCTTTGCCTGCGCAATGCTATTTTGTTGAGCTTCATTGTCCTCCCAGAAGATGTCGTGTTCGTGGAGCTCCTTCAACGTTTCCTCTCTTCTTTCTCTTTCCCCCGCAGTTTCAGCTGAGCCAAGAAGCACCTCCACGCGGCTCAAGCGGGATTTGAACCGGCGACTTCCGCCCTCTCTATTTTCCGCCATTCTCTGCACTTAAACTCTGGAAGAATAATCAACGGAACCAGGCAAAAATGCATTAAAGAAACATGAGAAGTAGAGAATATAGATATATTATATTGTAGAAAGAAAGGCTTTTGAGGACTTACGAAGAAACTTGCGCTTGAATCCTGGGCTTATTTTATCATGTGGCGTCTTGTTCACATTTGTGAATGGAGCACAAGACATTACCTGCGTATGCGTGCTCTAAATTCGTGTTTCGCGTAAATTGCCGATCGCCGGCAAGGAACTCTCTGGTTTCTTTTCCAAGCTTACATGTCTTTTTGTAGTCCAATCTAATCTAATCCTCTTCCGTCCGATCTGGGTATCTGACGGCTTGTCTTGTCCGCCACCGGATGTCTCGGTGAACACGGGTTGAAGCTGTGAGATCCCGTATGCGTATGACACGTAAAGTAAGCTACAAATAATACTCTCGCTATTTTTATTAAATGGAATCAAGCAATAAGAAGGCCCTCGATTTCTTACCTTGGACGTGTCCATCCTTTGGATTCTTCCTCTATTTATCAAATTTCGCTATATCCAGCGAGACATTTTTTAATGATAGGGGCCATTAACCACAGAACAATATGTATATTTTGTCCTTTGGAAAGCGGAATTGTTTGGTCGTATTAATTCGAGGTTTAAGAAGTCGCAAACTCGACGCGAAAGAGTTGGTGGACGAGGCATCATGTTTAATTTAACATGGACATGAACTCTTTTCCTTTTAATTTGGTATCCACTAATTAGTTCATCCAACCCTCCCATTTTTAGAGGTCCACCTTATAGGAAGAAAGGTATACTTTCGCACATTTTGCATGTGTTTTTGGTACAATCATTAAAAACATATATATACATGTGAATAAAACTAGGAGTTGTAGCTATTTAATTTTGGGTCTATATAAGGTGACAATAATGTAGTACTAGTTTGTACTTCTTATATATTGGGACAATATTATAGGACTCCTCCATCTTTCTTGTAGGAAACACTTCACTATAAATAGGATGTAAATATCTTATTATCCATATATTTTGAATTTGTCTTTTCCTTTTAGAACTGAAGTTTTCCACCCCTCGACCAAATAGGACTAAATTTTGATTGTAAATTTATTATGTTCACTAATTTATTTTAAGTTTACTAGTTAATTTGTTTTACACAAAGATTAATTTAATATTTTAAGGTTTTTTTCAGTGAACACACGTCACATATTTAGTTGGTCTATTACATTTATAATTTATATATTCACATATAAGTTAAACTTTTTGGTATTTTGTCTTTTTCTTCAATCAATTTACATATAAAGCACATATCCAGGTTAAGTAATTATGATTATTCATTGATGAACTAGCCTAGATTAGTTTCTTTATTCTCAATAAAAGCATTATGAAAGAAAAAAATATAATCAACTTGATTTTATCAATATACTTTGTCAATTTTAATATTTTATATTATATCCTTATATATTTTTGAAAATGCTTTTAAGGGTTCGTATCTCAATATCATTGTGATATTCCTTCTACTTTACAAAAACAAAACCTACTTTTCTTTGCATTTGTAAAGGTATTCATCAAGAATAGGAAAAATCATGTACAAGGAGTAAAATGTGTAGTGTAATTGAGTTCCAATCATCAATGGTACAAAGATAATGAATCATCACACCATTACGTTGAATTGATAAATATATGACTCATTTTCTTTTGGTTAATTTAATAGCTTGAAATTAAAGTTGATGTATTTCTAGTTTCATATATTACATCATCATTTAACTATGACATTAGTACGAAGCGTAGAAACTAATTTCTTATCTGGCCAAACCTAGTCGATATTGATTTTAGAGTTATTAGCACACCATTATTTTACATGCCAATGATCCCAAATTATAATTAATTATATTCAACTCTAGAATGAATTCTTCTATAGCATAGACTTCTTACAAGCTTCTATTATTATGATAATTATTACTTTTATCTATTTCATCGATGATTAAATATGTGATCATTATACCCACTTTGAAATTAGTGAGAGATAATAATTATTAAGATGAGAAAAAGTTAAAAGAAAAAAATTTAACATAAAAAAATAAATGACAATAATCTCTCTACTCTTCATTTCTACTTAAAAACCCATCGGTTAAACAAAATGAAGTCACTTATAATTATTTGAGATGTTATTCCCCCCTTGACACTATTTCTTCCATACTCCCATCTTCTACTATTCTCCTGTATCATCCCTAATTCCCAACCTCCCCCTTAATCATTTCACTTCCTCCATGTCTTCTCACATGCTCTATTTGAAATCTTTTGTCTATCTTATTAAAATAATAGAAATTAAATGTCCACTCTATCATAACATGTGCTACTCACTAATTTTTCTTTGAAAACTTATTCACTTTGTAGCCTTTAAAGATTTAATTTAGTTATTGAAACCCTAAACTTAAACCTATTTGCAAATTCTATGTTCAAGTTTAGTGCCAGAGAAAAGCACTAAGCTAATTACTACATCATCTACTTGTCAGGTCACACCTGTCATGGAGTCCTAGTCATTGAACTTCAAACTCGCAAGTTCAAGGTTCAAAGTTCAAAGTTCATCATGTTGAGTATTTTCTTTTTAGTTTGGTGTTCTCTTGCCTCCTTTTCCAGAATGTGTGCATCCTTTGAAGTTGAGCCTTTGAACTTCTATTCTCAAGTTCAAGGTTCATTGAAGTTCATAGTGTCACATTGAGTCTTTTTGCTTCTATTGTTTAAAGTCGGGTCCTTTTTGGAAAGTCAATACAGTTATCAAACTTGAACCTTTAAACCCCGATTTTCATGACTAAAAATTCAAGGTTCACCAATAATAGAAAGTTGCCAATGTGATGCAAGAGCATCCTAGACATAACAAAAATCTCGCATTGTAACCCAAAAATATCTATGTTTCTATCTATTCAATAAGGTTTATTTCTATACAGTGTTACTGTTTGTGGAAACTTTATATTTTTAGGAATTGGATCATACGAGCATAGAATATTCTAATTTCATAGGTGAAAGTTCATCTTAGTTATTTCATCCTTTTGGTGGACATGCATAGTTATACCATGTGTATTGAAGAAGTTGTAGAGTTTTTTGGGTACAAAAGCTTTTAGCTCAATTTTGAAGGCCTAAATGGCTATGAAATGAGGCCAAACCTTGGTTAATGGACACTTTCACAATCAACCATTGTAGATCATCAGAGGCTATCATTTATAAAAGGTACTTATAGATTATTCAAATTGAAGCTTGTATGCAAAAGTTGCAGCCTTTGGAAGTTGGGCTACCTAAATGTAGAGTTCATAATTCATTTTGGGATGACCTTATTCAATAAAAATGAAAAGAATGATTATTTGGGGGTCATTCAAAGGTTAGGGATAAATATATAGAACCTTTTCAGGTAGTGGAAAATTGCCTATATAAGTTAGGCCAATAGACTATTTAGGGTAGTTGTGGGTGGTAGTTTGTGGTTCTATCTTGGACAATATTGTAAATAAAATTCATGTGTGGCTTTGCATTTGTATTTGTAAAATTTGTAGTTCCATACTTGTGGGGCAAATAAGAAGCCCATTTTCAATTCTTGCAAAAATCCTATTGTTTCTCTATTTCTTTTGTTTGTTTGTAGTATTCAAGGGAACACCCTTCATTATAATGGAACACATGGAATATGATGATCATCTAGTAAAGTATACATAAGGAGAATAAACTAGTATTTAATGATTTTTGAAAGTGTTGAATTACTCGTAATGACGAAGTGATGTTTGCATGGTGAAGTGACTCACATTTAAAAACTACCAGCATGTCATCTAATCAACAATACCCTAATTGATGAAATTAGGCATGCTAAGTGCGTGCACTCTTGTAATGTTGGCATACTGAAGCAGAAGAGAAAGATGAGGTAACATAGGAAATTGAGGTAAATTCAATTGGGAGTGCTTAAGCTCTTTCCTACAAATTTTCTTTTTTCAAATAGTTTCTTTTTTTACTTTGTATCTATCATGGGTTACTAGGCACATTTTGTAGAAAGTAAAATGTCCTTGTCTAGACCTAAAATCCCTAATGTAAATAAGACCCCTTGTCTTGTTAGTTCCCTTCTAGAGATATGAGATACTTATTTGATAAATGTAGACATTACAGATGCCATGGGGAGAATTAGATATGTAGAGTTTGATTTTATAGATGATAATGTGTACCAGAGTGGCTTAGTTGAGGTTTCATCGAGGTGGCACCATGGTCTGAGTTAGTGTAAGAATGTATCAACAAGTATGTTGCAGAAGAAAGAAATGGTTCATAAGGCACAACACTTGGTGAAGGTTTTGCAAATGTGGTTGCAAGAAAAGTGGGTTTAACCATGGAGGAAACTCCATAGTTAAGTGTACTCAAGCTGGAGTAGTACTGGGATGGGTGACCTCCTAAGAAGTTTTGGTGCTTCACCTTTGTAAGCATCACCTAGATCCAATTAGTGCTAAGTGTCCCATTTAATCTCATGAGAGATGGATTCGTGTTGAATCACTACTCATGACACATGGGTCAATCGGTTTGACTTGAAAACTACACAGTTAAATACTGATAGCAATATCACAATTTGACTTGCTGTAGAAATTATCTCTTACTTATCAAATAGTATATATAATTAAAATAATATAAATTCTATGTGAGAATATCCTTGACTTTGAGGTCTACATAATGGTTTTTATATATTATTAGAAAATATCATTAAAAAGAGTAAAAGTTATTTAAATGTCATGTTTCTAAAATTAATTTTTTTTTAGAAATTAGACACAAACTAGTATAAAACATGTGTTTAATAGAAATTTACAATTGGAAAAGTGTGAGAACTTATATAACTTAGCTAGAATGAATTTATCTAGATCATATGTTTGAACAAAATTATTTTTTAGATAGAAATACTCAAATTCAATTTTTCTAATAAGTCCTCCTAAAATGTGACACAACTTTGTTCTATGATGAAGAAGTATCCTGCCATATATAAAAGCTATGATGAAGTATCCCTACAAGATTTCAAGGTTTAAAAAGTCAATCTAGGCTTGGCTACCGGGGAAGTTGATATGATGCATTTTGAGTCTACTAGTAAGAGGATATCTATGAGGATCTAGAAAGATTGGAAAGACAAAAAAGAGATGAAGCATATAATGAAACAAATGGTGGAATAAACACATTCCATACAAAACCTTTGTTAGAGGTTCAGCCTCCATTCATGTGAAATCACCTATTAATGATAAAAAAATTGCTAGATCAAATTCAGAAGGATAGAATGGTATGAAAGACTTTTTGTGAATGGCTTGATTGTGTTACTCAAGAAGGAAAAAATATATCAAAAACCTCATTGTAACTCACAAGGATGTCATGGTAGTCACTAAAGAACTTGAGGCAAAACTAGACTCATGGGAGAAGAAAAAATTAGACAAAGTTGAAGTAGTAGCACAAATGGAATAGATTAGACTTATAGTCTCATGAAGTTAGTGGTGAAAAAGTTGCAATGTAAAAGAATGGACATAAAAAATTAATGAAGACATTCTTCCTAGTCTTCTTTTCTAAGTTAGGGCATATGCATTAGACCAATGAAATCAATTGTAATTATTCAAGGTGTCATTTTCATTTATGACACTATTTCTTTCAAATTCTTATGACTATTCATCCTTATCATACCAAATTTCCCTATTTTTGCTCCTATCAATATTTCTTTGACATTCTCATAAAATTACTATGTATGAATTGTTTTTAGTGTGTCAAAAGTTGGTGCCATTTTTAAAGAATAGCATATTAAGGCTCATTATATTTACAAAATAGTATTAGATAAAAGTGTTGAATGTTTTAAAATTAATAATATTTAAAAAAATAAAGACTTAATATACGATGGAATGAATGTTTTATCTAGCTTCTTAGCTAGTACATAGGATGAATTCACTAACTTATTTGATTTGTGGATTTTTCTATTAACTTTTCTTTCTCTTTCCAAATTCATATATATACCCTATAACTTACCACAATAATTTATTGTTAATGCTTGTAAGATTTTTTTTTCTAGCAATATTTTTTTCATAACTATTGTGTTTGTAATCTGAAATGTTATTGCCTAAGAAAATGTATTTAAATTTATCTCAACATATTTGAGCATAATTACAACTATCATGTGCTACGAATAAACTTTTCAATATTGAATTAAAAGATATGAAAAATAATATTCAAATTGAAGGAAATCTGTCTGAGGCCACTAAAATAAGAGTCCAAAAAGTTGAACTTGTAGTTTTATTTGAGGAATGCTCATAGGCACCTTTCTGTGTTGTGTATTCTATAGAAGATATTCAAAGAAAATAAGATTTTGTGAAGTGAAAATAATGATACATTTTATCTCTCTTAAAATTGTTCAAATATGAAAAATGAATCAATTGATTTGTGATTCTTAATTTTTGGAACTTCAAAAATGTGGGAAAGAATCTATTATTTTAAATTATTGTTGTGATTAATATCTAAATTTAATGGTGGCTTAAACGAATAACACATTATATTTGGTTTTATGTTTATTAGAGAAGCCTTCTACCATTTATTGTTTGTATGTAAGGTAAATGAACTTAATACATGTAGACGTGAGATGGTGTGACATTGTTCAATTGAGAACCCATAAAGTTGAGAGGGGGCTGCCATTTTGACATTTTTATAATATAAACTTATATTAAAAATAAATATAAACTATAATTGTTTAAATTCATAGATCAAATAATTCTATGTACATTTTATAATTTTTTAATGATCTATTGAAAAATTTAGCCAGTGAAAGAGTAAAATAAAAATAAAAATTAAACCAATGAAAATTAATTAGCACCCCTTCGACACCTCCCCCTTCAAAACGATGAAACAATTTGTGCACATACTTTTTTCTAGTCAACTTTTTACTTGATAAAAGCATGTTCCCATGCCATTGCTTAGCTTATTTTGGCTAGTAGTGGCTACTCAACTTTTTTAGGAAATAATGGTGGAGCTAATGACCCTATGAATATATATTTTGCTGCTTATTTTAAGTAGGAAATTTGAAATGTAAATTAATTAATTGAATAATAATTTACTAGAAAAAAAAATACATAAAATCTTAAAAAAAAGAAGAAAAAGAGTTTGTGGAGCCGTGTGGCATTTTTGACAATAAGCAGCTTATTTTCAGCTCCTCCTCTTTTCCTCTATCTTAATTTCAATCGCTAAATAATAGTTGATCCACCAAAATAGCTAAAGATTAATTATCTCTTTTGGACAATTTAAAATGTCCATAAGAACACTTCAACTGCTCAAATTCAAGCACATAACTCCACTTAAGCAGCCTCATGTGAACACAAGATAAGGGATTATCACAAGGTCCGTACATTCAGCAGGCAATAATGTCGACAACTGCATTATGAGGCTTTTGAACTTTTTCATTATTACATCTCAAATATTGTGCATCAGATTAGACCATGTGTTTATAGATGAAAGAGCCGTCTACTATACAATGAGGGCAGCGTCCAAAATGGCGTAAAACTAGGAGAATGAAATTCAAATCCATAAAAGCAAACAAGTCCATGTGAAAAATAATATACAGAATTGCAACATGACAAGAAAAGTTCAGAAGACGAGATTCCTGCCCATGATCACCTTTGGCTTATTCTTCGATTCCAAGCTTTTTTCAGGAAACAATTCTTTCAACCAATCAATATGAACAGATTGCAATGTACGGATTAAAAGAATTAAAATGTTTAAATTTTTGTGCGTCTAAGTAGAAGTGGAAAGATCTATTAAAATGTGACTGGTTGTTAGTATATTTTTCTTAGATTATAGTGGAAATCAAAATTAAACGATAGTTTCAAGCACTCGGGTTAGAAAATTCTGTATTTTTCCTTAGTCTCTTTGATTAAACTCAATGTTCATAATCTCATTCCATTATATATTTACCCTGATGATACAACAAAGCATCTAATTGTATTAAACAAATTATTCTCAATTTACATCGGATTGTTTTAGCAAGAATATTCTTAATGTAATAAGTCTCTTATTTAGACATTATTCAAGTAAAAATCCGCCTAAAATGTTTAGTAAATGCAAGGGTAAAGTTTGACTTCACGAGATATAAATCTAGAATACAATGCACATGGTGATAAATCAAAACTAATTGCCTAATACAATGAGCATGGTGATAAATGAAGACTGATTGAGTATGTCACATCATGTTAATTAAAATATTTAGATGCAATAACTCTTAATTCGTGTTTAAAAAGTAACATTTATAAATCCATCAAATCTCTTAGCATTGAAGGAAAACAAATACTAAAAAATCTAGTAGGGTCTTTATCAACACTAAAAAGATGTGTTCAAGAAATTAAATATGTGTTCAAGTACTACAGTCTACTAAATGGTTTTTTTTTTAAAGGATTGATTAGTAATTTTAAAGTCAATTTGTAAGTTTTTTAATATCTTTTGAAATTTTTATAGGTTGGTGCATATTGAAAGATGTAAGATACTTTTTTTTATTGTGTGAGGCTAGATTGGGGTAGTGTATATTCAAGAGACTATTCTTCCCATGACTTTTCTCTTCAAATGTTTCCTATAAACTTGCTTAGTGTTTTATATTCTTGACTGAGAAGTTAATAATGGTAATTAATGTTTATTTTAGATGAAATTGGCATATGTTGGCTCACCCATATCCAATCAATATATTACATGTCTAAAAAAGTCTATGTAAATGAGTAGGGCTTCTTCTAGTATTTAACCACCCACCATGATGTGTTGGTTTAGTTTCTTTAGTATGGTAAGGTAAATAAAATGGAATATAGTTCTCAACAACATTATGCTAAATATGGTTGAAGAATTTACAATAATGCATTCATTATTGACACAATCAAATGATTTTAAGTTGAGAATAATGAAAAAGTTATGATGGATGCACCCCACATCTAGTTTTTAGTCTATATTAAAAAATATTCAAACTAGAACCCATATTTATTTTGAAAACAACTCAAAGTTTAATAATAGTTTTTTTCTATAGTCTTCTATGAGACTTTATTAGAACCATGTAGTCCAAAAGGATTGATACAATAGAAGAAAAGTTTAGGCATCTCTTACATTAACTCATCCACTCTCATATATTTTTATTATTAATATGATGTGTCACAAGACAAAGAAATAATAAATTGCCACCACACACTTTATTAAATCTAATAAAAATAAAAAGTAATAATATATCTTAAATAAATAGGTAAAACCTCACCTTCCAAGACAAGTTGTTTTACCTCCTTGATGGATATTGTCTAAGCAATATCTTGGACCTAAATTGTGTGGTATATTAGATATTTTCTTCAACAATAGTTTTGGGCATATTGATCTCAATCAATTTGAATTTTCTTTTTATGTGCCAGTTTACTCAATATGAGAAAGGTCTCTATTGAAGAGAACTTTAAAACCTTGTTCTTTTTTTTGCAAATATATCCAAATATGATAACAAAAAGTTCAAATACATCACGTTAAGGAATGTTATTTTAGACTATGAGTGTAATATTTGTGACTAAAATATTATTACTTAATATTAAAATTATTTTCAAGAAATTACTCCTCTATGATGTTTCCCTAACATACTTATTTACCTTGCTTTCTTGTTTCTAAAACTATAAGACTTTTCCAAGAAAAATATAAATTCTATGGATTAGCTTTGGCAAATCGAAAGTTTAGTTAAATAATTTGAAGATAATAATATTTTTTCTTATTGTTATAGAGTGTTTTGATTCATGTATTGATGTTTGTATTCTTTAACTTACACAAGATTCCTCATTTTCTATTGTGAACCTTGGTATCTAGAGTGTCTATGTTTTGTCATGATTAGCTACATTTTGAAAGCTCTTATACATTGAGTTCCTATTTGTTTAAAAAAAAATAGAATTGAAATTTTTGATGTTGTTCAATTAAAAAAAAAGTTTTTTAGAAATGGGATATTTTCTATGATAAGTCAAATTGAAATATTGTTGTCAAGATTCAACTCTGTGGTTTTTTCAATCAAACTCATTGAGCCTTGTTTTATGAGTAGTGGTTTATATGAACCTATGTCTCATGAGAATGAATGAAATAATTTAACACTCATTGCATTTAGGTGAAGTTCGTAGAGGTGAAGCTCCAAGACTTCTTCTGAGGTCACTCATCTTATTACTACTCTAGAAACAAAAGCACACTTAACTACCAAGTTTCCTTCATGATTAAATCCACTCTACTTGCAACCTCATTTACAAGAGAAAATAAAATAAAAAATATGCACAAAATAAGACAATGAATTTTTCCTTTGTACTATTAAGAAGACAGATAACACATTCCTTCTCTCACTTTTTTAATTCTAAATATAAAAAATAGTCTCCCTTTTACATATGATTTAATCTTTAAAATAAAGATGTCCTTCAAATCCTTTTTTGCTAAATATCGAATATCTTTTCTAAATTATCATATATCTTTGACATAAATGATTGAAACATTCACTATCTATATCCATCACATTGAATGCACTTTGCTCTCAATATCGTTCAATCCAATGTTAACACATTCTCGTGATTATTTTGTTCTTCACGTATCTCAAAAATTGAAAAAAAAGAAGAGAAAGTGACCACAATTAAGTAGGTATTACTGATATAGATATTGATTATATTTATAAATATTTAAAAACCATTAAAAGAAGGCGACCTTTCCACGAGGAATTTGTGTTCCTGGTTGTCTTGTCTTTTATCCAATGATAAAGATACGTGCAAATTTGTAGACACGTTGAAATAAAAATAAAAAAGTTAGCATAGCCATTAGATTTTTCATTGTCTTCTCGACTCATAAGTCACATATGCTTTGGAAACAAGAGCTCTGATGGAGTTAGAGTCCTTGCCTTTTCTCAAAAATAGAGAATATATTTGATCTATGATTAAAGAACAAGGACTAAAGAGGAAAATAAGCATCATACCAAGAGGGATCACATTGCATAACTAAGATGTACTTAGTTATGTTATATTGTGTGGGGAGATTAGAGTTACATTATTTTCCTCCATTTCAAAGGAGGTTTATTTTTAACTCATATTATTATTCTATGGGGATTTAGAGTGTTCTTGTCAGATTCTTTCTTTAAGCAATCTTTGAGTTCAATTTATTTTAATACAATTTTATCTATTGGACTTGTCCATGAATCAAATTATTGAAATTATTAAATATATAAATAATTTGAATTTTTAATAAATATTTTATAAAGTAAATTAATTTTTTATTAGTCTTATTAATTTTTGAATTTATCATTAAAAATCATACAAATGTAAAAAATAATTTACTTTACAATATATATAAAGTGTAAAAAATTAAAATAAATATAAATATTTTTTGATTATTACTATAATTCATTATTAAAAGATATAATGTTTTTAGACAAAATAAAATAAAAATTTATGTAATAATCTAATTTAAAAATAAAATGAAAATTTCTATCTATATATAATTAAAATAATGTAATTATATTTTAAATAATATATATATATTATTATTCCCTATTTAAATTGCCACTTTTCAGTAGGGCAAACCTTATTCTTACCGCTATTGTTTTTTAGCAAATAAGAATTAAATTCCGATGTTTTTTTTAGCAAATAAGAATTAAATACGTCTCACTACTCTCCACGACATATGGAACTTAGATATATGTGGACGCTCGAAAACATTGTTACCCATTTGCTATACGATGGTTTTAATTTTAAAAAAATGTGTAGAAAATTGCGATAAAAATAATCGCACCCAATTATGTTTAAAAGCAAACTGTAAAAATCTTAATATCACTAATTTCTAGCCCGCTCTACGATAGAATAGCAAATGTGATCACAAATTCCAGAAAATCAAATTATAGGTAAACTCTAAGTGCCAAATTATTCAGTTTCTGCTAGTTACTGGGTTTCGCATTTCACAGGAACTTGATTTAGTATTATTATAATTGTGAAGTGAAATGCATCACAATTGGAGCAATCAAAGTGCATTAAAAATACAACACGGAATTTGCCTAACAGACTTATCGTCTCCAAAGTCCAAACAACTTACAAGAAGAAGAAGATGACAAAGACGTGTGGTAAAACAATATTGCCTTATTTTTGGTAACTTAGTCTGCAAAGCCAGTCTGCCGAAAAACTGCGTCGCGAAGCTTTTTCAGATCTCTCCCTTTCAGAGTCCGGCCGTATCCTTCAACTACAGAAAAACTTGCATTTTTATTATAATTATTATTATGAGCAACGATTTCGTGAGGAGGCCTCACGACTACCGTTTCATCTTCTTCGTCTGAGAAGGACTCGCGAGAGGTTTTAATGGTCCTCGGCCAATAATCGGGAACATTTACAGGCGCTGATTCAACCAATCTCTGTCCTCCATGTGGAAATACATTACTCCAACAAGATTTTCCGTTACAATTATTTCTTCTCGACTGTACAATGCCAAAATTTTCAGCTTCATCGTCCTCCCAGAAGATCTCGTGCTCCTGGAGCTCCTTCAATGTCTCATCTGTTCTCGGTTCTTCCGTTTCAGGGGGGCCAAGAAGCACATCGGCGCGGCTCAGGCGGGATTTGAACCCGCGACTTCCTCTCTCTCCATTTTCCGCCATTTCGTCTGCAGTTAAACTCCGGAATAAAAATCAACGGCAACAAGGAAAAAAAACTGAATCAAAGAAACATGAGAACCAGGGATAAATAGATAACTGTGTATATATTGTAGAAAGAAAGGCTTTAGGACTTGAGAAAGAAACTTGCGGTGGAATCCGGGGCTTATCTTTTCATGTACCGGTTTCTTCACATTTGAGAATGGAGCACAACACTTCACGTATGCGTCCTAAAAACGCAATGAACTTTCTGGTTTCTTTTCCAAGCTTACATGCCTTTTTCTAGCCCAATCTCCTCTAATTCTTGGCCGTCTGATCTGTGTATCTGACGGTTTGTCTTGTCCTCCACCGGACTTGTCGGTAAACGCGCTTCTTTTATCAGCGTCACGGCTTGACTATTTTAGTTGTGAGATCGTAAACTAATATACAAAGATACTCTCCATATTTTTTTATTTATAAAATTGAATCAAGAGGTTCCCACGTGTCAATCCTTTGGATTCTTCTTTTTTTAACATATTTATGATGGGGTGCCATTCACAGAATAATTTTTAGTTTTTTTGGGGGAAGCGGTTTTTATTGATTTGAGGGTTAGGTGGCAAGCTCGAAGCAAAAGACTTCCAATTATCTTTTCTTTATCAGCGTTTAACATAGGGATGACCTCCTCTTTTTAAGTTGGTACGCACTATAAGCCTCCCATTTTGAGAGTTCCACCTACAATTTCTGAGCTATCTATATAATAAAAGGAAAAAGGTATAGAGACTATACTAATACTCTCAAATTGTGTTTTGGTGCGCTCATAGATTCAGACTTTACTTTTAGACATTTTACATATGTTTTGGTATAATTATTAAGAAGAAGACAAAGGAAAGGAAATGGAAGGAGTTTTCTTTTATAAATTGAAAAAATCATAAATAATAAGGAAAAAATGGTAATAGAGAGTAGAGAAGGTTGCAAACATTAATAGTTCTACAATTATTAGATTACATTCAATAATTTTAAGTCTAGTAGCCATCTAATTATGTGTCTATAGACGATGACACTAATATAGCACTATCCCGTATACAGATGATGACAATATTACTGGACTACCTATAGTACCTCTTATAAGAGGTACCTAGTTGTACTACAAATAGGGTGTACATACCTTATCCTGTGTGTGTTGTGAAATCATAACCTTTCATTTAAGGACACAAGTTCTCCACCACTATGCAAACTATAATTATATTTTGATTATAATATGTTGCCCATCTAGTAATTTATTTTAAGTTTACTAATTAATTTATTTAATCACGAAGATTAATTTAATGCTTTTTAGGGTTTTTATTAGTTAAGATAAGGCCGCATTGTCAAATTTTAATTAGGAACATGAGTTGTATATAAAGTTAGTAAACATATTTATGAGCAAGGATGTGTTGTTGTGGTGTTTGTGTTGGTCTAGTTTGTCACCCGTGAAGGTAGGTTCAAACATTTTTACTCTCACATTTTTCTTATGTTAAATCATTTTCAACATAATATCAAACTCAACTTTCTATTATGATATTGCTATCAAGATTTATCTATGTAGTTCTTGAGTCTAACTCAACTTTCTATTTAAAGGATCTTATCATCTCTATCACAATCTATCTTAATGTCCAAAAACTATGAGTCCATCCCTCTTTATAAGAGATTAAAATCTCCACGTCTACAATTTTCATCTTGCCCATACCTTGAAGCTTGGCCCTAATAACCCCCTTTGATTTTCAATCTTAGTAATCCTAAAGAAAGCCCCAAGGTCTACTCGTTTTCTTTAATCTCTCTGTATCACTAGCTCAACTAGGGTTAATCCTCTATAAAAAGAAGAGATAAAAGCTTAAGGCATTAATACAATTATTGTTTTCAAGTACTCCATGTAATGCCCCACCTAGAGATCCTTGGAAACAAGGATGAAATACAAACCTGATTTTTTTTTTTACAAGTATGAATGCACATGACAACATCATATAGAGATCACAAAGATCGCAATGGAAGACTTCACCACAATCCCGACAACCAACAAATCTTCGAACGCCACAACCAAACTGACACACGCGAACCAAAGCCAACAACCACCACAAAAAAGATGAGGGATCAAGAAACGACCACTCATCAACAAAACACCAAGCTGGGGTAAAATGAAAAATCCTAAAATTTGGCTAAGCCTGAAATCCTGAAGCCCTGAAAATTGGCTAAGTCTAGATTTCTGAAGCCTTGAAATTTCCTAGAATCTTTAACTTATCTTTGAGAGGTCTGAAACCTATCTCAAAAGATTTGTCGCATATATTAAAATAATCTACTTACATCACTCACGTTCGCATAAAGCATAACAACGCAAGAATGAAGTAAATAACCATAGCATTAAATCCATCACATAACATAATCAGAGGTATGTCCAAATACCAGATAATTAGATATCATCATAAAACACACTGTCATCTAAAAATGGCATCATCATGCAATATGATTAACTGAACAACATGGCAGTCTAATATCTATGATATTGAAATCAAGGTATAACATCCGACCCTTGGATTGTCTCAAATGTAAACATAACATGAGTAACAAATATCTCTCTAATTAGAAATATAACAAGGTAAATGTCTGCAATACATAACCAAAGAATCCAACCTGAACAATCCATTTAATTACTTAAGCATTTAATAATGATTTTCTAAACAACATTAAAAAGGCACTTAAAACGCATAAGAAAACACAATCATAAACATGACTAACCACTGCTATAAGAATCTAGTCCAGTGTAGCATGGTAATAGAGTATAGTGCAATCTCTGCACACATCTCAGGGTAATCACAGAACAACCTCATGATACCACATCAATCCTGGTAACCACTGGCACAAACCTCAGTGAACCAAAAATCACTATAATCTCATAGATCAATCAAAAGCATAAACAAGGCAACTGATACAGAAACATAAACCCAAACACCTTGATGGTGTAGACCACTCAGGGTCACAATCATGATCCATCACAACAAAAGATCAACAAGGTTGCATCCATCAGGATGACTTACAGAAGTCAAATGGGAGAGGCACTACACTCCACATCTTCTTAGTCCATTGGGTTGGTTGGGACCCCTATCAATACTTCTAGTCATGCACCTAATTCTCTATCCCTTTTTCATAAGCATAAAAATTATCAAGATCACCTAAGACCCCTCTTAATGTATTCTTGCCCCAATCCAAAACCCTACTTTTGTTAAGGATCTTCTTAATTATTTTCTGATTATCAACTAAGTTCATAAACTTTGCATTCTTACAACCATAAAAAATTCTATATAATCATCTAGTTATCATCTCAATTAGACATGAGCTAGAAAGAAAGACAAGAAACTAGAAGTAATTGTATCTAGGCTGAAGCCAAGGTTGGGAACTCGTACAAAACTAATTTTGATAGAAATGCTTGGGAAGTTTATGATGCGTCAAAAAAAAAAAAAGATAATTTGGGTAATATGAAGGACCGAATTCATTAGTTGAAGTCCCTCATTCCCTTGGAAGAGGAAAAATTTGAGGTAATTAGGACTTTGAGAAATGTCAAAGAGAATCAAAGCTAGATCAACATGGATGATGTGATCAAATTAAGTAAGGTAATGCTGGATACAATGACCTCTCTTTCTTGAACACTTTACAAGAAGAATTGGAGTATATGAAGGGACAATGAAAGGAAGCGTGAGTAGAATTTGATGATTATTACCCAATGGTTAAAGGGATACTTTCTCCTAATATGAATACGCGTTATCCCAAGAAGTCTTCCTTTTTGCATACTATTAATGAACTCATCAAATGGAAGGAGATTCATCTCCCTTTTGTTTAGTTTTGTGTGTGTTATTTTTGACCTCTTGTTTTTTTGGGGGGTTTTCAATTGGTTCCTTTTTTGCTAGTGGAATTCATTGCTTGTAAATTCTATTAAAATTCTCTTATGACTTGACATAAGATTTTGTTGGGTTTGCCCCTTTCCCCAATTGATCTATTCAAAACAATAATACACTTCACTTCTACAATTGACTTGATAACTAAGAGGGGTATCTACCCTAGGAAATTTCTCTATACTTGTAAAGGGTATGTGTAGCATCATGGTGTGTTAGAAAGTGGTGATATGAAAAATATGTAGTTTTGAAATGCCTTAAAGAAATTCAAAATCCATTCTGATTTGTTTACTGCCCATTCTAATACCAAACCAAAAAGGTAATACTTTGATGAGGCTAGATATTTCTTTGAATACCAACCCTACATGACCAACTCAAAAAATGTTCTAAAAACACGTTTTTGGTTTGTTCTTGTGTATTTCTTACTTATTACATGTATTTGATGACTTTTTTCACCCAAATTTAATGAAATGAAAAGGGTTTCTTAAGAATGTTCTCAGATTTCCATCAATGTAATGTCTATCAAATTATGAGTCTAGAAAGTAACTATTACTCATTTTCTAATGGAGTTACCTATAAAGTGTTAATTGACACACTGATTAAAGAATAACTATAACTTTCAAATGGTATAACATTTTTGAAATCTAAAAGATGCATCACATTCTATGCTTCTTCTACTATAAGGGGGAAATTTTTTTTTAAAATAAAATTTTGAATTAGTTAAGTTGATCAAACATGGGATTTTTTTATTCGCTAAATATTATAGTATAAAATTCATAAATAATTATTTATTTGGAATAAAAATACCAAAATAATATGTGTCACATCCAAGAAAGTTTCTACTTCTTATATCAATAATCTTATAAAAAATTATTATCATTTGATTTTGATTAATGTGGTCAGACATACACCTACTTCTTATTTTTGTCCTAAAGTTTTTGTATTATTGTATTAAAGTCAAAATTATTGACCAATCTAATTTATTTATTTTTAGACAAGGCCTAGTATTTTAGAAAATAAATTTGATTTCTTACATATTATTTTCTCACAATGTTTTGATAGAAAGTTCTAAACAAGTTCAGAATTACATGTCAAGTTGACATAACCCCAATTTGTTGATTTTTCATAGCCACTTAAGTGCATAGTTTCATTGACCATGATCTTGCACATACCCTAAATTGTTGGGACTCTTCTAATTTATCAGCTAGCTTCTTTAACTAATTATTAAAAAATTAAAATAATGATAAATGCACATAATGACAATTTTACAAGGGCTGATGCTTTCAACTATTGTAGGGAAGGTTGATATTATATTATCACATCTCCTAAGTTTCCTAATTGGAATACATGTCAACATTCAACTCAAGCTCAACAACAACACTAGTCAAAGCATAAGAAGTTATAAATCTATAACTTGTTCTTATGGAAATCTCAAATTAAGAATAGTAGGTTGTGAAACTTATAAAGAGTATAACCATAAAAAATAAACCAATGCCTAGTAGTAGAAAGAGAAAATTATTATGTTTATTTTTTCAGATAAGATTTATTGTAAGTAAAATATGTAGTAACAATTATGCAATCAACTCACCACCTAATTAAGTACACATATGTAATCAATAAAGTTAGGGAATTATTTCAAGCATCAAACAACTAATTAAATGCAAATTAAAAGCGGAACAAGTTATCATACTCCAAACTAAAATACAAAGAAATGTGATCTCTATTATTAATATGATAGTGGGGAATAAGAATAGGTCTAACTATTTGTCTTAAAAATAGAGCTAGGCATTAAGATTTTTATTTCATTTTTGTTGTGATGAAGTATGATAGTCAAATGTGTAGGAATGAAATAAGTAATTAAAGTAAAACTAATGATTTTAATAATATGTTCTAGCTATAGAATGAAAGGCATAAATAGTAAGGTGGATTAAAAGATAGAACACAAAGATAAACATATATATAGAACTCAAAGGTAACTATGTAGGGAAAAAGTTATTGGTTTCCCTAGTTTGAAAGTGAGAAAGGTTTGTAGAAGCACCCATAAATACAGTTGAGAAGTTACCCACATCTATGTCACAAAAATGTGGGTTACTCTAGTAGGACAATGGTACTAAGAATTCTAGTCCAAGCTTTTCAATTCATTTTTAAAGCTTTGATACTATTTGGTGTTATATAAAAGTATGGAAAGGAGTCTATTGTATAAAGGTTTGGCTAAGTCAAACCTTGTATTAGTGTTTCCTCTTCTAAAATGGTTGATGATGTGATTATGTGCAATCCTTCACAAAAATAAATGTCAAACAAACAATGAAATACTAAAATGACAAGATATTACCTCAAGTATTGAATCTTATTATGGAATCTCACACAAGGCTTGATGTGATATTACTGACAATGTCCTACAACATGTTACTATATTTTTTCAATATTATTTTGTTTGATCATGATTGATCTAGTGAGTTTGAACACTTGAGCTCTTTATTCCTTGTATAATCATCCATGCTTTAATGATTTGAACTTCATATTTAAGGATGTGGGTTTCTGATTTGAATATGTCATCTATAGTTTCAAATGAGAAAGGAGGCTGCATGTATATGCATCTAACAACTTTTGAGAACATCATTTTTCTCTAAGACAACAAAGAAATTGTTTATTCATGGAAATTACAAGGCCATCTTTCATTGTCTAAAGTGAGCTCAATTTTTGGGATTTGGGTATAGAATAAAACCCTCCTTATTGACCTCCTTTTTTGACATTGTGAGCTTTCCTTATCCATGTTTTGCATAAAGAAATAAAAAGGACTAGTGGAATCCCTTGAAATGTAGGATTTAGGACACTGTCTCTACAAACACATATACTCATCGATAATCATAAATGAGAATGTGAGAGCTTCATAATCAAGTAGTTGGATCCATAAAGTGGATTGAATTTGAAGAAATCTCCTTTGCAAGATTAAAACTAGCATGTCAATGCTTGATGAACATACAAACATGGTTGTAAAAATAGGAGCCTCCCTCATGGGGCTTCTTTTAGTTTATGTGAGAAGAAAAAACTACAATGAAATAATTATTAACTGCCAACATCATCTCTATATCACTCTAGAGATTCTATGTTCATTGAGCCTACCATAAAATGAAAAAGACTTAGCTCCAAAAGAACCCATTAAATCTATACTAAATAATACAAAGACTGAAAAAAATCGCCAAAAAGATCCTCAGAAGTCTAAATGAAATCTAGCTCATTCAAAAACACCCTTGGAATCAAGACAGCCACCCAAAACTGAAAACAATAGTGCCACCAAGCATAACACTAAGATGCCCCACTAACCTCTATTGTCCACCATTTAAAACAAATATTTAACAAATATTTTTAAAAAGTATGAACTTATGAAGAAACATTATATATTTCCTTATATTTGAAGTTAAATTTAAAATTGAGATTTGTTCAATTTTATTTCATGTAATTGAAGGAAAACGTTATCACTTTGAATATGAAGATCTTGGGGAGCACTTTATAGAGTGTTTTCCACCCCTACAGAAACGAAAGTAAAACTAGTTTGGAACACAACAGTTCATATATGTTTTTTCTTGGGTTAATGTCAACGTACTCAGTCGCAAGGCTTCAATGTGGAACGGTTCAATGACTGAATGCGGCATTTGCATGGAAAATTTCAACATTTTAGTATTATAAATATGCAATATGACGAAGGAATATTTATTTGTTTTGATTTGGTGACGGTATTTAATTGTTGTTTGGCGTTCACCACTTCTTATTTTCCTCACTGCACCGTCAAATATCAAACACCACAACCAGAAATATAAATTGGCAAATTAAAAATTTGAAGTAAGACAAATGACGGTGAATGGAAACCCCACATGCTATAACAATAGGCGAAAGCTTAGACCATGCTGATAAGAGCGAAGTTTATATCATGCTGGTATATATTGGCTAATAAACTTTGCACTCAAACAATGACTATTTTCAAATGAGAAAACAATAGTTGGTGATTGGTGAAGTGAAATTTTTGAATATTGATGGCGATTGCCTCATGATGGATTACTTTTTAAAATAAATCAAAGAAGTTATGAAAATTATAATAATTTGTGGGATTGTTGAAACTAAATCTTGAATATTACAATGGTCGCACTACGTTGGAAATGGACTAATTTGAATAAGCTATAAACTTTGCAGTTAAACTATTATATTATCTTTTCTCAAAGATATTATACTCAATGAGATTCCCAAGTTAATACACACCACTATAATCTTCATTTGTATGGCCCATCCCCATCCATCCACGTGTATATATATATATATATATATATATATATATATATATATATATATATATATATATATATATATATATATATAAAGAAAGAAAAGTACAAAATCTATGACCATCATCTGTATTTCTAAAACAACTTGTATTTCATCAATATGTTCTCATTTTCATCTAGCATGATAATATTTGTATATAGATAGAGGTCCAAGGAATAAATAACAACTACAAATTAATGAGGATTGCTACTTATTTTCATCTTAAGAGAAGAGTTAACTATAAACATAATAATTGTTGATAAGTAGGAGATAATTTCCACAGCAAGTCAAATTGTGATATTTCTATTAGGATTTAAATCACACAATTAAATCCTGATACCAATATGACAATAATAATTGTTGTTTAAGTAGGAAAGGTAACATTTCATTTTCATGTCATAAAGAATATATTATTTATTCTAATATTTTATTTTTATTTTTGGATAAGATTTTGTGTGAGTTTATCAATACCTTAAACAAACACATTTTCTTATCTAAAAGTATGAATAAAATATAATATAATAGATTGTAGAAATCAATTGAAATTATTTATTAATTCTTTCTTTATATAAGGCAGAGACTAATATTTTTAAGTATCATTTATAGTAATTAAATTATATTTTAGAAATGCCACCAATCTTTTTAATCTATGACATGTTTACATGTTTACATTAAAATAATTTTTATTTTATTTTAAAGCTTATTGTGATTGGTTGTCATTATTTTTAGAATATTTGGGAGGAAAATTAGATCACCCAAATCCAAAGGAAGGAGAATAAAAATAAAAATACATTCATAATGCTCCCATTTACATTGTAAGTGGCAATGTAGAAATTGTGTATGTGCCTTGTTTGTGCTTCTACATTTTGTTGGCATGCATAATAGTTGGCAATTGAAGAGGTCCCAAGAGAGGTTCATCCATAATGACCTTAAGAGCTATTTCCATATTATATGTGGGAGTTCAAAATGGCAGATCTTTTACAACATTTCCAAATTCAAGAAACCAATTTCTAGATATTTGCATTTGGAAATTGAAAGACATACCCTTCCGTTGATTTGTGTCAATTTCATTGTAATTATGAAAAGGGGAAGCATAAGTCACAAAATTAGCTAAATGTGATCAAGAAAAATGATATTGTCTCCAATTATATTGCACAAACTTGTTAGAACTAATGAATTGTTCAAAATAGAAGAGAAACCCTTAAAAATACATGAAGAGAATGTGTTGGTGGAAAAAGAGCTAGTTGTATCTTGATTTTTCTTGGAATGCCTTTCTCTTCTCTGTCTTATGGTATATACTAGTTTGTATTAACGAGTCCTAAAAGAAAAGAGGAATCATGATCAAAAGAGCCCATGAGTCTATGGATTCTCCTAACGGGAATTCTATAGGTTGGACTTAATGGAATTAAGCTAAGAAAATATCACAAAAGAAAATCTAATGAGTTCTAACGACATGAATATTTATGTAACATGGAGTGTATGGAAATAGAGATCTGACCACACAATATAAATACATATAATTCTAAGAATTTGCAAAAGGAATAATGAGGATCTATATCTAAAGCTAAAAAGGAAGATGTGTTGGGTCCACCAAAAGAAGTTAAACAACCAATGCAAATGATCAACCTAACTCCACTAAGAAAGAGGCACAAATCAGGTTCACCAAAATGTTTAGTGAAGAAATGGAGACTAGTGAATCTACCAATATAAACAACACAAGATGAATTAATTACCTAACCACTTGCCCACTAATAGTCAAAATACAAGAGAAAAGGGGCTTCCAAACATAACTCTTAATATAACCCAAGTTAGATTAGCATAACTCATAGGGGACAACAAGATGCCAATGCTAAACTCAAATTACATCGAGGAAGTATGCAAGCAATTCCTCTTTCATGAAATGTTAAGTTTTATTAAAGGTGATTGTAAATGTGGATTTGGACTAACTACTTAGAGTAAGATAGATCTAGGTCTTAAATATGTGGAATTATCCCAATTAATATATGAAAATAGGTCTAGACTAAAAAGTAAAGTGAATGATAAAGTACTCATCTCAAATGTGCAAGGGAATACACCTTTTTACTCTAAAAATTATGGATCTAAACACATGACAAATTTTCTAACTATGAATTTGTAGTTAAATGGAAAACCCAAAAAGTGTCATTTTTCCTAGGCTTTTAGGAAGATTTTGACTTGGTTTTAAAGTTTTTGGAAACTTTACTAGAAGATGGACACATTCCTAGGACATAATAGAAAAGTTGATCCAACTTCTTTGAAAGTGTTTTGATGAGTAATTTCTATCTCTATGGTCATAATTCAATTATCCTTCTTTTAGGAACAATTAAACTTGGTTTTTATTTTGGCTAGATGAGGGTTTATGTTGATCAAGCCCTAGATTAATGAATCACCCTTGAAATTAAAATATAAAAGATGTAAGTTAAGAAAGAGTTCATAGAAGTATTCACCTTGATTATAGAAAAACTTTTCAATTTGAGGATTTTCAATGCTTGTATGTTGTCAATGTGGAATTTGCAATAAAGGATTTATAAAATCTCCACAAATACAAAGTATTTGCAAAAACTACATCACTGAGCCATGGATGTAAACATTCATCAATAAAGAATATAATGAATGCCTCAATGTATATCTACTTAGTTAATGGCCATAAAAAGATAGATCTTGAATAGGAAATATTCACAAATGATCCTTGAATCTTTGAAAGTCTTGAATGCTTGATGAAAATATGCTTTCTTGAATGCTTGAACTTGCACATGAGATTTCTATAATAATTTTGGATAACTTGTGGATGTTAATGGATGATGTAAAAATGAGGTGCCTAGGCTTCCTTTTATACTAGTTTTTGGGCACAAAAACAAAGCAAGTCAATGGGGTCACCCAATTTTCTAATTTGCAACCCTAAGAAAAAATTAGCTCTAGAATCCAAATCCCTAAGGAATAGGTTACCTATTCTCAAAATTAAAATAAATTTGGTTGGTTTCTCATTCTCATTCCTTAGATCTATAAGTGTCTTCTTGGATATTTCAGATCTCCTAGCTTTTGATAATTTTTGTATGTAGTCTTGGCTTTCACTTAGTTGTTGACATAGTTCTCTTCTCTTTGCAAGAGAATTTTTTATTTCTTTCTTTTAGTTCTAGTATTACTCTATTTTCATCCTCAATTTGGTTTTTACACCAGCATCTCTCCATGTTTCCATTTAATAATATTTTCCTCCAAGTGTTTAGGCTTGGCTCCTACATGACCTAAGCTTTGATAGCAATTGTTAGTTTTTACAATAATTGAGAGTTATGAGCGGGGGGGGTGGGGCTGGAGGGGTGAATTAGTACAAATAGATATAATACCAATTCAATGACTAATGCAATTAATCTTGATAAAAACTTCCAAAACATAGAGCATATAACTACATAAATAAAATACAAGTAAATAGTTCATCAAACATCCACACAGCACAATAATTTTTCATGTGGAAGCCCTTGGTTAGATGGAGAAAGCCACAATGGAGATAAAATCCACAAGCTCTTTACTGCAATAAATAGATTTTCCCTCATAGGAGCTTCAAATACCCTTTATGAAGGTTCACCTTATTAGGAGTGACTAATACACTATCAAGAGTACAATGAGACATATTAAGATCTACCATAGTAAAGGATTTTAAAACCTATTTGGAGAATCTACCTTATTCAAGAATTTACACTAGAAGATCAGTCAAAATCCACAAAATTAAGGGGTTTCCCTTTCTACAACAATTAGGGAATAACAAGTTGTATGATTTAGATGTAGTACTCATTACCTATCAGATCAAATATCTTCTCTTCACTCTAATAGTGCTCTATTCTCTTTCTCTTTTCAAAACCTCAATTACAACCTTATCCCACTAAATTCTATCTCACTAATACATCCAACAACAACCACATCACTAATTCTACCTCAGTTGGAGGTGACCTCCTTGGGATCTGATGATCATTAAGGAATTATAAGAGATGGTCAACCTTGTTAGGATCTCTTCTTCCCCTTCATAGGACAATATAATTTCAAGTCTACTTATCATAAAGTGTGGATGCATTAAATCACCCCCCAAATTAAGTTTTTTTGGTGGGCCACTTTGCACAAAAAAAAAGAATATAGACAATCTAAAAAGAATTGGATTTCAATGGTTTGTTTGATTCCTAGAAGATGATAGGAATTGGCTTTTTCAAAATCTAGATTTAAAATCTTTTGCATTTGTTTCAAAATTGGAAAAATGGAATTAGCATACCAGGCTTCCAATTTTTCCCCAAAACTAGGTTTACCAACTTCCTACTAGCAAGTAGGAATTGAAAATAAAAACTTGGATATGTTTTTTAAGGAGTGTAAAAACAATAGATTGGACTACTGTTTGGAATTTTCATTCAACTCCAAGCTTACGTGTAAAAAAGTGTCTTCACATGTATCTTCTGAGTGAAACTAATGGTTCAAGTAAAATCTCAAAATTTGGAATGAAGATTTGCAAAACCTTGATTTGGGTAAACCAAGGTTTGTAGAAATCCTAGTTTTTAAAATTCCACGAACCAAGTAGACCCTAACAGATGTATTCTCTCCAAATAGGAAGAGGGGGAAATTTCCACCTCTTTGTCTCCCACTCCTTTGTTTAGCATATTTGGGTGTCAATGCTAAACTTGTTCAACATTAACTAAATCTTTGGTAATTTTTACTAAAATTTTGCACATGTGTAAAATTGAAGTATGAAGATAAAAAAGGTGCATGAATGTCATTCATTTCACACAAGAATGTCCTTGCATTATTCACCAAAAAATAGATACAATTGATATTTTCAAATGATGAAATGAAATGTAATGCTGAAAGTAAGTCCTCTCACACAATTGACCATGAGAGTAGCCCCTAAAGTCTGTTGATACATATTCTTACTCTATGAACATGCATAACATAAAAAAAAGAAACATAGAGTAAAGAGGGTCATAGGGTACCAGTCATTGCCTGTAATGACTGGTTGTTTTGCATTGGTCCAATATTGCCTGTTCACTACCCTGAATCACATCTCCTTTGAACCTCCAAATCCTACATTCACAAAAGGAAAAGTTTTAGATCTAATGGATCTAAGAAATGACAAAGCATCTCATCTTATACGTAAAACATATATGCTACTCAAGTATGCTATACATTCCCATAAAGCAAGTACATCTACCAATAGAAGTCAAGGCAAAACAATCAAATCCAAAATGTTTTATTGCCAACATGTTTGCTTCCTATGCAAAATCCTATATCTCATAGGTGCACAAATATAACTGTAAGTTTCCACAAGGGTTATTGAGCCTGGCATGCCTAAGAGAAATAGGATCATGGAATTTGATCAAGAATGTCATGAAAGAAACTTAAAAGTAGCAACGATGAGAAATAACATAACAAAGGAGTTGAAAGCATAAGCTATAGTTATAGAATAAAGTAGAGGTAATATACAGACATGGATGTAAGTGAAACATGAAACCTTAAAATGATTCTTGTGAATGTTCTTATATCACTACAAAGTGGATGTTGATCAAAGGGAAAAAAATCTCTAAAAGACATTCAGTGAAGATACATATGTGAACAACAAAAAAATTGATAATGCTACAGGTGAAATAACCCCAACAGGTTATTGCTTTGTTAACACCAAAAAAAATTTTAAACTCCAAAGGTTAGACGTTTCGTCAAACACTTCGCTGACAAGCTCTGTTACCAATGTATGGGCCTTGCTATATAGAATCAATACTGATATCGCTTTAGAGAATTTATTAAATCTCTAAAAAATGAAGACTGTACTATGTCAAGCTCCGATTCCAATGCATACATTTAAACTTCTAATTTATTTGACCAAAATATTTAACCCTGTCACTGACCAATTGGATTCCCTGGATTTATGATCACCATGGCTTTAACAGTCAATCTCTTGCGACGTGCCTCCCAAACTGACTGTCTCAATTGACCAATGTCAAGGCCCTAGTTTGCAGACTCTCTTCCAAGTAATATGGAACAAGCAAACCACCACAAAGAGCAATTGTTGCTGAGTAAAGAGGATACTGTGGAACTGGAACTAAAATCCCATCATTTTCATTGCCGACGATAGTATTAAGAATCTGCATAACTCCTTTACTAGCTCCATCTGCTTTTTTTTTTTCAGACATGTCTTCGTTGGTCAAACTACACCCCAGTTAGCCGCCGGAGTTGGTAGACACCTTCAGCCCGACCCGTAAGCGATCTGAAACAGTCGGATAAGCCTTAGCGGATGCCTTACTCAGCAGTTCATGCCGTTTACTAACTATGATAAGGGTTCAGAAATCTTTGTTAGGTGATTCCGACTTGAGCCCGCGTGGAGTGTCTAGAAATAACGTGGATGGTATAGCATTGCCCGATTGCGATCAAACCACGACTTGAGGGGGAGCCCGGCTGAATTCGTTGAGGGTTGAAAGGTTTGATCGTAGACTCGCCATAAAACCTGCCGCTCAGATCGTAAGGACAATCTAGCTGTTAATTGTAATAATCATCATACCTTTGTCGAAAGATACTCATACAACTTCACTATTAAAGAGGTATATTGTATACAGGATATTGTTCTTTACTTATGATTGCAATACATCAACAAATATCTGTCGAGAATCATGAGCGGTTGATTACTATCCTTAAACCCAAACAATACATCTGACCCCTAATATAGATATGAAGCGAATGTCCTTAAGCGCTTCACCATGAATGATAATTTACCCACAGAATAAATACGAATTACTGATAGTTGCAATCTGCCGGATATTGTGGGCGAGTTAATATGATTTTCTTGATATTAAACCCTGTGCCCTGAGTCATGTGTACCTATGGAGTGTGATTGAAATATGCTTCCTATCCGCTAATGGTGATTACCGCTTCAAGACTTCATGAGTCATCCCTCGATATTCTTCAAACTCAGCTCCAATAAAAATGCTACAAAATCCTCAATTCTGCCCCTGATGAAATGACTGATTTTCACCTCCAATCTGCAATAATTGAGATGATATTTCACACCCTCAAAATTGCGTACCGATTGAGAGTTATCGTTCTCAATGGCCAATTGTGACAATTGTAGAAACCCTAGGTTCTACAATGCACTTGTGATTGAATCACAATCTGAAATCAAAAGAGAGATAAAACAAATTGCTTGGTTCGAATGGAGCCCCGGGGTGCCTATTTATTCTTTTCTCTCCACCTTCTTAGAGACTTCTAGAACTTTTTTGATTTTATCTCTTAAGTGACTTTATTAAATATTTTATAATCCAAGTAACTTTATTAAATTAATATAAAGTTATCTTTTAACATTTATTTATTTGATAACTTTATAAATAATTAACTTAATATCACTTATTTATTTAATTAAAATAATTAATTAGTCGTCCTTATAAAATATTCATTATTTTGGACAACCAGATTAATTAAATTAATTAAATCGAACTGTCACCAAAAATGGGGACATAACAGTCTGCCCTTCCTGAAATTGCTTGTCCCCAAGCAATGGCTGAACCATAAACCAATCAGTCTGCCTAGATCCCAAATGTAAATTTGAGTATCATCCCAATCCGCACCATACTCTCGTGGAGAAAACATTATTACCAACAGCTAAAAAACTGTACTCAATTCCCAAACAACTGACAATTCTGATGAAATCATCTGAAAACCAACTGTAGATGTCGGTAGAAGAAACCATTCTGCAGAACTCAAGCCAACTGAAACATCAACTCTATCAAAACTCAAGCCCCTGTCAAAATGACACCTGCACCCAACTGCACTGTAAATATGACAACAGCCATAGGTACCTGAATCACTGCCATCAAATCCAATCTCTAAAAAACTGCTCTGGGTGTGTTGATGCTGCAGGCTGAGTAACTTGCTACTACCAATTTTATTTTCAAAAGATGGTGCCAATCTATCCCCTAATGGATGGTAAGAAACTGGAGCCAATCTACATCTGCGTGAAATAAAATCTTCTATCTCTGTGTCAAAAGAAACATGATGAGCATACCCTACCATATAATGCCGGTAAGAACCTCCAAATTCTGCTACTAGCTCATCATCACTGAACTGGTAATCAACATATGGCTCCAATCTCTGACTCCGAGTGACTGTAGGTCGGATAGGTCCCTGTGCACTCTGCTCAACAAACCCCTCCTCGAGATCCCTGTGAGGTAGCATAGTAGAAAGGACCCCTATAATCTTCTCAACCAATCTGCAAATAACACTAGTATCTTGGATAAGAACACCTTTTGTCACTTTATGCGAGTCCAAATGAACACATGCACTATCCAGCAAATACTCCATGAACGGTTTAGTGCAGTAAAAATTATACGAGGAAGCATCAATATACTTCCCTACACACCACAACTGATCCTCCGGTGAAGGTAGCATACCCAACTATACCACATTGTCATTTATCAGAGAAGAATCAATCTGGAGACTTGACTCTACTGGTATCCCAAACTCATTAGGACCAGCGACTTCCAAATCCTGGACATGTGTGTCAACCCTAACAACATGCTCCTCAGTAGCAACTGTAGGAGTGTACTCACCCCCAAAAACCTCATTAGTCAAATGAACTGGGTCTGGGGCTAGTTTCGACTGTAATTGCTCCAACTCCACAGTCACCTCTTTTAAATGAAACTGCGACTTCTGTAGATCTCGCTATGTATCCTCTAAAACCTCAGTAGTCGCTATGAGCTCCTGGGAAAGCTCACTCACCTCTTCTTCACGATCCAAGAGTGCCTCATAAGCTGTACTTCCCCACTCAACCAGATGATCACGGTCAGCTACCAATCGTAAGTAATCCTGCTTCAAAATTCGTATAGCTTCACGCAAGGCATGAATCTCTACCAAAGAAAGGTAACCACTGCTGGACTCATTCATCATAGAAGTACCCCAACCAGTAACAACCAACAATTGACGAGCAGTGTCAAAGTGCTCACAGGCGATAACAATGTCTTGCTCACTAACTTTCAACTGGTTAGTCACATGATGGCTCTGGCTGAACTGTCTCCCACAAATCTCTTTTGCTGCGTTGTCTATAGGGGTATCCTCAAGGTTACTGATTTCTAGAATATTATCATCCATATCTCGTGGATCCTCTCCAAAACTCACATCCTCATCTAAAGTGCCAAAAGTTATAGTACTGCTGTCAAATTCCTCTGTACCCAAAGAATTTGTCAAAGAAGCTGAATCTTCAAAATTGTCCATTTCATCCTCTTGGATGTCAGCAAGGCCAAAATGATCCTGGGACTCATCTGTACATACTGCCAAATATGAAAAATCTTCAACACCTTCCAGTAAGAATGGTCGTCTACATATATGAACCCAACCCAACAGCGGTGTGTAAAAACCAATACCAACATCGGACAAACTGCTGGCACAAGGAAAGACAACACCGTGTATTCTGCTAATCAAATCCATGATAGCATCCAAATAATCATTGCTACCATAAAGTGTTCTCCAGTCAACTAAATCCCAAACACTGCTAAAACATTCTTGAGTCCATATCCGTAAACAAGGAACAACTGGTAACTCAAGCAAACTCCTTACCTGAGTAAGGTGACCAACTATCTCCACAAACCTGTCTGATATCGTCCTTGCATTATCAGAAACCACATATGAACCGCCTACTGCAAAAAACTGAGTGTCAGGCGTGCTAGATGAAACTAAGCTTAGCTCCATTCCATGCGTATTCCTATGTCTCTCCCAGTCCTGTAATGCCAATGGAGCATTCACCAAAGTTGCTCGAGTGTCCTCAAGCTTGCGAGGAAACTTGGCAACTTTCTCCTCCTTCCTCCTCAAGGCATCTGAATAAGTTCTGAACAGTCTAAGAAGATGGTCACGATCTGATAGAAGATGTAAATAACTCAACTTCATCGTTCCCATCCCTTCTCTAATCGTCTGTAAGTCAACACAAGAGGACTTTGCTTGAACTTCCTTATGTCTATCCTGTAACTAAGTCATCTGGATGTGATCCTCTAACATGTCCCGCATCTTGTCATGATGAGATAAGGAAGTCACAATACTATCTTCACTTACCTTCAGCTGGTTGGACAAATCATGTGAAGTACTACCAGTCTCAACCTCATGTGACAAAGCGTCTAACTGAGCCTGGTACTCTCTCTCAGCGAAATCATGAATACTCAGTGTTTGCTCATCTTTACCTGGTATCTCACCATCAACATCCTTATCATCATCTGTACTCACTGCTCTGCCTGTTGGAACCAAACCATCCCGAGTACCTGAAACATCACCCTTTGGCAGCCTGTATACAACTGTCTCAACTTGAGTACCAAGTTGATAGTTACTATCCATCAGCGTAATATCCTTCACCACTTCTTCCTGTGGCTGAACTGAAACCTCTAACTGATTGCACACTTGTTTCTCGAACTCCTCATTAAGGTTCCTGGTAACATCCCTCACTGTATCAATCAGTGCTTTGCGAGAAGATTGGCCAAATTGAAAACCAATTGACTTTTCCATCTTAGCTGGGTCGGACAACCTGTCATTTATACGGTGGTGCTTAACCAACAGTTCAGACATGTTATGTCAGATTTTTTTGAGCTCATCCTGAATGTCTGAATAGCTCTCCTTTCCACAATTCCGACTCTACATACTGTGTCTATCAATGGTCCAAGATTGTGTCCTTGGAGACTTTGTGCTGTACTTGTCCATCTTGGTTGAAGTAGAGTGCTGATCACTCATGTAATTCGGTTCTCACCCCACAGGATGGCAAGAAAATCACTCTGATACCACTGAAATAACCTCGACCAGTTATTGCTTCTTTAACACCAAAAATCTTAAAACTTCAAGGGTTAGACATTGGTCAAACAATTTTGCATGCAAGCTTTTGAAATCACTGAAATATCCTGAATTAAATTTGGTATGAAACTAAGAAATTTGAGCAATTCGGTGATATTGGTATTAATATCTATTTCTGCTATACATGGAAAATTATGAAATCACTGCAAATGATGTGGTTTTCACATGTTCTTCATCTACCCATATAATCTTATTATTTTATTAACAAAACATGAAATAACTGTTTGGAACCTGGACTGTGTTGAGTGCCAAAAGAGATGGTAGATATGAATCCACTTTATCCTGTTCCTGCCGTGGAGTACATACTAGTGAATAGCCCGCTATGAGGAAATGTGCATACCCGCAAAGAAACCTTCTTGAACATCCGTTGAAATTAATTCTGATTGAGGTTGAAACTTGGACTGGAACGCAGAAGCAAATGAGAGTCGACGTTTAATATTGGTGATAACTCCATCCTCGGCATGGATGTCAACAAAGAAATCTGAAGACCTTAATGTAATCGACACCTGTTAATCCCTTTGATGCAAATGCATTTCGTCTTTCATAGTCAAACATCATATATACGTGTTCCTTCAGGTTTTCAAAGATAATATTCGTCTTCAATTCTGAATACCTGCGGCTACGAATATGCCAATTCTGGCGATTGCAATCTGAGACTGGACCCGTGTTTGACAAGCGTTAATCCTCATCTTCACTCCGCCAAATCACCTCCGTCTTCTTTTACCCACGTTGATGGCAGATTAAGCGATATGTTGACTTGAAGACAAAATCACCCAGTTCACGGTATTAATCAAAATGGAGATCACTGACTGTCCAAAATGAATGAACTCTGGCCCAGATTTTGACTTGATTAATATACGAAAGTGCTAGATTGAGACCCGCAAATTTTTATCTAATTTCCCATGCTTCCCGAAATGATCTCAATGGTACACGGCAACACTGCTAGATGGAAAGATAATTTTGGAATTCGTTCTTCTACCCTTGATCGATTCTCACTGCTGGCTTCTATATAGAATGCAGGAGATGTCTTTTACTCTTCTTAATCAGAATTCGAACTCCTTCTGAACTCATCCCCAGTACCAACTCCTCATATTTGTTTGACATTTTTTTTTGACAGGTTATTGCTTTGTTAACACCAAAAAAAACTTTAAACTCCAAAGGTTAGACGTTTCGTCAAACACTTCGCTGACAAGCTCTGTTACCAATGTATGGGCCTTGCTATATAGAATCAATACTGATATCGCTTTAGAGAATTTATTAAATCTCTAAAAAATGAAGACTGTACTATGTCAAGCTCCGGTTCCAATGCATACATTTAAACTTCTAATCTATTTGACCAAAATATTTAACACTGTCACTGACCAGTTGGATTCCCTGGATTTATGATCACCATGGCTTTAACAGTCAATCTCTTGCGACGTGCCTCCCAAACTGACTGTCTCAGTTGACCAATGTCAAGGCCCCAGTTTGCAGACTCTCTTCCAAGTAATATGGAACAAGCGAACCACCACAAAGAGCAATTGTTGCCGAGTAAAGAGGATACTGTGGAACTAGAACTAAAATCCCATCATTTTCATTGCCGATGATAGTATTAAGAATCTGCATAACTCCTTTACTAGCTCCATCTGCTTTTTTTTTTTTTCAGACATGTCTTCGTTGGTCGAACTACACCCCAGTTAGCCGCTGGAGTTGGTAGACACCTTCAGCCTGACCCGTAAGCAATCTAACACAGTCAGATAAGCCTTAGCAGATGCCTTACTGAGCAGTTCGTGCCATTTACTAACTGTGATAAGGGTTCGGAAATCTTTGTTAGGTGATTCCGACTTGAGCCCGCATGGAGTGTCTAGAAATAACGTGGATGGTATAGCATTGCCCGATTGTGATCAAACCACGACTTGAGGGGGAGCCCAACTGAATTCGTTGAGGGTCGGAAGGTTTGATCGTAGACTCGCCATAAAACTTGCCGCTTAGATCGTAAGGACAATCTAGCTGTTAATTGTAATAATCATCATACCTTTGTCGGAAGATCCTCGTACAGCTTCACTATTAAAGAGGTATATCGTATACAGGATATTGTTCTTTACTTATGATTGCAATACATCAACGAATATTTGTCGAGAATCATGAGCGGTCGATTACTATCCTTAAACCCAAACAATACATCTGACCCCTGGTATAGCTATGAAGCAAATTTCCTTAAGCACTTCACCATGAATGATAATTTACCCACAGAATAAATACGAATTACTGATAGTTGCAATCCGCCGGATATTGTGGGTGAGTTAATATGATTTGCGTGATATTAAACCCTGTTCCCTGAGTCATGTGTACCTATGGAGTGTGATTGAAATATGCTTCCTATCCGCTAATGGTGATTACCGCTTCGAGACTTCACGAGTCATCCCTCGATATTCTTCAAACTCGGCTCCAATAAAAATGCTACAAAATCCTCAATTCTGCCCTTGATGAAATTACTGATTGTCACCTCCAATCTGCAATAATTCAGATGATATTTCACACTATCAAAATTGCATACCAATTGAGAGTTATCGTTCTCAATGGCCAATTGTGACAATTGTAGAAACCCTAGGTTCTACAATGCACCTGTGATTGAATCACAATCTGAAATCAAAAGAGAGATAAAACAATTGCTTGGTTCGAATGGAGCCCTAGGGTGCCTATTTATTCTTTTCTCTCCACCTTCTTAGAGACTTCTAGAACTTTTTTGATTTTATCTCTTAAGTGACTTTATTAAATATTTTATAATCCAAGTCACTTTATTAAATTAATATAAAGTTATCTTTTAACATTTATTTATTTGATAACTTTATAAATAATCAACTTAATATCACTTATTTATTTAATTAAAATAATTAATTAGTCGTCCTTATAAAATATTCATTATTTTGGACAACCAGATTAATTAAATTAATTAAATCGAACTGTCACCAAAAATGGGGACATGACAACAGGAGACAACTCATGTTATAGGAAGGTGCATTCAACGTGATATTTATAAATTACATATTGTGATAGGAGGTCACAACAGAGTACTTAGCAAGAAAATAAATTGCTCACCAAAATAGAGTGTTATGAAAAAATAGATTTTTTATGCATGTTTTTGAGCTAAGTGAATATACATTGTGTCTATATCAATGAAGATCCTAATTTTAGTATCAATGATATGTTTAAGAAAATCAATACATGTAATAAAAGGTGGCTCGAAATGTAATGCAAAGCTAAAATTTCTACCACCACTTAGAGATTAAATAGTAAAGTGGTAATGCATCAACACTAATTGACTAAAAGCTGAAAATAACATTCAAATCTATAAGAATACAAGCTATAGGAATACAAATGTAACTCACAATTTGAAGAGAGTAAAGCAATGGATCTAAAAATAGTATGTTGCTACAATGGATCTAAAACAATAAGCTACTAAAAAAGGTAAAATAGCACAAAATGAACAAGAAAATTCTACAATGAAAGTTCTAACACTTTCAAACATATATCCAAAAGCTATGACAGCCTTCTACAAAAGCAAAGAGAAATTTCAGAATAGCAGTTCCAAATATTAGTAGCTTTCTAACAACCATCTAGCTAAAATTTTGAAGGGTATAATTTTGGCATAGTTTCTTAATGATGTTACAAGTTGGGAGTCTCTAAGAAGTTTTCTAGTCAAAGATATATGTAGGGCCTAGATATGCAAAGGAACCCATGTTTTTTTTTTTTAAGCCCTTATCGCAACGAGAACAATGAAAGAACTTGCAGGTCTCAGAAGACCATCATTTGCAACAAAATGGAAAATTTTGTAGAAGCCAAGCCATATAAAATACATGCGATTTCTTTGTAGAAAACTCATTGTCTCTACGGTCTTCTACTAAACAAATGGAAATTATGCAGAGATAAATGGATGTTTGGAAGCTCCATTTTCAACAACAGTGTTAAGGAGAGGTCATAATAGATTCTATACAATGAAAACCCTCATATAAGAATGCCTAAGGAAAGAAACCTCAAAAAACTAGTTTTATCTCCTCATGGTGGGTTATTTGTGTATAAAAGCTTATACCAAAAAATGGTATTTGAATCTGCAGATTGCCTTCAAATAGAAAACAAAATCAATGGAGTGAGACACACGATATTCAAAGAAAGCTAGCTACAGGCTTGTAGAAACTCACATTTTTGAGAGAAAGGTATTACATGTGCAAGGTGCAAGTCAAATACAAATTTTCATTTTATGTTATGGTGACATCTCAGGGTGAAAGCACTAATCCGTGTCACCTTTGGGGCTAACTTTATCAATCTAGCATGATTGAATCCAATTGGACCTAATCCAACCGAAACCATGTGGCATCGAGTAGGCGCCAACTGGTGTGTACACATCAACCCCAAAAATTATATAAGCCGCAAAAAGACAAATTCGATAGTCATTTGCATCATACAAACTTGCTGGAATTGCATAGTGGGAAGAGCTACAAGAGTCATTCGGCCAGATAAGCATGTCAGCATTTATCCCCAATTTTTTAATATGTTTTGAGTTTTATTTTATGTTTCCTCAGGTAAAAATATGGTTTTTAATGTGTATTTTTAATGTAGATTATTTTAAAATAGTTCAATTTTTTAAATATTATTATACATTTATGTTTTAAATACTGATTGAAATGTAGTAAAATTTATACATTATTAGAGAAATTAGATTGATTGTAAAACATTATTGATAGAAAATAGTTGAAAATTATACAAACAAAATTAGAAAATTTATAAAATATTAGAACAGTTAGAAACTTTAGAAAGCAATAGAAATAAATTATTAAATATAGAAACTTACTTAGATATAACATTACAAAATTTAAATATTTTTATTTTGTTTTTATTAGAAATCCTTAGAAATTGTTGTTAAGGTAAAAGTTTAGAAAGTACTATAAATTGGTAACTAAAACCATTATATTGAACTAAATCAAACTCTACCTCTTACCATGAACACAAATCAATTCTAATTGAAACCTTAACATTGAACATTATAAATTATTGGCAGGTGCAGAACCTAACATTGAACATAATTAAACCACAACATTAAAACTAATCAAACTTGAACTAAAACTCTCACATTCAACCAAATTGGACTCTAACTCCAATATTGAACCTTATATTCAAATATGTTGACCTAAACCCTAAATGTTAAACCCTCTCTCTCTAGATATCAAACTTTTAACCCTTTGTCTCTCTCTAACTCCTAGACCCCATCTCTCTAAACACTAAACCACTCTCTAACTCATAAACCCCATCTCTCTAAACCTTAAAATAATATGTAACTCGTAAACCCCATCTCTTTAAACCCTAAACTGCTCTCTAAGTCCTAAAACCCATCTCTTTAAACCCTAAACCACTCTCTAAGTCCTAAACCCCATCTTTGTAAACCCTAAACTACTCTCTAACCCCATAATCCCTAAACTTCTCTCTCTCTCTCTAGAATTTACATAACTTATCTCTACCAACCCTAACCTCATCTCTCTCTTTCTAGATCTCAAACTTTTAACCCTTTGTCTCTCTCTAACTCCTAGATCACATCTCTCTTAACCCTAAACCACTTTGTAACTCGTAAACCCCATCCCTCTAAACCCTAAACCACTCTCTAACTCCTAAACCCCATATCTTTAAGCCCTAAACTTCTCTCTAAGTCTTAAACCCAATCTATGTAAACCCTAAACCACTCTCTAACCCCATAATCCCTAAACTTCTCTCTCTCTCTCTCTCTCTCTCTCTCTCTCTCTCTAGAATTTAGATAACATATTTCTCCCAACCATAACTTCATCTCTCTATTTCTAGATCTCAAAATTTTAACCCTCTGTCTCTCTTTAACTCCTATATCCCATCTCTAAACCCTAAACTACTCTATAACTCATAAACCCCATCTCTCTAAACCTTAAACTGCTCTCTAACTCTTAAATCCCATCTATTTAAACCCTAAACTACTCTCTAACTCCTAAACCCCATCTCTATAAACCTTAAACCACTCTCTAACCCAATAATCCCTAAAATTCTCTCTCTCTCTCTCTCTCTCTCTCTCTCTCTCTCTCTCTCTCTAGAATTTATATAACTTATCTCTCCCAACTCTAACCTCATCTCTCTCTTTCTAGATCTCAAACTTTTAACCCTTTTTCTCTCTCTAAGTCCTAGACCCCATCTCTTTAAACCCTAAACCGCTCTCTAACTCCTAAATCCCATCTCTATAAACCCTGAACTGATCTCTAACCCCATAATCCCTAAACTTCTCTCTCTCTCTCTCTCTCTCTCTCTCTCTCTCTCTCTCTCTCTCTCTCTCTCTCTCTCTCTCTCTCTCTCTCTAGAATTTACATAAGTTATCTCTCCCAACCCCAACCTCATCTCTCTTTCTAGATCTCATACTTTTAACCCTTTGTCTCTCTCTAACTCCTAGACACTAGTACATTTGGGCTCATTTTTTGACCTTTATTGGTTAAAATTTTGACCCAAATTTTGACCAAATTCGACCAACCCATTGGTTGAAATTTTTCAAGTCAAAATTTTGACCAATGAAGGTAGAAAATTTTGACCAAAGAGGGTAGAAAATTTTGACCAATGAAGGTAGAAAACATCTAGGCATTCATAGAAATTTTAACCAATGAAGGTAGAAAACACCCAAGCATTGGTAGAAATTTTGACCAATGAAGGTAGAAAATTTTGACCAATGAAGGTAGAAAACACCTAGGCATTGGTAGAAATTTTGACCAATGAAGGTAGAAATTTCAACCAACGCCTAGGTGTAAATTTTTTTGCAGGCATTCTATAAAACATACATGCAAAATTAACAATATCAGATTTCTACAATCCATTTGTAATGCAAGTTCATTTTGGATTTGATTGTGTGTGTTTTTTAGCATCATGGTTTCAGATCACTCTCTATAATCCATCATCAGCTGGATGAGAGAGTGCAAGATGCATGCAAAATATCAAATCATATGCAAGGCATGTGAACTATTTTATAGAATGCTTGAAAAACACTAACAGTAACTAATCAAACTATCTTAAAAATCAACAGTAACTAATCAAACTGTCTTAAATAATGACAGTAACTAATATGAAGAATACATAATTAGTTATATGATTGCAGTAGAAGGGATGGAAAGTTTTTATAGTTATAGACCACAAGTCCAACATTTTAGCTATCAGTGCAAAGAGTATGAAAACAAAATAATTACTTAATGAGACAAATCATGTACATTATGTGAAGGTAGTCCATGGATGACAGGGCCCACCAAAAGATAAAACATATGATAAAAAGACTCATTTTCATGTTTTGAACATATGGGGTACACATAACATGACTTATTATTGCACAATTCAACTAAGGTTTGTTAATTTCCATAGGGATTGTCCCCATTTAATGGTGAACATTTTGCCACATTTCAAGTCTTTTGATGACTTAACTCACTTGTATTATCAGTCAGATTTGACTACTCGCATTAAAAGAAACAAATATGCAATGCAAATGCATGTACCAAAATTGTGAGTTGATAAATAAACAAATATGCATTGCAAACGCATGTGTCAAAATCAACAACATTGATCTTCTTTGCTACCACACTAGTCCATTCACTATGTTTGGAATGTTCCTTCTAACTAGTATGCATTGATCTAGCACCTGATGATGAAGGGTGGGGATGCTTGATCTTCTTTGAATCCTTTTGCTTGTAATTAACTTCACGTTTGATAGGTTGACCACCATTCTGAACTATATTGTCTACATTGTTTCTCATCTTCTCTGTCAGTTGCCTCTCCTCATTTATGGCTTCACTAATGACTGCTAGTTTCCTTGAGCCTTTTAGGTCTTATTGTACTATTTGTAAAGCTCAATCCCTGCCATTTGGTAACCAAAGTTTTAGACTAAACAACATTCTAACTCATCACATGAACTAGAAGTCAATAGAAAACATTGTGTTGCCTACTTACATTAGAATCTTCCACGTGATAGCTCTGAGAGTCCACAACCGTGTGGGCAAGCCTAAAATGTGCTATATAAGGCATAATTACAACAATCATTAAACATACACCATAACCTAGTATAATATTGTTGGGCTTGTAGTTATATTTGTAATAAGTCCTCTTTGGCATAGAATGCATTGCTGTGAATGTTATTGGCACTAGGTTCTTCAACATCAACATTCACCTCTACAACCTAAATACAAATATTCAATTATTAATATAACCACCAAAAAGCATCACTGTACAATACATAATGAGAAAATTATTTTATTTTTCCAAAATGTTCCAACTGTGGAAGTCTACCACTAAAATATTGAGCCCAGAAAACCTAAATATATTTGCAACCACTAAAACTATCATTACAAAGTATGAGCCAAAACAAACTGAATTAAATTCTTTCCATCCATTCCCTATCATTTTAACTTTACATTTTCAGGTTTGCAAATTCTCAATCTTATTGAGAATGCTTGATTCTTATGTCTAAATATCAAAATAGTAGCAAGATGAGTGTGAAATCAAAACCTGATAAAAGTTCTAGAGTAAACAAAATTTGTACTTGATAAAAGTGCCAAAAGAAGTCATATTCATAGTTTGCAACAATACAAATAAAGGACACTGTTAGACACCTAGATCTATGAACTTGTGCTAAGCCTATCCTCTAATCTTGATGTTTCCAAAGAATCCCATGATCTTCCTCATGCAAGTAGACACAATTCTCAATAGTTTCAACTCCTCTAGTGAAATTTGTGAAGTGTGCATCAGAATATTTGATATAACCCAAACAATCAGACCCCTAACATGGACAATATTGTTTGTCATTAAGAGTTTTTTGTGCTTATTTGAGAAAACATCTAATTTCTCGCACCTATTATTAAACAAATGCATTTATACACAATTTAATAACTAGATCCATGTCAACTGTCATATGCACAATATGTCTATTAGCCAAGAACCTTTAAAATCATTTAGAAGCAGCATAGAATTCAAATATGATAGCTAAAGAGTTCTTATCCTCCTACCCAAATTAGAGATCAAATCATTTAATAGGAATCATTTAATAGATGGATCCATGTCAACTAATATGTGCACAATATGTCTATTAGCCAAGAACCTCAAACTTCTTTTAAAAGCATCTGTATGGACATATTAACATTGTTTTGTGTTACAAAAAGACAATTCTATAAAGAAAACTAAAGTAAAATTAGTTTTTAAACTAAACATCAAGAGACTGTCAGATATAAATTAGGGAGTTTAGAATTTCATATACTTCTAGCAAACTAGATGTATTGTTTTATAGCTAGAAAAACCAAATCCATGTACACATTTGAGTGTTCGCCTCTAATATACCTCCCTTCAGAAACTTGAACAAATCTAGCACTCCAACAAAACAGCTAAATAGTCCTGATAGTCCTGATGACATCCAACATATACATTAAACCTCATGCACAAGATCTACTTGCCTATGGTTATTGTACATGATTACTTCTAGTAGGAGTATAAAAATTGTATGAACAGACATTCAAACAAAATTATAGGATCAAATCAATTATTTAAAATCAATTAGAGATAGTGCTGAAATCATATAATTGAGTTAAGAATTTCTTATTAGAGTAGATTAAAAAAATTTGATACATTATTCATATACTTTTTTGAAATACTACCTTCTTTAAAGAATGAGCATTTTTACCTAGACCATCCTCTCCGGCATCAAACACATTTTTCCATGAATTTCTCTTGCAGTATAGTTTCTGAGGGGATCTGGAGGTGGAAAAGGAATATATTTTCGATCTTCAAACTCTATAACCATCATTTTTTGCATATCAACCAAAAAATGTATGCCCTCAACTAGTTGAGCACATCCATTTTCCATTGGGCAATCACTTTCAGTTCTACAGAATATAAGTGGTCTAGCTAGCCTTCGGCTTGGGCCATCATCTTCACTATGATATCCAACACACCTGAAAAGATGGTGTCATGGTGATTTAAGAAAGTGACATTTATTCAATGGAAGATTCTAAAAGCATGCATTGCAGTTAACATATAAGGAAAACATTTACTGTGAACATGAAATTGCAAATAATGTACAAAAATAATAGACAACTTACCATGGATCCACCATTACCAGATCCGTATCTTCAATACCCCTCTTCTTCATTGCTTCCTTGAAAGGGGCATAATCTTTGACAACAGACTCACAGTCAACATACTCCATTGCATCCTGGACCAAATCCAAGAGATTTTTTTAAAAAAAAGAGCATTATCCATCAAAGCTGTAATGCAATAGGCTTCGCCCATGAAGTTCTCATTCTATAAAAAAATAATAAATCCTTCTGTGCTGAAAATAGTGGAAACATATTTCTAATACAAAGAATAAACAAACAATAGTAAAAAAAAGTAATATCAAAATTGAAAAAGAGGCAATGCAATGAATTAGCCTTTATTTACAATTTACTAGCTACATACGTTTGCTTTGTAGATGTGTCAAGAGGAATCACTATGATAAATTGTAAATCTCCGTGCAAATCAAATATCAAAAATGAGTTTGGTTAACTGAATGAAATTTAAGAGAAAAATAATAATACAATTTTTGAATTTTTATGCACCATCTTAAACTGCCTTTACAAGAATCCTACCAAACACAAGTAACATCTTTAGAGTTGATCTGAGTATAAGTGGATGTCTATGAAACCTATAGATAGTAGTAAACAATTGTATTAAATATATTAAAAACTTAATGAAATCTGTAAAAAAATGTATATTGATATTTGACTAATTTTTGAGAGATAATTTGAGAACTGACCCAATAGCTATGATTCCCCATGTTTTTGCACTATACATAAACTTGTCTACATTCCATAATTTCTTGATTTTATTTCTTCTATTCATGCTTTCAAGGCACTATTTTCCTTTGTTCTCCTACATCCTGATGATGGATCATGTAGTATGATTTGAAACGTTGATGCTAAAAATCATCACACAATCGATCCCAGAAGAAAATAAGCATTTAACATGGATTGTGGAAATTTGATGGACTTAAATGAAGCTATTTTCTTGGTGCAAGCATATTTGATGTACTTGCATACACAGATAGGGATTTTCAATCCTAGTAACTTGGCTCAAAAAAGACATAGTGTTAACCATGATGAGATACTAGGTGCAGACAAAGGAGAAATAACATAAAGAATAAAACTAAAGTGCTCTAATTACAAAGCATAAGACTGATAGTCCATGTGAAGGCCTGAAGAACACACACACATAGATAAGAAGGCATACCTCAATCATGCTCCTAATTTGATTAACTCTTCTCTCAATAGCCTCTTGAGTCATTCCATCACTAACTATTGTTGTTGAATCTTTTGTCAGCACTATCTTGGCAGCAGTTCCTAGAACCTCATTCCCAACAGTGTCAAGGGCCAACCCCACTTCATCTCTAATGATAGTGTCTACATTAGAATACATGGTTCAAATTTTTATAGTTGTCTATATTACTGAATAACATATTAGGAGAATGAACTCTAAAATGAAATAATCATAAGCTGACAACTTAATTTTTGCACTCAGGGTATGTGCAGGATCATGGTGTGCCAAACTATGGCCTTAAGTGGCAGTGAAAAACCAGCAAATCAGGGTTATGTCAACTTGACACATAATTTTAAAGTGGTTCTAGACTTTATATCAAAAAGTTGTAAGAAAATAATCTGTAGGAAATTGAATCTAGTTTCTAAAATACAAGGCCTTATCTAGAGAAAAAAATATTTGATTGGTCAAAAGTTTGGATTTTAATGCAATACTACAAAAATTTTAGGGCGAAAATAAAAAGTAGGTGTATGTATGACCACCTTAATCATAATGAAATTGTAGTGCCTACCCCTAAGTCGCATTTCAGTCTTCCTTGCCAAACTCTTTTAGGCCAATTTTATGTTTGATGTTTAGTAGCATTACTTTCAGATTATCAGATATTGTTTTACACTTAGTTTATTATACGATGAGATTACTTGGTACTCTATATTTCATGCATGTATGATGATTATTCAATGTTTTCAGTTATCGATGATGATTAGTTAGATGGTTTATTATCACATGTGCTTTCTTATGGATACTTACCCCATACTGCATGTGTATGGTGTGCGTGTTTGTTTTCTTTATGTATGGTGTTTCTGATGTGGTTAAGGAAGGGAGTCGTAGTCACCTGCTAGTCAGGATCTACACGATGCACCACTTCCTGCCATTGTCTGTTTAGCTTAGAATATTGTGTTTGTACATGCGTGGATTTTATGCAGGTTGCAGGTACCGGGTATCGACTTCCCTGAATTGCCAGGATGAGCGTACCTTGTCGCATTATCTCAATGGTAAGAGAGGGGAGATAAACTCTTAAGTCCAAATCCTAAACCCTTTAGCCAATTGTCCTAATTGATAATTAGGACAAGTTTCTGAGTTAAGTACCCTCCGAATGCATCAAATGATGTTATTTCGTGATTATAACCCTTTTTGTTTGATTTAGTATGTATTTTTCTATGATGGGTTTTTGTATGTTGCTTTATGAGTCTTTGGTGTATTTTCTATTAAATTAAGTCTAATTAAAAAGATTAATTAATGATTTAATTTAATAGAAGATTATTATGACATTTTAATATTTAATTATATTTAATTAATTGAAAAATTAATTAAATAAAAAGAATTAAATTGGAGATTAAAATTGTAAGGATAAATTTAAAACATGACAATATTTATTTAATTTAATAATAATATATTTAGAGTTCATTTTTAATAAATGCTAAATATTATTGTTATTTAAATTAATTAAATATTTTATCAATTAAGTTTCTAAAATAAATTAAAAGTTGAAAGATATTAAATTATTAAAGTTTCTAGATCGCATGATGGGAGCTTGAGTTGAAAATAAAAGAAATTAATTAAAAGATAAAGTAAGTGGGAATAATGTTATTTTAATTTCATAAAGTGCGCATGGGATTAAAGTAATAAATTAATTTAAAATAGAAGTCAAGTGGAATATTAAATAAAGTTATTTAATAATTCAACTTAATGTGTGAAAAGATGAATGCAAAATAAAAGAAAAGGTAATAAAATTTAATTTTGAGTTAACTCAGTTGAGCAAAGAGTCTTCTCGGGTGAACACACAATTAGTGCCCTGATTTGAGGAGAAAACTCCTTATTACAACTTTGGGGTTCATTTTTGGGGGACACGAATTTGGACGGTGAATTTTGAGGAGACATAAATTTTGGGAGACAACTTTTGGAAGCGAATTTCAGATGGCTAATTCTAAGAAAGATTTTCGAAAGAAGGTTATTGAAGAAGAGCGAATTCTCTTACAGTTCCTAGGGATTGCATAATAGCATCAGGCTTAGGTAGGATCTTGTGTTTTGATCATCGATTAAATACGCAATTATCCCTTCCTATCTTCTTCGTGCCTGTGGATTGTATATCTAAATTCTCTGTGATGAAAGCTTAAATATTTCGATATTGTAAATTATTAAATGCTTATCAATATATTTGGTATATGTAAAAAAAAAATTTAGAAAAGTGATCAGACATCCTTGTTTGATAGATTAAAGAAATATGGACTTAATCGGGGAAGGGTTGAATTTTAAATTTAAAAAAAAAATGATGAAAATTGTAGATTGAAATACGAATGGTTAATATTAATTTCTCTATCAGAGTATATTTGTGAATATTTAATAAAAAAAATTTTAAAAATAAAAATAAAATAAAGAGTTGGCATTGATTTTAAAAGTATTATAAAAACAAAACAAAATAAAATACTTACAATTTTATTGGGAGGAGAATTTAATTTAAAACTTAATTAATAAAATGTAAATTAAACAAAACATATTATTCTTTTGTTAAGTACATAATAATGAAACTTAAATAAATTAATTTAAAAAAAAGTTAAATTGAATTCTGTTTTGTTGGCGGAGGTACATATACGTACCTGCAGTCGCAGGCGACTGCAACAACAGCAGTCGTGCGCTGCCTTAAGCGCCAGCGATTTCCAAATCGCATGGCATAAGTATATACTGCCAAGTTTCATTTAATATGAAACTTAAATATATTTATATTCATTATTAATAAGATTATTATTATGTTATTTAATATTAATTTTTATTAATACATTTTACTATTTAAATTAATAATATTTTAATTTGATTATATTTAAATTTAGTTAAACATAAATTAATGAATTTTATTAATAAGACTTGTAGATATTTATTTTTATTGATAAATAAATTTTATTATTATTATTTAGTTTTAAAAAAAAATTATTATTAACTAATATTAATATGGATATATTAGGAGAAGTGATTATTAAATTAATTTAGTTAAATTTTAATTAACTAGAGTTAATTAATAATGAAAGACGATCGACAGAGTATTAAATTTATTTAACACTGATTTTTAGTAAAGTCATAAATTATTTCATTGAAATCAACAAGTATTATAATTTAAATAAATAGATTACCCTTAGATTATTCTAGGAAATTCTTTCTAACTAAATAGGGGTAATTCTATAAATGAAAGGAGTTTGACTTGTAGGGCAAACTGGGAAAACTTATGTATTCGAAAAACATACAATGAACTTATACTGAAAATGGAAGAATTGAAACCCTACAATATTTCAACAATATATTATCCTGTTTTCCATGTGTTCTTTGTGTTTTGGGGTTTTGGGGTTTGTCCTAGTGTTGGCCAGTTTAGGACATTTACCAGAGGCTTGGGAGTTATGCGATTGTGACGTTATGATGATTTGTTCTCGATCTTTCTAAACCCAACCATAGTGATGTGTTGATATGCTCTATGATGGATGGATTTACTGTTTGTTATTGCTTTCTAGTTTCCTTATGTGAAGCTAAGGTGTATGTTTTTGAGTTACCTGACTTAACCATTTTTGAGTCATCGATCAGTTATACTTGGGTTGCTTTCCAGTCACCTTGATGGGACTGAAGTATACGATTTGTTCTTGGTGATGTCATATTGTGACATGTTTGACTTGACCATTTTGGAGTCTTTGATCAGCTTTGTGTTCTATTATTGGGATTCTTTCTGGTTGCTCGTTGGAGAACCATTGGATATTGTGATTTATCATTGATGCCTTTAGATGCTGATAGAGATTTGTTGTGATCATTATGATTATTATTTGATGCTATTCAGTTGCTCATGGAGAACTGATGTGATGATTATGGCTTATCTTTTATGATGTTTTTCAGTCGCTTGTATAAGACTGAGGTGATTTTATTATGATTCTTTGATTTGTGTTGTCATGAGTCTAGGGTAGGTTATCTATGTGTAGTGTCAGGAAGTGGCTTGCAATGAGGGACGGGAGACCCGAAGTGGCTCTGGGCATGACTTATTATAAGTTTTTTGTTTTAATAAGTGAAAACATCTCACCTAAATACTAACTTAAATGAACCTAATAAGATAACTATATGTTCTCTCCCATGCCTTGAGTGCTAGTACAGACTAGGATGGGGTAGAGAGAACACTTGGTTACGACCTTGCATTTCGTAGTATGCCTCGTCAGTACGAGAGGATACTAGTGGCCGTAGGATCACAGGGGACAAGGGATTCCTAAGGGATTTCTCAGGTAACTTCCAACGTGACTTTTGCGATGACACTTTCCTGCTTGCATAGCAAGTTTCCTACATGTCTTTGTGTGCCTCTGGGTCTAGATGTCTATCTATGTTGGAACCTTTGAGTTAGTATACTTTTAGGATTTTCCAGACTTAGAGAGTACTTGTGTTTTGTGTTTGATACCTTGTTTGGGACTTGAGACTATCTCCTCAGCACAGTGGGAGTGGACCATTTAGGTTCCACGTGGTCAGGTGGTAGTGCTTTTACTCTTACCATTGAGATCCATCCGTAGTTGCCATGGCTGGAGCTTTCTTGGTTGGCATTTACCTTCATTCTGTTCATGGATTACTATGATGGATGGTTAGATTTTATGATAGATGTTTTATCATTATGGATGTATGGATGTATCATGTATGGTGAATGGTTTCATTTATTTTTACTGTACTTTGTATCATGGTTCATGGAGGTTGATGCATTTCTATTTTTACATATGTATATTCTTTTAAGCCTTTCATACCTTGTGACATGTACAGTGGATGATTGAGCATTCCGAATTAATTTGCCAAGAGGCATTCAGAGCAAATCTATATGATATGGACATTGGACTTTTCATTATTCTTTCATGTGGATGTGGTAGCTATTTGACTTAGAATTAATTAAATTTAAATGTGACTCAACGCCTTGGGATTCTTAAGGAGTGTAACCTGTTATGTATGTTTGTTGATGATTACATGTTATTGCTTCCGCTACTTTGTGTTTGATGTGTATGTTATACTTTCTTACTTTAAAAAAAAAAAAGTTTAGTAAACTTAGTAAAACTTTAGGTTAATTATTTTTGATCCCTTGGCGGGGCGTTACAAAAATGATAATATTTTTAAATATAAAAAGTAGACTCATGCCTAGATGTGATGCATATTTTTGGGAAATTTTATTCCAAATAAATAATTAATTATGAATTTTCTACTATACTATTTTCAAAATTAAAAAAATACCGTGTCTAACCACCTTAACTAGTTCAAAAAAAATCAAAATTAAGTTTTTTTTTTTTCTTCTTATACCAGTCGAAGCATAGAATGTGATGCATCTTTTGGATTTCACAAATCTTATACGGTTTGAAAGTTATAGCTATTTTTCAACCAGTATGTCAATCAACACTTTGCAGCTAACTCCATTAAAAAATAAGTAATAATTACTTACTAAACTCATAATTTGAAAAATCTTACATTTATGAAAAGGTAAGAACATTCTTAAGAAACCCTTTTCATTACATCAAATTTTGGTTTAAAAAAAGTCGTCAGCTACATGCTTGAAGTAAAAAATAAATAAGAACATGCCAAAAACACATATTTGAGATATTTTAAAGATGACCATATAAGGTTGGTATTGAAAGATATAGTAGGAATTATAAAGGTATTAATTATTTTCATTTAGTATCAGGATGGGTGGGAAAAAAGTTGGAATAGATTTTGAAATTCTTTGAGGCATTTCAGAACTACATATTTTTCAGATCACCACTTTTTGGCACACCATGATCCTACACATACCCCTCAATTTAAACTCATGTTCAAAATATTAAAAAGGCTACTTCATTATGGCCTATGAAAAACTGACCAACATAATTAACATTGGATAGAAAACTTCCATGATAAATGATTAAGAGACAAAAATTTAGGGTTCACTTGATAATCATACTACTAAATAATACCTCCAGTCAACACGAAAAGTTGGGAGGTGGTGTGGGGAATTTTTTAAAACTACTCTTAATTAATTTTCCTTCCTTCAAACTTTATAACTCCTTCAACAGGCCCTTGAAACCTACAAACATTTAGTAGACCCAACTGTCTCTCTCAATGATGATAAAATTTTATTGAAGGAATATCATTTTAAACCACTCTTATCATATGATTGTTCCTAGCTAGACTAAATGTTAACTTCATTTTTCTCTCTAAATCTCTGATAAGCATTTTGCATGCTTCTCGCCCCAATTTACATTTGTTTGAAATATGCAGTGCATGTTTTTGGATTCAATTCAATAGAATGTAAAACAAATTAATAATGATAAAAGAATTAATTGGAAACCTTTGTAGGAAATGGCATAGGATACAAAAGGTTCAAATAAATGTTCAAAAATAATTTGTACAGATTCAGGCATAAGTAGAATCAATGAAACATGTCTCAAAAAAAAAACAATGGTGTAAGATGTACATCAAAAACATGTTGGAGGCAAGAGAATTATATTGATTAATAATGGGCAACAATTTGTGATCCTTCTAAAAACTGTTCTACATGTTCATGCTGCATCTTTGCCCCCTCAACCAATAGGAATCTTGACGGGTGCAAACTACATTCACACCTATCCTAGCATTTATTTCCTGCCACCAAATGAATGAATGCTTCTTCTATGAGCGGGATGGAATAGCAAGAATACTGTGTACAAAAGAAAAAGGGTAAAAAGGAAGCTACCAAAACTCATTCAAAGCTTCATTGAGAACAAGTTGTTTTGGGAGACATGACTACTGTCACAAATGGTTGAATTATTGTGATTGCAGAACAAGTCATAAGATAGATTGATCTAGAGGTCAGAGTTGCAGGAAGTACCTCTTCATCTATGCTACAAAAAGCATCAATAAAAATCATTGAAAGTGATTAATGAAACTACAATGTGCATCAAACTTATTTATTCCCTACTTAAATGCCTAGACTAGGCTAGTGGATCTAGATTAAGTGATTAATTTCTCTTATGGCATCTCATGATCACTAAAAGTACATTTGCTATGATTGATGCCAATGCTATTAAAGTTCTCAAAGAATGAATTGTACAGTTTTTCTCCAAAATGACACAAGTAACTATATTGATATTTAGTCAAAGTCCATGAAAGTGCTTAAAGAAACCAAAGAAAAGAAACATGCTGCTATGTTTGGATCTTGGAAAAATATAATGGTATCTAGTGATTATCTCTGAACTTGCATTTTCAATAGTATGAAAAATAACACAGAATTATAAACAAGCAAAAAAATTAGAATAATGTTCTTTTGTCTAGGTCATGTACACATGCATGATAATTTGCTTTGCTAAAAATAATATTTGTATTCCAGATTCATCTTTCAATTGTTACTTGCAAATAATGTGTGGTAATTCCCATCTATCTATGACTTCAAAAGTTAAATCCATGAAAAATGTTATTACTTCATCATGTTTCTGAGTGATTATCAAATCACTATTTGGTAACATTGCTCTTAATCAAGATATGATTAACAAGTAATGGACCGTTTCTCAAATAGACTGATATGGATGAAGCTATTGTACGCTCTTCTATCCATCTGACACTTCAAGCCAAAGATATGTTGTTGTTCCCTTGACACTGCAATAAAACTTAACTTGCATAGAGAGATACAAAATTAAATCACAGGAATGTATTTAATCATATTTCCAACTTCATAATTGTTCCCAGTACTTACTATGAAATTACAATTAAGGAAAGATCATTACTGACTAGGCATGCAAAGGTTAAAAAAAAACATTAAAAATGGGAAAAACATTTTATTGGGAAAAGCATTTTACTTTGGCAAGTTTCAAGAATGGCAAAAAATACAACCATATCCAAGAATATATCCCAAACCTGAAAATACATATTTCACATACAACCATTGCAATCACTAATAAGAAACAAGATCAAAATTATATCTAAGCCGAATCAAAAGGAATAACTAAGGAATGATTTCTTCCAGAAATGCATAAGATAAAACATATTGGAGCACTCAAACAAATCATTCTAATTTTGATGAAATTTATAACATAATTCAATAAAATTTACAAGAAAATAAACATAGGTTTTTAATTCTAACCTTGTTCATAATATGAAGAATCTCTTTAGAAATTAACATAGATGTAAATGATCATAGGTAAAGGAAGGCATGTTCTTTTACTTTAATGCCTTTCTTGGCCTTAGGCTTCTCGCCACTTTCTTCTAAGCTCTCATCCTCCTTAGAGCTGCTCCCCTCAACTTTTTTTGTTGGTTGCTACATTTTAGTGACCTAAAAATATGAAATACCATAGTAATTATCAAGATTATGAAACATACAAGAATATATATAGAGAAAAAAATACAAGATTTACCTTTCAAATATTTTCCATGTGAGATTATAGGCTACAAATCCAATGATAAAAAATGTGAAATATGCAGTGAAGCAATTACATGTAAGATAAAATACATAGTAATTAACATAATAACAGAAGTCCAAATACACAAGAATTTATATACACAAAAGAAAAATCTTTACCTTTCACATTTAATCCTTATGAACTTATTGTTTGGAGAAGCCAAAGTAGTTATAACTGCATGTGGTTCAAAACAGACAACTAATATTATAAATTTCAAATAAAATTTGAAGGTGATGTGTGTGTCTCATATGATATAAATTTCCATTTTTATGATATTGAGTATGTGAGATGAAAATTTGAGAAATATCAATTCAGTGTTCAAAAAGATTAAAAATTGTAGGCACATGAATCTAGATTTCTGATAAACTTGTTACACAATGTTGTGTGTAAAAATAGAAGATCAAAATTCTAAAGAGTGTTTTTGAAATACGATGCATATGTGTCAGATGTAAGATCAAAAAAGAAAAGAAGTTTCAAAGGAAAAACACAACAATGTTATTATGTCACTGGAATGATTGAATTGAAGGAGTGAATGATCATAGGTTTTCATAGCCTTTAGCACAATTAACAACAATATATAGGTCTAGTGACATTAGTGGTATTAGTCATAGTAATTCTCTCTCTGTTATGTTTTATGAAACAATTTGATAATTCTACAATCAAGTTTATGGATTATATAGTTCTTTAAATCTTCCAATTTCTTTGAAAATATGTTGCATGAGTAATCAACATTATAAAAGATAGTGATTTGATTGTGATGTTATGAAAGGATTGAGTTCGGTTTACAAGGATTAAAATATAAGTTTAAAGTAAGTTATATTTGTTGATGATTCAAAGGTAGATTTAATGATGAGACAGAAGACTTATATGAGATGGAAGTTGAGCAGTCATACCATTATATGAGATAGTTGGAATATCACTTGGTTCTAGCATTACACTTAAAAGAGAATACATGGTCTTAGCTTGGATAGATGACTTAGGCGATAGGTTGAAACATGATTGCAAACTTGAGGGTGATACCATTTCACATCATGGGATGATCAGTTAGTCTCCAAGGAGACCGCCACTTGTGATATATGCAAATGAAGAGGTAGACTGGTGTAGGGCACCCTAGCAAAAGCCTAAACAAAGAGTCATTTAGAATCATGGATGGTTTAATGATCTAAGATGTGAATGTAATGGGACCTATGGTCCATTTTGTGTTTAAAAATGTTTGATGTAACAAGCCTAAATTATAAAGGCAATGTAATAGAGGTTAGGGCACTATAAGGTCAAAATGTACCTAGGAGGCTCATATGGGGTCAATTTGTTAATCCTAGTTTAGTTTGGGGATCTAAAGGCCTATAAGGTCTAAAACAAGTGTAATATGGTCTCTAAGTCCAATTAAAAGTTGTAAAAGCAGAAAGAGTGCTCAAAAGTTGTACTTTTCCATGTTGGCAATTTAGGTCTGGTAAGGCTTGTAAGGGGTTTAGGTGTCTTTGGAAGGGTTAGTGAAGTTATAAAACCTTTGAAAAGGTTAGTGAAATGTATTAAAGTCATATATGATTGTAAGTTGTCGAAGTTGACACTTTGTGTCAACTTAGACAACAAATTTCAATTTATAAGTAACTGGTAACAGTCAGATAATTGACTATTACAGTTAGATAGTAGTGGTTATTGGCCTTGTTTGGCTATTTAGTGGAAGGCTGTCAAGATTTAGAGGATGGAGAGTTGGTGTGTGGAAAAATAAGACATGTAATAGATTCTAAAAGCAATAAAAACAAGTGAAGATGGTGATAGGTGAGCCACAAAAGGAAGAGGCTCAAAAAGATGAGAAGACAAGGATAGAGGAGAATATCTTAGAGGTTGCTAAGGAAATGGAAGAGTACATGGATGGAGATATCCAAGTTGGGATAGTCATGTGTTCCTTATATGTTGCTATTGAAAAAAGAGAGAATATGGCTATTAAGCAAGCCATAGATGAGATGTTTGAATGCCAAGAAGGATGGCATAGGGAAGAGGGGTTGCAAGAGGTCTCAAGGATGACAGGGACCTTAAGGGATGAAGAGTTCAAACTCTTGGAAATAGAGATGGTGAAGAATGCCACAAGTTGGGACATTAAGATGACAAGAAAGATTGTTTAGCCTATTAAGAGGTTGACTAAGAAGTGGAAGTTGCTGAGGGAACCTACTGAGATAAAGGTTCTAGAGGATGATTGTGAGGTAAAACATTGTGTTGAAGATGGTGGAGCAGAAAGTCTACCAAGACTTGATAAAGAGATAGATTTATGGGATGAGATGAATGCCATAGTTGAGAAATAGCAAAAGAAGGGTGGAGTGATGAGAAAATGCCTAGAACAGGGGCATGAAGAGGCAAAAGTATATGGTCATGAAGAGACCTTAGAGTTAGGGTTGTCTACAAGGAAAAAGAACTCACAAGAGATGTGGGATAAAATAAGGGAAGTGCTGAAAGAAGTGGATGAAGGAGTGGAGCACCAAGATTTTGATTGGGTACATATGAAAGATTTATTTGGTTTTGTGTCTAACATTGTTATGATAGGGTTGCCGAGATGTTTTCTTGATGCTGATAGGAAGGAGGATGTTGCAGACATCCATGAGAAGAAATATACTAGAATTTGTACTTGGTACATATTGTTTGATTGTAGAGGCATAGAAAAATTGAACAAAGGATATCATTTTTTTGTAGATCCACAACAAGAGGTAGATAAAGATTGAAGGAAGAGGAAGAAAACTCCCCAATCCAAAGGGACTCAGATTGATTTGATCCTTGGGAGCATGGTGCAGGGCACCCTGGCAAAAGCCTAAACAAAGAGTCATTTAGACTCATGGATGATTTAATGATCCAAGATGTGAATGTAATGGGACCTATGGTCCATTTTATGTTTAAATTTTTTTAATGTAACAAGCCTAAATTATAAAGGCAACGTAATAGAGGTTAGGGCATTATAAGGTCAAAATGTACCTAGGAGGCTCATAAGGGGTCAATTTGTTAATCCTAATTTAGTTTGGGGATCTAAAGGCCTATAAGGTCTAAAAAAAATGTAAGATGGTCTCTAATACCAATTAAAAGTTGTAAAAGCACCAAGAGTGCTCAAAAGTTGTGCTTTGCCATGTTGGCAATTTAGGTCTAGTAAGGCTTGTAAGGGGTTTACGTGTCTTTGGAAGGGTTAGTGAAGTTATAAAACCTTTTAAAAGGTTAGTGAAAATGTATTAAAGGCATATATGATTATAAGTTGTCAAATTTGACACTTTGTGTCAACTTAGACAACAAATTTGACACTTTGTGTCAACTTAGACAACAAATTTCAATTTATAACTAACTGGTAATAGTTAGATAACTGACTGTTACAGTTAGATAGTAGTTGTTATTAGCCTTGTTTGGCTATTTAGTAGAAGGTGGTTAAGTTTTAGAGGATGTAGAGTTGGTGTTTGGAAAAATAAGACATGTAATAGATTCTGGAAGCAATAAAAATAAGTTTTCCTCTATTATCTAGCCCATTGTTCCATGGGTACAGTCATAACCAATACCTATGAAATGATAGTTGAGTTTGGCTCTTGATTGATGATGTACGAATCTTAAGGAAGTTGTGTCCTATCCTTTTCATGAATTTCCTTCCTTATTTCATAGTTTTTAGGTTCAAATAATCTGACTGGTGTTTGTAAGACAGTGACTGGCAGAGCACAGCCGGGTTAAGACTTGAAGTTTTCCACAATGTGGCAACTCTTCCACCCTCTATGATATTTGTGATCTTTGTGATTGGTGGAAGAGTACCACAACATTGAAAATACTTGTATATTATTTATTTTATGTAGGAGATTGAGGAGTATTCTTGAAGAACTACAATGATAGTTGGTTGCTAACTGAGAATAGGCCTTGGATAGACACTAGTCATATTAAAAGTAATTTACTTTGGGATTGAATATGTTTGGTGATGGAATGTGTATGGGGGTTTCACTTATGAAGCGATTATGCAATTATTTTTTTGTGGTGATATGGTTAGAGGTCCTGTTGAATAGGCCCTAGATTAGTGACCCCAAAACCAAGGGTTTGGTGGAAAATGTGTCGTGTAAAGGGTAGAACCTTAAAATCTTGAAAATATATTGTTTCTCAACCCCTAAAAGGACTGTTTCATCCTTTAGAGTCATAGGGTTGAGTGGAGTTGTGGGTTGCTATGTAAAATTGGAGAATTAGGCCTAGTGTGGATAGGCTAGGGGTATTGGATCTTGGGTATGGTCCAAAAGTGTTGATATTGAAGCTTAGGGAGGATGTATAGATCCAAAAAGGGTATCTTAATTAGGTTTTAATTTCCCTAGTTGTTTGGGAACTATTGGAGAAAAATCCAAATTAATGACTAGTGAGGGCTACTAGCTTTAAGGGCTAGATATGAATGTTGGGTAAGAGATTAGTTGTCTAGAATGAATGTATGGATGGAACATGGTGGAAAGTCCATGAGGAGATGATTCATGAAGGAAGAATGAAGATTTAAGCATTGGAAGAAGTTATGGTGTTTGGGAAACTCTAAGTGCACTTAGGGTAGCCTGGAAGGTAAGTCCTTGAGGGGACATTGGAGTAAAGAGTTGTTGCTAAACGAATGGATTTGCTATGTGATGCATTGGTCTTGGGGATCAATCTCAGTTGGGTCTCAATGTTGGGAATTCTCAACAAGAAGTAATGGAACTAGTTGGGATTCATTGGAGTGACCTTGGAAGATATAAGGATGAAATTTTTAGATGTCTAGGTGTTATTCACCATTTTACCAGTCACTTTGTGTCCCCATTTCATCTAGAGATTGATTGGGACAAGATTCTCAATAAGGATTGGAGCATTGATCTAATTGGTACACTTGAGATTGTTGCTTCGCAATTCTTGGTGAAGGAAGGCTCATTCCTTTAATTGTGAACTTGCCCTAATACTAGAGAGTTGGAAAGTTCTTCTTCACCAAGGCAGGGAGAGTTCATAGTCTCAGACTCGTGCAAGCTTCTTCCAGCCACTTCTAAGGAAATTTGGACTGAGGCATTACTCAAAATTCATGCTAAGACTATAGGCCACTCCTATGCTTTGAATATAGTGTTGAAATTAGCGATATCAGAATGTATTTCACAAATTCATGTTATGGGAACAGTAGTCCTGGATCATTTTAGACCTACCACATGTGCAAAGTGTCCATTTTATGTTAGTTTGAGCTTCACTTGGTTTCAAGAATACTATAATATTCTCTACTTAACAAGGCCAACCACATGAAGGTGGAAGCTCATTTGTGTGCTTCCCTCCCCCCAACATCAATCTAAATTACCCATTATCATCTAATTACATACTTCATTCATTTATTCATCCATTTACGAACTATAACATTCAATCAATACAATCATATAACATTCATTAATATGATATAAAATTCATTAATACATAATACTAATCAAGACTTCATTAACATATAATAATATTCATTAACATAAAATAAAAATTAGTATTAATACACATCATTCATAGATAATTACTTAAAACAAAGTTCTTTCATTATCCAACAAGGTTTATCAAAGAATATTTTTAAAACATCATTTCTTCTTTTTGTTTTTCTGAGCTCTCTTAAGAAAAGCACTCATAGGAGCATCCATATCTGTGTCATTTGCTTAGGAGCAGGAGGCTACTGCACTAAAGGGGGTTCTGTCACAAGAACAAGTAGACAAGATAAATTGGCATACTCTTTTTCTTTTTTTAACTGTTACAAGTCTGTAATTAAGTACTAGTACAACATAACATGCATTTTTCTTACCTGACAATGCCACATCATGTAAATTAACATTTTGATCTGCCGCCACATCAACATGTTGAACACTTAGAACATGCTCCACTCCACCATGATGTTCAACATGCTCTAAAATATTCAAAAAAAGGATACACATCAAATTGCAATTGAAGATGTTAAATTTTATTCATAATTGCATAATTAATTTTCAATAGAAAATTAATACCTCCACCACTATAATACACATCATGGCCTTTTTCATAAGCAGGTTCTATGGTATGACATAAAGGCTGCAGTAAAATGTTATGCACATTGTTATGCAGTCAATTTACATTCAAAACTAATACCAAGAAAGAATCTTCTCAACTATTCAATTTCATTTACTTTTCATCTAACCAATTTACCTGTGAGATATCATTTGGTGCACTGGATTCTTGGGCAAGGCTTTCAAATTTTTTGTGTAGGCATGCAACCATAACTTTATAGCCTTCCTTCAAGGCAATTTTTCTATCTTCATCTGTAACCTCCACATTGAATTCTATGCCCTGTATTTTTTTCTTAATATTGTTAGTTTTCCATGTATGGTTTCATTAAAAAAAATTGTTTGCAACATTATAAAAAAAAATTAATATGAAATTTCATTGCTCCTACTTACAAGTCAAGATTGGAGATTCATATAGCCACCAGAGCCAAGTTTGAGTTGGCCAAACTTTTCTAGTCTCACTTTTGTAGCCACAGATGTGTCCTGCAATCTATGAACAATTTTAACCATCTTAGATTATATATTTACAAATATCAGTAATTAGTGCATGATTACAATGTACTTAATACTATCATGACATACCTTTTTTTCCCCTATGCTGCTTCATTTACTCTATTTTCCCATAGCCTTTTCTCCTTTGCATCTTTTATTATTTCATTCCACTCCATCGGTGGAATCATAGGAGGACAGTTGTACTTTGGGTTATCCTTAAGAGCCCTTCTATATTGATCCCTCACAGTCTTTATATGCTTTGATGCTCTTTTGAGAAGTAGGCCAGTGTAAAAAATGTTTTTTTCCAAATTTCTCCTCAAAAGATGCAATCAGCTAATTTTTTTAATTTCCACAACTTGTAAATTCCACCTTTTCAAAAATAAATAGATTGCTAGATCAATAACTTTAATATATTAAAATAAATGGAAGAAAAGAAAATTATGTAGCAATGATATGAAACTATGTACCTTTTATGTATGGTGGGTCCAAATAATCTCAATGTCATATGAAAAAGATGATCAAAGAAAGCATTATTACCTACAAAAACATAAAGGGTTTATCAGTCCAAAATGAGTAATGTTAAAGTAAACTAAATTTACACTTTAAATAATAACAATTTTAAAGCACCTGGAAGCTTTTTTTCTTTTAACAAAAACATAGTTTTCTTGTTCAGCAACAATGTCCCTTCATATGAACTAGTACTAATTGTTGGAAATCTAATTGAAAAGCTCATTGTTGAAGATCAAAAGGGAGATTGTTGCAAAGAAAGAAGATTTTTGTTTTCAATCATTATTTTTTCATTGATGTCAAACTTGCTATTTGTAGGAATGACATTTTCTTATAAGATCCAAGTACTATCACTTAGTTGATCGATGAAGAGGATTTGATCAACAAGATGTAACAAGAGCACCTAAGGAAAAGGTTGAGTTATGATGTTGTAATGAAGTGCAAGGATTAGTTAAGTCAATGGTTAAATGGTGTATTGATAACATACTCAAAGATATAGAGGTTGGTCACAATTAGAAACATTGGAGGAAGAAGTTGTAACAAAGTTGAATGCAAAACTTAAACTAAGATCATTAGTAGGTGTCGAGCAAGTTAGTTGAAGCTGAGAAAATTCTCAGTTGGAGCTGAGTAACAAAAAATTCTAGCGTGTTCTGAGTGATCTTTAGGTGCCGAGTATCAAAAAATTCTAGTGTATGCTAAGTGATCTTTAGATGCCGAGTGAAGATCAAGTGGCGAGCATCAGGAAAAACACAATTGATGTCGAGTAACATAGTATGTGCTGAGCACTAGTATTTCAATAGTGTCGAGTTGCTACATTATTTAAAATGAAGAAGATTTTCCAAATCCGAGCTCACAAAGTGGTTATCTTGAATTTTGTGAATGAGTTGGAAGATAAGGATGATGAGCTGGTGGCACAAAATTTTTTGTAAATCAGTTTTGGGTGAATTATAAAGGATTATTTAAGAAGTTTCTAGAGGAAACAAAATATGGGTTGGATGCAATGAATCCTTCCTAATCCATATGAATTGAAATTAAAGAATGGAAGAATCAAGTGGGAAAAGGAACTCCAAGAATTCTATTTAAGGAGTCATAGACCAAGAAGCAAAGAGATGCTGGTACTATTGTTGCTGAAGAGCTAAATCTGTGAAGTGGTTGGAAGGGTGTTAAGGAGAAGACATCTAGGAGAAGGAAGAGCAGATAGGCTCTACTTTTATGAGTGGTCATGGAGAGATGATTGCACTAGTACATTGAGTATGGAGACTCAAGGAGACTAAGCTTGAAAGGAGGACAAGTTTTCAGAGCTGTAGAGATTGAAGGCTAGGCAAGGGTATGAGTTGAGATGTGATCTGAGATCTGCAAGATAAGTTGTATGCTATAGTCAGGTCAAATATTTTCTAATACTCTCTAGCAATTTTATTAGATCTAAAAATCCTATGGACATAGGTTGGTTTAATAGCCATTTGTAAATCCTTTAACTAGGTGGTATTCCAAGTGGATCTTCTAAAGTCCTTTAACTAGGCCCACTTTTAATAGGGTGGTTAAATCCTCTAACAAGGTCACATTTAACAGTGTGTTGTAAGCATTTAACAGGGTAGGCCTTTCACACAACATCACTTCAGAAGAGTGAGAATTGAGTAGCATGTTACTAGTGATTTTTCCCAAATTGGGTTTCCACGTAAATCATTGTGTTATGTGTTGATTTCGTATGTGTTATGCTTGCATGATTTGTAGTAGCTTGCTAATTAGTATAGTTAAATCTTGGAAGAATGAATAGTTGAATGGGCTCGCTAAACTTAGTGAAAAGTTTGAATAGGACATCTGGACCTTGAATAATTGATTCACCCCCCCTCTCAGTTATTCTAAAGCATTTCTAACAATTGATATTAGAGCTCAAAAAAGATAACTTTTCTACATGGCAGAGTCTAATGTAATTGCACCTTGGATCAATAGGTGACTATGCACAAACCTCGATTGGAATAGAACATGTAAATCCAACAGGACCTCTTACTATGTATGATTTGAATAAAATGAAGGAGCATAATCAACAATACTAGAGATTGCCTCTACACTTAATTATGTAGAATATGATGACATTAAAGACTGTGACACTGCATTCAAAATGTGGAAAACCCTATTAGATATCTATGGAGGAGATTAGAATGTCTAGAGAGAAAAGAGAGAAAGCCTAAGAGGAAAGTTTGATGACATGAAAATGGAGGAAGGTGAAAATGCTGCTCAGTATGCTGCACGAATGAAAGAAGTGGTAAATGCAATAAGAAGTCTAAGTGGTCAATTGGAAGAAGAAACTGACATCAACAAATATGTAAGAACTCTTCTCCCTATCTATGCTATTAGAGTTTCAACCATCCAAGAGCTTAGGTGTGTACAAGGGAACACACTAACTTTTGAAGGAATAGTGGGAAGACTTACTGCATTTGAATTGTCAAACTTTGATAACTATTGACATGAGAAACTTGAATATTCTTTCAAGGCCAATATGACTCTAAAAGACGCTAAGGAGGAGACATCAAGCAAGAAGAGAAGAAAAGAAAAATATGCATCTAGTGATAGCAGCGTAGATGAGGAAGATGTGGAACAATTAGAAGCACTACTAGTTAGGAGATTTCATAGAGGCAAAGGTAAATTCAAAGGTAAGCTCCCTATCATATGTTTCAATTGCAATGGAGTTGGTCATATTGCTGCAAAATATACACAGAAGAAGAATTACAAAGAAAGAAACAAGTGTAAGAATAAGAAAGAAGATGATAGAAAAGACTACAAGGAGAAGGGCAAAAGATGCTACATTGTTGAAGAAGATTCTAATGAGAATGATGAATTAGTCTATGTGGCCATGAAGGATGAATCAGATAGAGATGAAGATGAAGCAACATTGTTGGTTACCTGTGTGAACAAGAATGACAAGTGGATCATAGACAGTTGATGCTCACATCACATGACAGGAGATAAAAGTAAGTTCATTACCTTTACTCAATATAATGGAAATAGTGTTAGATTTGGTAATGATGCTCCATGTCAAATCAAAGGAAAAGGATCTATTAAACTCATAGAGAAAATTTCATGTGATAATGCATACTATGTTGAAGGATTGAACTATAACTTGTTGAGTGTATCACAGTTAGGCAATGTAGGTTACAAAGTTCAATTTGGAAACAAAACTGCCAAGATCTATGACACTGATGGAAATCTGATAGGAAAAGGTGAACAAACTAGAAGTAATCTATTTTACCTAGATATGGAAGATGCAACATGTCTTGTTGTTAGATTTGATGATGTGTGGTTATCGCATAAAAGACTATGTCATGTTAACTTTGATAATCTGATCAACATCAACAAGAAAAAGAAGGTCAGAGGGTTGCCCAAGTTGAAGAAACCTGAAAACACAATGTGCAAACAATGTCAACTAGGAAAGATGACTAAGTCTAGCTTCAAAAGAAAAACATACACTTCCAATGAAGTACTAGAATTAGTTCATAAAGACTTATGTGGTCTAGTAGAAGTGCAAAGCTACCTAGGAGACATATACATAATGTTATTTATAGATGACTATTTCAAGATGATGACTACTATGTTTTTAAAGCAAAAATATGATGCATTTCAAATGTTTAAGTTGTATTTGGCTAGAGTTGAGAAGGAAATAGGAAAGAACCTAAAATGCCTAAGGTTAGATAGAGGAGGTGAGTTCACATCAAAGGAGTTTGAAATATTCTGCAATGACAACGGTATCAAAAGGAAAACATCTGCACCAAGAACTCCACCAAAAAATGGTATTTTTGAAAGAAGAAATAGGTCTGTGATTGACTGTGCTAGAACCTTAATGATGGAGAAAAATGTTGCACTAAAGTACTGGAGAGAACTTGTAAGTACTGCAGTCTACACACTGAATAGAGTTCAAGTCAAGAAAGGTACAAATGCAACACCTTTTGAATTATGGTATGGTCACTCACCCAATGTTAAAAATTTCAAAGTATTTGGTTGTAAATGTTATATTCTAAAAGATACTATAAATGGAAAGTTTGATACAAAAAATGATGAAGGCATATTCCTTGGATACTCCACTAGAAGCAAGGCATATAAGTGTTTAAACACTAAAACTAACAAGATTGTGGAGAGTGTAAATGTAAATTTTGATGAGCATGTAAAAGTTTAGGTTGATGAGTAAAAAAAATTAGAGGATTATAGATCCTTTGTATACTTCTATGAAGGAATGACTGTTGAAGACAATGCTGCAAATCATCAACAACAAATTTCAATATCTGTCGAGTCTCAACCTATGAATGTCGAGCTACATTCAGAAGCTAAGCTGTAGAATGTAGAAAATACACATTCTAACTTTGAAAATAGTATACATGAAAGGAATGATGAAGTGCCAACTGAATTAGAACAAAATGACTCTGAAGTTGAAGGATCAAACATGGAAAGAAGGACTGAACCAAGGTTAGCCAAGTTTCTGAGAAGTCATTACCCTATAGATCAAATTATTAGTGACAAGGATGCTAGACCAATGAAAAGGAATAGACTGAGGAATGAATCATGTCTGCTAAGCAAGGTTGAACCTAAAATAGTGAAGGATGCACTACAAGATGATGATTGGTATAAAGCCATGGAAGAAGAGATAGATCAGATTGAAAAGAACAAAACATGGTCTATAGTTCCCAGACCAGCTAATAAGAATGTGATTGTTAACAAATAGGTGTTTGGAATCAAACTTGATGAGAATGGTGAGATAACAAGAAATAAAGCTAGGCTAGTTTGCAAAGGCTATGCACAAGAAGAAGGACTAGATTATGGGGAAACATTTGCCCCTGTTGCAAGAATGGAAGGAGTAAGAACATTAATTGCATATGCTACATACAAAGGTTTCAAAGTTTACCAAATAGATGTGAAGTCTTATTTTTTGAATGGTATACTAGAAGAGAAAGTCTACATATAAAAACTAGAGGGATTTGTTGATGAGAAGAACAAGGGCATGGTCTGCAAACTGCACAAAGCACTTTATGGATTAAAGCAAGCACCTAAAGCATGGTATGAGAGATTGCACAAATATCTTGTGAAGATAGGATTTGAGAGAACAAATGAAACCATAAAATTGTACATCAAATTTGAAAAAGGTAAAGATATTTTGATATCAAAAATCTTTGTTGATGATATAATATTTGGAGGAAAAGACATTCTTTGCAAAGATTTTGCTAATCCAATGAAGCATGAATTTGAGATCTCAATGTTTGGAGAAATCAAATTTTGTGTTGGATTACAAGTACATCAATTGAAACATGGCATATTTGTGACACAATCCAAATACATCAAGGAGATACTCAAAACATTTGGGTTAGAAGAGTCAAAACTAGTTAGCACACCAATGACAACTAGACATAAGCTATCCAAGAATGATGAATATATTGAAGTAAATCTAACATTGTATGGATCAATGATTGGAAAACTACAATATGTTGTACATAGTAGACCAACATTGCATTAGCTATTGGAATAGTGGCAATATTTTTTGCAAATCCAAGAGAAAATCACTAAATGGCAGTAAAGAGAATACTGAGGTACCTAAAAGGAACTGATGACTTTGGTTTATACTACAAGAGGAGTGAAAAATTTGAACTGAGAGCCTACACTGATGCAAATTGGGGAGGTAAAATTGATGATAGAAAAAGCAGCAGTGGAGGAGCACCTTTCTTGGTAAAAAGGTTGATTATATGGACCAACAAAAACAAAAGCTGCACCTCACAGTCCACTGCTAAAGCTGAATATGTGGCAGCTGCTATAAATTGCACCAATATTGTATGGATCAAAATTTTTTTGCAAGGTATGAAGGAAGAGGTAACTGATCCTATGATACTTTATTGTGATAATACAAGTGCTATCAATATATCAAAGAATCCAGTAATGCATGCTAAAACCAAGCACATTGCAATCAAGTATTACTATGTAAGAGAGTTGGTGGAAGACAAACAAGTGAAGATGGAATATGTTAGCTCAAAGTAACAGATTGCTAACATCTTCACAAAAGCACCTAAAGATACTTTTGAGTATCTTAGAGTTAAGTTGGGGGTGATACCCCTAGCTACGGCTACTTGAAGCAAAAGAAAAGAATGCCCTACATCAAATGAGTTGATTGTAGAAGAGTTTACACATTGATGTAGAGGATGTTTACTTTAAGATTCATGCCTAAAGTAGTAGATTTGTTGAAGTTCTAGATCAGTCACAAGCAAGGTGATAGAGGGAGAAATAGAATGAACCTTCAAGAGCTACACCTGCATACTAAGATGTTAATATGTCTTTGGCATTGTTGTTAAAGAGGGAGAAATAATAGAAAATTGATCAACAATTTTTGAAGATAAAGAATCAAAAAAGAGGGAGAAGTTGTGAGAAACTGATTACATGTTCATGATCTGGTGATCAAATGAAGATAGAGGGAGAAGTTGATCAGAATAGAAGAAGATGACCAATACAGAGGGAGAAAGACAAAGAACAAGGATACAACAACAAAGAGGGAGAAGCTGAAATGAAGCAATTAGAATAGTAGAAGGAGATGTGAAGCTACAATTTACTTTTTGGCATTTGACTTACTATTCTAACCTAGCTAGCATTTGGTTGAATAGTTTAGTTTGATGGTTGATCAGTTTGGTTTTCCATGAATGCCAAAGAGGGAGATTGTTGGAAATTTGATTAAAAAGCTCATTATTGAAGATCAAAAGGGAGATTGTTGCAAAGAAAGAAGATTGTTGTTTTCAATCATTATTTTGTTGTTGATGTCAAACCTGCTCTTTGTAGGAATGACATTTTCTTATAAGATTCAAGTACTATCACTTACTTGATTGATGAAGAGGATTTGATCAACAAGATCTAACAAGAGCACCTAAGGAAAATGTTGAGTTATGATGTTGTAATGAAGTGCAAGGATCAGTTAAGTCAATGGTTAAATGGTGTATTGATAACATACTCAAAGATACAAAGGTTGGTCACAATTAGAAACATTGGAGGAAAAAGTTGTAACAAAGTTGAATGCAAAATTTAAACTAAGATCATTAGTAGGTGTCGAGCAAGTTAGTTGCAGCTGAGTAACAGAAAATTCTAGTGTGTGCCAAGTGATCTTCAAGTACTGAGTGAAGATCAGGTACTAAGTATCAGAAAATTCTACTATATGTTGAGTGATCTTCAAATGCCAAGTGATCTTCAGATGTCGAGTGAAGATCAGGTGTTGAGCATTAGGAAAAACATAGTTGATGTCGAGTAACATAGTATGTGTTGAGCACTAGTATTTCAATAGTGCCAAGTTGCTGCATTATTTAAAATGACAAAGATTTTCCAAATCTGAGCTGACAAAGTGGTTATCTTGAATTTTGTGAACGAGTTGGAAGATAAGGATGATGAGTTGGTGGCACAAAATTCTATGTAAATCATTTTTGGGAAAATTCTAAAGGATTATTCAAGAAGTTTCTAGAGGAAACAAAATATGGGTTAGATGCAATGGATCCTACCTAATCCATATGAATTGAAATTAAAGAATGGAAGAATCGAGTGGGAAAAGAAAGTCCAAGACTTCTATTTAAGGAGTCATATGCCAAGAAGTAAAGAGCTGCTGGTACTATTTCTACTGAAGAGCTAAATCTATGAAGTGGTTGGAAGGGTGTCAAGGAGAAGACATCTTGGAGAAGGAAGAGCACATAGGCTCTACTTTTACGAGTGGTCATGGAGAGATGATTGCACTAGTACATTGAGCATGGAGACTCAAGAAGACTAATCTTGAAACGAGGGCAAGCTTTCAGAGTTGCAAAGATTGAAGACTAGGCAAGGGTATGAGTTGAGATGTGATATGAGATCTGTAAGATAAGTTGTATGCTATAGTCAGGTCAAAGATTTTCTAATACTCTCTAGAAATTGTATTACATCTGAAAAATCCTATGGACTTAGGTTGGTTTAATAGCCATTTGTAAATCCTTTAACTAGGTGGCATTCCAAGCACAGATGTTCTAAAGTCCTTTAACTAGGCCCACTTTTAACAGGGTGGTTAAATCCTCTAACAAGGTCACATTTAACAGTGTGTTGCAAGCCTTGAACAGGGCAGGCCTTTAACACAACATCACTTCAAAAGAGTGAGAAGTGAGTAGCATGTTACTGGTCATTTTTCCCAAATTGGGTTTCCTCATAAATCACTATGTTATGTGTTGATTTCTTATGTGTTATGCTTGCATGATTTACAGTAATTTGTTGATTAGTAAAGTTAAAGCTTGGAAGAATGAATAGTTGAATGGGTTCACTACACTTAGTGAAAAGTTTGAATAAGACATTTGGACCTTGAATAACTGATTCACCCCCTCGTCTCAGTTATTCTAAAGTATTTCTAACACTAATCACATGGACTGCTCCAAGAAATGGATCAACTTCAAAAGTACTGCTCTCTGTTGCTCTATCAACTGAAACATCATGACAATTAAAGCATACACCAAATGAAATGAAAGACAAAGAGACACCACCAGTCACACTTTGTTAGTATGACTAATTAATTTTCTTCCTAGAAAAAAATGTAAATTATAATGCTGACCAAGTAGAATAATGTTTCAAATTGGTCATGGCCAACTTAACCTAATATGGTTGACTTTATAAAAGACTTTAATTTACAGACAAACTTGACAACTGGATTGCATATCTATAAGCTAGTGAAAGTATCTCAATGTTGGATATTCAAATTGAGTTTATTCAGAATGAACAACAATCACATTGCATCAGTAAGATTATTAGTCAAAAAATTGAAACAAATGATTAGAGTGTGTTTTAGAAAAGTTGTTAAGAGAAAAGATACAATAATTATAGAGTTTTTTTGAGGATAGTGATTCATAGAAAGGAGCAATCTTTTATTATTTCAAAAATGACGATAATGATTATTGTTTTAAAAGGTGTGATTCATAACTAAAGAATCATAATTAAATGTGTTTTGACATATATTTATATGTGTTTAAGAAACAAGTGCAATTAAAGGAAAGGCGACAAAACAGTGGAAGAGAGGAAAAGAGTGTAAGTTCTACAATATAACATCATATAGAATGGGGTAGATATAGAACAAAAGTACATATGTGGTGTGTGCAATGAGAAATATCTGAGTAAAGGGTAGACATAATGAGAGTAGGTGAAATGGAACATGTGTCTATCGTGTGTATGATAAAGATATATCATATAAACAAACAAGAGATATTATATGAGCTCATGTGTAGCTTAGCGCTAAAATGCTATCACCTTCCCAAAATTAGCCAAATTCTCAAAATTGGTTGTCCCAAGTGATAAAATATCATCATGGTTGGATAGAATATTTAAATTTAGGCTTGTACTCTTCTAAAAGTTTCTCAAAATTTGTTAAGACAAGAAAGATAATCAATTGCAGATTTTTTCTTTTCAACTAGTCCAAAATAAATTCAGTATATTTTCCCCACATGTTAGCTTTAGTAAGAAATCCCACAAAATTTAATATAAGCAAGAAAATGATGCCCAGGTGAACTGTGCCAATTCACACATAATCAATCTAGTACACTTGGATTTACCCATGCTTGCTGGCCAATGACTCATAGTTTATAATTGGCAGAGATCTACTACCTATATGAACCTGTCCAATGCCATTTTAATGTAAGTTCATTTCCATAAGCTTTTCCCTACATCCAATCCTTTAAAAATAGCAAATCCAAATGTAGTATCTACAAAGGTCTAAGTATCATCTAGATTCTAAATTGCATCAAATGAAGTCGAATAAACTGATCCATTAATACTTTTCCCTGAATAAACATCTAACGAATTGAAATGAATTATTTGCAAAAAATCGAAGTCCATTTGAACCTGACTAGATCTTCTTTTCATTTAGCTGGTGCACTTGAATTTTTGGTTATCAAACCATGAAGGCAACATGATTATGTCACTCTTCAATTTCAAGAGTTCCTCTATCATCCAAACTGGGCTTTTATGAACGATCCCATCAAACTAGTTCAGTTGGAGCTTTCCACAAACCATAAAAAGGTGGCATCAACATTACATCATGCTGATGATACCCATAGAATTCATGCTTGTGAATCTGTGTTATCCATCGAAGAATGGCTCCCACACTCTATGCTGTGAAAATTGTTTTAAATGGATTAGATAAAGTAGCAACCTTTACAGTACCTATGGAATTCCTAGAACCAGTCCTTAAATGCATCATGTCTCAAACAATATGATGTGAATAAAGGGCAAGTGATAGTTGGGTTAAGGGTGTTCACATATTTAAGTATCGATGCCCTCAGAACCACCTTAAACATTTCCTTCTATGCCAAGATCACATTTGTAGAAATAAAAGTAGAGAGGCAATGCAATGATTCAATAGAAAAGCATAAGAAGAATATTAACATCAAGTGGATGGAAACCCCAAATAAGTCTGTTTCTAAGATGCCTAAAGATTTGTATAAAAATGATTTTTAAAATAAAGATAGGGTATATTGTAATGTTATTGAATTAAGTTGTTGGTCTGTGTGTATGCATGTGTTTGTGTGTATGTAGGCTTCTGTAGACATCATTTAAGCACTGATATGCTACTTTTTTGTTCATCAACTTTTAGAAATACATTACAAAATATAGCACATTACAAAACATAGAAAAAGAAGGTTTTACCAGTTCTAGTGGGCATAGAAAAGGATGTTTGCATGGTCCTTGTTGTCGACAATGCACCAGGCAATATTGGACCCCCAACCTAAGAAGGAGTTTGCACTTCATCATGAGTCAAAGAATACAATATTGTTAGAAAAGAAATTTGCAATAGATAAAGATCAAATGTGATACTAGCTAGAAACATCCACAAAAAAGGAGGTAAGTGTTATAATGTTGATGAAAACAAACAAAGAAAGTGTTACTTACACAAAGGTTGTGCGTGACAACCCTCACCATGTTCACCATGTGATGTCGCAACTAGCACATATGTCTATATAAGAATACATAAAATTAGAGATCATGATCCATAAGATACTATAAAATATTAACATCTATTGAACTTCTGTTATTGCTTTAGTCAAATTACTGCTTACCTTCCAAGATTGGATTCTACGGTCCAATTCTTTTCGTAGTCTCTTTCTCCTCACTTCTATCACCCTCGATGATAATGTTAACAAGTTCATTAGTGTATCTTGGTTTAATTTGTTGGGTGATGAAAATAGGGTCAGCACTAAGGGCACTATCATGTAGAAATGACGCTCGTATTTTAGATCACATTTGATCAGCGATCATTCTATCTTTTTCCTATCATTTGTGACATCAAATATCAGTAAAATTTCATCAAAATAACTCTAAATCCATAATTAAAAGAACATAATAATATGAAATTTGTTTCTTTATTAACATTAAAAATTACAATAATTAATGTTTACCTCCACTGAAGGTGTCTAAGATGGTGCATGCATGTCGCCTTGTGAAAAAAATTAGTAATTCTTAGAAATCAATAGCAAAATTAAAGTAATAGACTTACCAAAAAAAATATTAATAATACAATAGATTGTATATGTAAATCATTTGTCTTAAGTTAGCCAAAAATTTGGTGTAACTAATGTGTATATCTAAAAAAATATTTAACATGTTCTACTTAATGTTTATATCTACACATATGGTTTGAAAATAAAATTTGGTCATACATGACCCCATCATAGTTGAAATTGATCATACCTAGATATTTCATTGATCATCATGATCTTCATCCATGTCATCATCATCATCATCACCATCATTGTACTTGTCACTTTGATCATCATCATCACCACCACCATCTTCATTGCCATCATCATCATCTTCTTCATCACCATCATCATCATGACCATCATGACCATCATCATCACCATCTTCATCACCATGATCATGATCATCATCAACATCATTATAACCATTATCATCAACATGACCAAAATCATCACCATCTTCTTCTTCTTCATCATTAGGTAACTATCATTCTTCATAATAATTTACTTTGTTTTGTGCTTCTTCAATATCTTCTTCTTCCATCACATTATACTTTATCGGCCTTCCTCTTTGGTCATGTCTAACAAAAAATGACGAACTTGGTTCATGTGGAACACCAAAGTAAAACACTTTCTCGCATTGGCTTGAAAGAACATAGGGCTCATCTCCGACTGGTTAAATGACCTTATATTAATCATAGTAAATCCACTATCATGTTCAATAATAGTCCTATCGGGATCATTTTGATTTAGTCGTAACCTGAACCATTTGATGATAAATAGAGCTATTTTGAATGAATTAAAATTGCACTCAAGTATATCATCCAAAATTCCATACTATTGATTTTTAGATAGTTGAGGATGTATGTCAGTTCTAGACAAAATATTGAGCTGTAAGGGATTACAGATTGTAATCAGGTTGTAATCACTGGATTGTAATAAGATCGGACTTGTTGTTTGGTGGACGTAGCCCAGGGATTGTGTGAACCACGTTAAATCTTGGTGCCTTGTGTTCATTTCTATGTGTTCTATTATTTTCTGTTATTGGTTATATTTGCATGTAGTTTTTATTTCTGTCCATGGTTTATCCTAACAATAATCACACGTTTTCTTCGTTTCATCTAACTTTTTTGTACAAAATTTATAGCAATGGTAGTACATAGCTTTGTGGTGTTTAAACTACAATTATTCAAATATGTCAAGATTATTTGCATCGATCTATGAGTTGATATTAAACTTATGTCTCATGATTAGTAATCTTATGCGTACCTCTATATTTCTTAAGCCATATATTAGATCAAGTACCATTGACATAACATTGGTATCTCCATTACAATGAGCTTCTTTAACCAATGATGCAACACCATCCTATGCTAATGAGCAACCATTTTCTTGAGACTGTTCAATCCATACCATCATCCAATCAAAGATTGTTTGCAATATACAAATGTAGTGCATCCAACTCACGACCAACTATAAAGAAAACAATTACACCAATTAGAAACAACTTATATATATTGATGATGGATAAGAATTATTAAACTACAAAAAAATAACTTATAATTACCTCTCACCCTCCTCAATCTATCTTTCCCCATCAAGAACTCCCCTTTGAATTTGTCATTAGAGTTGAGATCCCAAATGTGATCTACATGGATATCTGCTGCAAAGTTTGAAAGATATTCACTAATGTACTCCATAGTCTAGTATACCATATATCCCTCTGTCATAGAGCCCTTAGGATGTATTCTTGGTCAAACTAAGCCCTTCATAAATTTCAAGTGCCTCTCAACCATCTGCATTGACCTAGTTTGTATAGGTCCACACAATTCAATCTTCTCAACTTGATGTATGAGGTAGTGTTCTTGAGCATTGAAAAATGATAGAGGTAAACACTTTTGCATTTCACACATAAGATGTGTAATTTTTCTCTTCCAATATTTTATATCTTTTTTTATCAATTTCTTTAGATGATAACCACCTAAAAGAGATTCAACATGCAAAAATACATAAACAAGATTTCAAATGAAATTATAGAATAGAATTCAGATAAAAAGTTACAAATCTAAGAAAAAACACTTCTAACCTTGTGTATTTTCCAAGATCATATATAACTTGTTTAATGCTATTGTCAAATTGATGTGGAAGGGATAGAGGTAGGACATACTGCAATCATTAAAAAATGATCATTTCAATATATTATTAAATAATGCAATAGGTAGTACATTCAATTTTACAAATATACTAAAATAGAGAACGTGACTTACCTTGACGAAGGTATGCCAATCATGTGTTTTCAACCTTGGCCCAAAATCACCTTTCTTTGATAGAAGAGTGCTTATATTTGTAACAAAGCAATTTTTCTTTTTTTTATGGCTTCTTTTAATGCATCACTTTGTTGCTCCATTAATAATCAAGGAAGGGCACTTGTATTTATGTGGTCTCCATTGCTATTTGATTCAATGAAAGCTTTTAGTGCATGATTGGATTCATGAATGTCAGTACAAATTTTTTCAATTTGTTCTCTATCATGCCTTCCATCCAACATTTTCCATAGTGTCTCTGTTACATTCTTTTCAATATGCATAGCATCAAACAAATGCATGATTGGGAGATCTTTATAGTATGATAACCTACTAAATTGAGTAGGATAGCTTTTCATTCCTTTAAGAAGTTTTTCATTGATGCCTTGATGACCTTTATAAGCATCAATTATAGCATTAGTAAATATAAGACAATATCAAAATAAAAATTTTTAACTTCAGACGACAAATTGGACATTACCTTGATGATTTAGTCGATCATATTCCAACTTTCATAGATGAGGTGTCATTCTTTGTGGCCTTGATGATGTCTCTTCTTTCCTATTGAAAAGATATTTTTTAGCAATTCGATACCTATGATTATTGTGGAGAAAGTGTCGAAACTCATCAAACACCTACTTTCCTAAACTTGTCGAATGACGAGATTTCATCTTCAGACCACAAAATGGACATGTGAATTTTTCCTTTGTCTGAAGATCTAAAAGATCATGTAAAATTATCATGCACAACTTAAGCATATGATAATAATGTGTAAACACTATAATAGATCAAAAATATGTGATCTTAACAATATAACATACCACAAAAATGAGTTAGCCTAGGGGCATCATGTATTTTTCATCCAAGCATTGCATGGAATTGAAATTATCAATGTCCTATTAGTCTAGAGATGTCATACATAGTGATGTCATTCCATAATTTCAACAACTCGTCAATTAGGGGCTCAATATACATGTTCATATCTTTAACTTGGTACTTACTTATTAATTGAATGAACATAAACATTAAATAGTTATTATGACCATTTTCATGCACTATTTATAAATTAATTTAGATAACTATAAAATAAAAAAATATCTAGCATAATCATTGATAACATTATGTGCTCCCTCTTTATGGAAATCTAAGGAGGAATATTATTGTTAATAACAAAAATAGGCCACACTAAGTAAATAGATCTCATATCTCCTAATGGATTGACACTATCCATTGCCAATGAAAGCTTCAAATTATGTAAGGTTCTTCTTTAAAGTATGACCATGTTTCTTCTATCTCTTTAAATGTAGAACCATCAGCAAACATTCACATAATGTCATTTTGACTTCTATTATGTGCATGGTAATCCATAAATTGTGCCAAGCTAGTGCACCTGAATAATCATTGAAGATGTGGAATAATGGGAATGTACCGAAGAACCTTGTGAGGCGCACTTTTTGTTATTTGATCTGACTAATATCTTCTAATATGAAACTTAGGGCATTCTATTGCAAATTCATGTTGTTTATGATATAGAATGTGATCATTGGGACATGCATGTATTGTCTAATACTTCATTCCAATCTGATTCATAATGTTAGATAATTCTCGATACGAACAAGGCAATGTTTTTTATGGTGGTCAGAAAAACTCACTAATCAACCTACAACAACAAATAAGAATTGTTAATATAATGAATAGTAATTGTATGCTAACATTGAAGATGAAAAAAATGGCATACCTTAGCATAAATGACATTTCTATATTGGATATACCATTCATAACCTTTAAGTTCACCAACAATACTATAGCCAAGAGTAGAGTTGTTTGGGAGCCTCCGTATAAGGTCTTGTGTGCCTTCTCAAGTAAAAGTATATCAAGACCATCTTCATCATCATTATCAAATTGGCTAGTACCATCATTGTGAGCTTCTTCATCACCTGCCCCAATACCATCTTCTTCAATCATGTCCTCTGGCACATTGTTATCTTCTTCCATGGGAGTGTTATCCTTAGCTTGGATATTCACACCTCCATGTTCCTCCGGTAGGAAATCCACATTCAGCAATGGATGAAAATCATGGTCCCCTTCAACATGACCATGTTGCCTACAATGACTCTAAGATGTTGTGATTAGAATTCTTCGATTCTTTAAGCCCTTACACTTTTTGCAAGGACAATAACATTTATCAGATTTTCTTTAGAACTAAGCCCACAATGCAATCATTGTCTCATTATTTTGTTCTGGGTTCATATTGTCAAGCGTGGTCTTTCTTCATAGGAACACATATCTACAAATAAATTGGACATGTTGTAGTTAATGTTTATATCTACACATATGGAAATTATTGATTAATGTTTTCAAATGTAACTAAAATGATCCTATAATTTCTAGAAGGCCTAGATGTTTGCAAAATGTGGAGTTATAGACAATGTATCTTAATTATTTGAAAAATTTCTCAAATAGATGTCACAAGGTGAAAGTTACTTAGGTGCTATTAGCAGCATGCCTTGACTAATCCTGATAGCAATGACTAATCTGATTAATGCATCAACTAATGAAGATGACTAAAAGATCGAAACATATTAATGTATAGCAATTTTTTTCTCGAGGAAATATATGCTCTTTGGTAAGATATAAAAGGAAAAATTGTTTGTTATTTACTTTCAAAATTACTCCATTCTTCATTTTAAAATAATCAAATACTTTTCACAAAGAACCTAGGCAAGTAACCAACCCAGTATGACTCCTAACTCTCGTGCAGCAAAAGACAGAGCTTGCACAAAGTACAGAAGCTAATCCTTAGATTTTATTTGAAGGACAAATTAGTTGGGTTTTCACAGTGGTAAAATAAAGCAAACTATTTGACAAAATTTCTTAGAGTTCAAGTTACAAAAATTTCAACATGAAATAGCGTAGGATCCTATAGTTGTTAGATTGTGGTGACTGATCAGGAAAGTATTGTACATACTTCATAATTAATGGGGTATGGGCCATCGCCCCAAATTATTTTTTTTGGGTACTATTCATCAATCATTTTGGTACTATTCACCATTCAAAGATTTGCCACTAAAGTTATGGCTAATTATGGCTGACATGTTATAAACCTAAAGCGGTTTAATACTTGTATAAAAGGGTTTAGGGTTGGGTATTTTTCATTATGTTGCGATGCAAAATTGGTTCTTGCGGCGGTATTGAGCTGTAAGGGATTATAGATTGTAATCAGGTTGTAATCACTAGATTGTAATAAGATCAAGCTTGTTGTTTGGTGGATGTAGCTCAGGGATTGGGTGAACCACGTTAAATCTTGGTGCCTTGTGTTCATTTCTATGTGATCTATTATTTTCTGTTATTGGTTATATTTGCATGTAGTTTTTATTTCTGTCCGTGGTTTATCCTAACAAGTGGTATTGGAGCCTAGTTTTGGCCTGGTCATGGATTCAAATCTCCTCGGTGCCTTCCTAACCTGCGTAAGCACCTGGTATGGACATCGAGGGGGAGATTTTTGGGTGATGTGACACACTCCCCTACCTACAGGTGGTTAATTATGTGGTGTTCCATGTTCACTAACAGTCATGGCTTTTGGTGCAATGACAAATGGGCCCTACAATTGGTATCACAATGAGGTTGTCTTTCAGTTATCCTCTGCAAGAAAGTCTTATAGTTAAGTGGGAGTCTCACGGTTGAGTGGGAGTGATGGCAAATGAGGGTAAGCTGAGGGTTGATAGGTTTAATGGGCAAAACTTTCAGTTATGGAAGATGCAAATTGAAGACTATCTATATCAGAAGGATTTATGGAAGCCGTTGGAAGGCAAAGCAAAGAATCAAGGAACTATGTCAGAGGCTAAATGGGATCTTTTGGACAGAAAGACACTCAAAAGCATTCGGTTATGCTTGGCACCATCAGTGGCATTTAATATTACAAAAGCAAAGATGACAAAAATTTGATGAAAACCCTAGCGACACTATATGAAAAGCCCTTCGCCTCAAACAAGGTATTTCTCATGAAGCATTTATTTAATATGAAAATGGCAGAAGATGGATCTATTGCAGATAATTTAAATGAGTTTAATAATATTACTAGTCATTTATCTTCTGTGGATATCAATTTTGATGAAGAAATTAGGGCTCTCTTGATTTTGTGTTCTTTGCCTAAAAGCTGGAATGGCTTGGTAATGGCAGTGAGTAATTCTATTCCTGGAACTAGTACCCTAAAATATGATGATGTGATCAGTGTTGTTTTGAGTGAGGAAACTCATAAGAAATCCTCAGGTGGATCTATATCAGCAAGTGCTTTGAATGCACAAAGTAGGGGCAGAACAACTGAAAGAGGAAGTAACTCTAGAAATCATGGAAAATCAAGAGGAAAGTCAAAGGGGAGGAGGTCTCAATTGAGAGGACCAAATAATTGCTGGTACTATGGGAAATAAGGGCACAAAAAGAAAGATTGCTGAAATCGAAAGAAAAATGAAGGAGATAAATCAGACGGAGACAAGGATGCAAATGTGTTAAGTAACAAATCAGAAGAGGATGCTTTGCTTCTGTCTTTAGAGAGTGTTGATGATTCATGGGTTTTAGATTTCGGTGCTTCATTTCATGCTACACCTCATAGAAGTTATTTCATTGATTATGTCCAAGGGGATTTTGGGCTTGTTTATTTGGGGGATAATGAACCCTATCAAATTGTTGGAAAGGGAAAAATTAAGATTAAGTTGCAGAATGGGAATCATTGGCTACTACATGAGGTAAGACATGTTCCAAGGCTGAGTAGAAAATTAATTTCAACCGGGCAACTCATTGATGAAGGTTGTGTAGTTACTTTTAATGATAAAAATTGGAAGGTTTCAAAAGGTTCTCTTGTAGTAGCAAAAGGTGTGAAAGTAGGTACCTTATATCTTTGTACAGGTCATATTGTTCCTACTACTTTGATTGTTTTAGAGAAAAATGAATGTTCAGGAACAATTGCTGCAGTTGAGCAGGGAGAACAAATAACTGTTGTAGATTCTAATACAGTGTAGTGGCACAACAGACTTGGGCACATGAGTGAGAAAGGTATGAAAGTACTTCATTCAAAGAAAGTTTTACAAGGTCTGAAATGTGTTAATATGGATTTTTGTGAAAGTTGTGTGTATGGAAAATAAAAGAGAGTAAGTTTTGTAAAGACTGGGAAGGAAAACAAAAAGGAGAAATTAGAGCTTGTGCATACAGATGTATGGGTACTAGCTCAAGTATCTTCCCTTAGTGGCTCTCATTATTATGTTACATTTATTGATGATGCAACTAGAAAAGTATGGGTTTATCCTTAGACAGAAATCTAATGTATTTCAAACTTTTAAGAAATGGAAATGGTTGGTTGAAAATGAGACTGGTAAGAAATTAAAATGTCTTAGATCTAATAATGGTAGTGATTATTGTAGTCATGAATTTTAAGATTATTTCTCCACTAATGGTATTCGTAGATAGAAAACTATTCCAAGGAATCCACAGGAAAATGGAATGGCTAAACGCACAAACAGGACTATAATGGAGCACGTAAGGAGAATGAGGTTGCATGATGGGTTTCCCTTACACATGTGGGCAGAGGCTGTCAATACTGCAGTATATTTGATTAATAGAGGTCCCTCTACTCCTTTGGCCTATGGTATTCTAGAGGAAGCATGGACTAGTAAGAAGGTGAGTTATTCTTTTCTCAAGACCTTCGGTTTTGAAGCTTTTTCTCATATAGACTCTAAAAATAGAACCAAGCTAGAAGCTAAATCAAAGAAATGTGTCTTTGTTGGATATGGCATTAATGAATTTGGTTATAGGCTTTGAGATTTTGAAAATCTTAAAATTGTTAGAAGTTAGGATGTCATATTCAATGAGAAAGTGTTGTACAAAGATCTATTACAGCAACATGGGAAGAAAGAAGATGATTATGTAGTGCTGGATGATACTCCAAAAGCTGATGTTCCAGCCATTCCTCATGATGTGCAACAACTGAAACAACAAATACCATACACACCAGTGAATGTTAGATAGTCAACGAGGCAAATTAGACCTCCACAAAGATTTTCTCCCTCTTTGTATTCTATTTTACTTATTGATGCTGGTGAACCTAAAAGTTATGATGAAGCTATGTAGGTGGATACTAAGATTCAATGGGAGTCTGCAATGAAAGATGAAATGGACTCTTTGCTACAAAATAAGGCATGGGATCTATGCAAGTTGCCTACAGGTAAAAAGGCCTTATAGAATAAGTGGGTTTACAGGTTGAAAGAAGAGGAAGGGGGTAAGAGAAGATTTAAGGCCAGGTTAGTTGTAAAAGGTTTGCATAGAAAAAGGGAATTGATTTTGATGAGATACTTTCTCTTGTTGTTAAAATGACTTCTATCTGTACTATTTTAAGTCTTGTGGCTACTGAAGATTTTCATTTAGAGTAGTTGGATGTTAAAGCAACCTTTCTTCATGGTGGTTTCGATGAAGAAATATATATGGACCAGCCACTGGGATTTGAGGTCAAAGGTAAGGAGAACTTAGTGTGCAAATTGAAGAAAAGTTTATATGGCTTGAAGGAAGCACCTCGGCAATGGTATCTGAAATTTGACAAATTTATGCATAAGCATGACTATAACAGGTGTCATTCATATTATTGTGTTTATTTTAAGAGGTTGGATGATGATAGCTACATTATTTTATGTCTATATGTTGATGATATGCTTGTAGCTAGGTCTAACATGGATCATATTAAGGGGCTGAAATGCCAGTTAGCACATGCATTAGCTATGAAGGATTTGGGGTAGCAAAATAAATCCTTGGTATGAAGATTTGTAGAGATAGGAAGAACAGAACATTGATGCTATCTCAAGCTGATTATGTTGAGAAGGTGTTGCAACGTTTCTCTATAGAGAATGCTAAAGTTGTTAGCACACCTTTACCTGATCATTTGAAATTGACTAAGGAGATGTGTCCCAAAACATAATAAGAGGAGGATAAGATGTCCAAGGTACCCTATGCTTCAGTTGTAGGAAGCTTGAAATATGCTATGGTATGCACTAGGCCAGATATTGCACATGCAGTGGGAGTCATTAGCAGGTATATGAGTCATCCAGGATTTGAGCATTGGAATACTGTCAAGTGGATTCTCTGATATTTGAGAGGAACATCCAATAAGTGTTCACACTTTGGGGGCTCTACTACTGATTTACAGGGCTATGTTGACTCAGATTTGGCAGGACATATTGATACCAGGCGGAGTACTATAGGTTATGTCTTTACTATTGGTGGGGCAGTTGTGAGCTGGGTTTCTAGGTTACAAAAGATTAATGCTCTATCCACTATAGAGGCAGAGTATGTTGCTACTACAGAGGCAGCCAAAGAGATGATATGGCTTCAGTTCTTCTTGGAAGAATTGGGACATCCTTAGAAGGATAATTATCTGGTCACAAATAGTCAGAGTGCCATTCGTCTTGCTAAGAATTCAGCTCTGCATTCTAAGACCAAACACATACAGTTGCGATACCATTTCATTCGGTCAGTTTTGGAGGATGGACAGTTAAAGCTGGTGAAGATACATACCAATGACAATCCAGCAGATATGTTGACAAAGGTTGTAACAAGGGAGAAGCTAAACTCCTCTTTAGCTTCGGTTGGTCTTTTAGACTGAACATGAATAAAAGAACAACAGAGTCCAGGGTGGTTTGATCCAGTGGGAGCCCCATGTGTTAGTGGTATTGCTACAGGATCAGTCTCCAAGTGGGAGATTGTTGTTTAGTGTGGAGCCTGATTAGTCCCCAAGTGGGAGATTGTTAGATTGTGGTGACTAATCAGGAAAGTACTGTACATACTTCATAATTAGTGGCATAATTTTTATTTTTTGGTACTATTTTCCAATCATTTTGGTACTATTCACCATTCATAGATTCACCACTAAAGTTATGGCTAATTATGGCCAACATGTTATAACCCTAAAGTGGTTTAATACTTGTATAAAAGTGTTTAGGGTTGGGTATTTTGCATTATGTTGTGATGTGAAATTGGTTCTTGCGGCGGTATTGAGCTATAAGGGATTACAAATTGTAATCAGGTTGTAATTACTAGATCATAATAAGATCGGACTTGCTGTTTGGTGGACATAGCCCAAGGATTGGGTGAACCACGTTAAATCTTGGTGCCTTGTGTTCATTTCTGTGTGATCTATTATTTTTTGTTATTGATTATATTTGCATGTAGTTTTTATTTCTATCCATGGTTTATCCTAACAAGTGGTATCAGAGCCTGGTTTTGGTGTGGTCATGGGTTCAAATCTCCTCAGTGCCTTTCTGACCCACGTAAGCACCTGGTATGCGCATCGAGGGGGAGATTGTTGGGTGATGAGATGCGCTCCCCTACCCACAGGTGGCTAATTATGTGGTGTTCCATGTTCACTAATAGTCATGGCTTTTGGTGCAATGGCAAATGGGCCCTACAATTGGTATCAGAGCGAGGTTGTCTTTTAGTTATCCTCTGCAGGAAAGTCTCATATTTAAGTGGGAGTGATGGCAGATGAGGGTAAGCTGAGGGTTGACAGGTTTAATGGGCAGAACTTTCAATTATGGAAGATGCAAATGGAAGACTATCTATATCAGAAGGATTTATGGAAGCCGTTGGAAGGAAAAGCCAAGAATAAGGGAACTATATCAGAGGCTGAATGGGATCTTTTGGATAGAAAGGCACTTGGAAGTATTCGGTTATGCTTGGCATCATCGGTGGCATTTAATATTACAAAAGCAAAGACGACAGAAGATTTGATGAAAACTCTAGCGATACTATATGAAAAGCCCTCTGCTTCAAACAAGGTATTTCTCATGAAGAATTTATTTAATATGAAAATGGCAGAAGGTGGATCTATTGCAGATCATTTAAATGAGTTTAATACTATTACTAGTTAGTTATCTTCTGTGGGTATCAATTTTGATGAAGAAATCAAGGCTCTCTTGATTTTTTGTTCTTTGCCTAAAAGCTAGAATGGCTTGGTAATGGCAATGAGTAATTCTGTTCCTGGATCTAATACCCTAAAATATGATGATGTGATCGATGTTGTTTTGAGTGAGGAAACTCGTAAGAAATCCTCAGGTGGATCTACATCAGGAAGTGCTTTGAATGCACAATGCAGGGGCAGAACGACTGAAAGAGGAAGTAACTTTGGAAATCATGAGAAATCAAGAGAAAAGTCAAAGGGGAAGAGTTCTCAATCAAGAAAACCAAATGATTGCTGGTACTGTGGAAAACTAGGGCACAAAAAGAAAGTTTGCTGGAATCGAAAGAAAAATCAAGGAGATAAATCAGATGGAGACAAGGATGCAAATGTGGTAAGTAACAAATCCAAAGAGGATGCTTTGCTTCTGTCTTTAGAGAGTGTTGATGATTCATGGGTTTTAGATTCTAGTGCTTCATTTCATGCTACACCTCATAGAGGTTATTTCATTGATTATGTCCAAGGGGATTTTGGGCTTGTTTATTTGAGGGATAATGAACCCTGTCAGATTGTTGGAAAGGATAAAATTAAGATTAAGTTGCAGAATGGGAATCATTGGCTACTACATGAGGTAAGACATGTTCCAAGGCTGAGTAGAAATTTAATTTCAGTCGGGCAACTCGGTGATGAGGGTTGTGTAGTTACTTTTAATGATAAAAATTGGAAGGTTTCAAAAGGTTCTCTTGTAGTAGCAAAAGGTGTGAAAGTAGGCACCTTATATCTTTGTATAGGTCATATTGTTCCTACTACTTTGATTGTTTTAGAGATAAATGAATGTTTAGGAACAATTGCTGTAGTTGAGCAGGGAAAACAAATAGCTGTTGTAGATTTTGACACAGTGTTGTGGCATAATAGACTTTCGCACATGAGTGAGAAAGGTATGAAAGTACTTCATTAAAAGAAAGTTTTACCAGGTCTGAAATGTTTTAATATGGATTTCTGTGAAAGTTGTGTGTATGGAAAACAAAAGAGAGTGAGTTTTATAAAGATTGGGAAGGAAAAAAAAAGGAGAAATTAGAGTTTGTGCATACAGATGTATGGGGACCAGCTCAGGTATCTTCCCTTGGTGGCTCTCATTATTATGTTGCATTTATTGATGATGCAACTAGAAAAGTATGGGTTTATTTCCTTAGATAGAAATCTAATGTATTTCAAACTTTTAAGAAATAGAAATGGTTGGTTGAAAATGAGATTGGTAAGAAATTAAAATGTCTCAGATCTGATAATGGTGGTGAGTATTGCAGTCATGAATTTGAAGATTATTGCTCCACTAATGGTATTCATAGACAGAAAACTATTCCAAAGAATCCACAGGAAAATGGAGTGGCTAAATGCATGAATAGGACTATAATGGAGCATGCAAGGAGCATGAGGTTGCATGCTGGATTGCCCTGACACATGTGGGTGGAGGCTGTCAATACTGCAGTATATTTGATTAATAGAGGTCCCTCTACTCCTTTGGACTGTGGTATTCTAGAGGAAACATGGATTGGTAAGAAGTTGAGTTATTCTTTTCTCAAGACCTTCGGTTGTGAAGCTTTTGCTCATATAGACTCTAAAAATAGAACCAAGCTAGAAGCTAAATCAAAGAAATGTGTCTTTATTGGATATGACATTAATGAATTTGGTTATAGGCTTTGGGATTTTGAAAATCTTAAAATTGTTAGAAGTTGGGATGTCATATTCAATGAGAAAGTGTTGTACAAAGATCTGTTGTAGCAATATGAGAAGAAAGAAGATGCTTATGTAGTGCTGGATGATACTCCAAAAGATGATGTTCCAACCATTCCTCATGATGTGCAACAACTGCAACAAAAAATACCACACACACCAGTGAATGTTAGATGATCAACGAGGCAAATTAGACCTCCACAAAGATTTTCTCCCTCTTTGTATTCTATTTTACTTACTAATGCTGGTGAACCTGAAAGTTATGATGAAGCAGTGCAGGTGGATACTAAGATTCAATGGGAGTCTACAATGAAAGATGAAATGGACTCTTTGCTATAGAATAAGACATGGGATCTATGCAAGTTTCTTGCAGGTAGAAAGATTTTATAGAATAAGTGGGTTTACAGGTTGAAAGAAGAGGAAGGAGGTAAGAAAAGATTTAAGGCTAGGTTAGTTGTAAAAGGACTTGCACAGAAAAAGGGAATTGATTTTGATGAGATATTTTCTCCTGTTGTTAAAATGACTTCTATTTGTACTATTTTAAGTCTTGTGGCTACTGAAGATTTTCATTTAGAGTAGTTGGATGTTAAAAAAACCTTTCTTCATGGTGGTTTGGATGAAGAAATATATATGGCCCAACCACGGGGATTGAGGTCAAAGGTAAGGAGAACTTAGTGTGCAAATTGAAGAAAAGTTTATATGGCTTGAAGGAAGCGCCTCGGCAATGGTATCTGAAATTTGATAGGTTTATGCATAAGCATGGCTATAATAGGTGTCATTCAGATTATTGTGTTTATTTTAAGAGGTTGGATGATGATAGCTACATTATTTTTTGTCTATATGTTGATGATATGCTTGTAGCTGGGTCTAACATGGATCATATTAAGGAGATAAAATGCCAGTTAGCACATGCATTTGCTATGAAGGATTTGGGGGCAGCAAAACAAATCCTTGGTATGAAGATTTGCAGAGATAGGAAGAACAGAACATTGATGCTATCTCAAACTGATTATGTTGAGAAGGTGTTGCAATGTTTCCCTATCGAGAATGCTAAAGTTGTCAGGACACCTTTACCTGGTCATTTGAAATTGATTAAGGAGATGTGTCCCAAAACACAATAAGAGGAGAATAAGATGTCCAAGGTACCCTATGCTTCCGCTGTAGGAAGCTTGATGTATGCTATGGTATGCACTAGGCCAAATATTGCACATGCAGTGGGAGTCGTTAGCAGGTATATGAGTCATCCAAGATTTGAGCATTGGAATGCTGTCAAGTGGATTCTTCGATATTTGAGAGGAACATCCAATAAGTGTTTACACTTTGGGGGCTCTACTATTGATTTATAGGGCTATATTGACTTAGATTTGGCAGGGGATATTGATACCAGGAAAAGTACTATAGGTTATGTCTTTACTGTTGGTGGGGCAACTATGAGCTAGGTTTTTAGGTTACAAAAGATTAATGCTCTATCCACTATAGAGGCAGAGTATGTTGCTGCTACAGAGGCAGCCAAATAGATGATATGGCTTCAGTTCTTCTTGGAAGAATTGGGACATCCTCAGAAGGATAATTATTTGTTCACAGATAGTCAGAGTGCCATTCATCTTGCTAAGAATTTAGCTTTGCATTCTAAGACCAAACACGTACAGTTGCAGTACCATTTCATTCGGTCAGTTTTGGAGGATGGACAGTTAAAGCTGGCAAAGATACATACCAATGAAAATCTAGTAGATATGTTGTCAAAGGTTGTAACAAGGGAGAAGTTGAACTCCTGTTCAGCTTCGGTTGGTCTTTTAGACTAAACATGAATAAAAGAACAGTAGAGTCTAGGGTGGTTTGATCCAGTGGCAGGCCCATGTGGTAGTGGTATTGCTATAGGATCAGTCTCCTAGTGGGAGATTGTTGTTTAGTGTAGAGCCTGATCAGTCTCCAAGTGGGAGATTGTTAGATTATGGTGACTAATCAGGAAAGTACTGTACATACTTCATAATTAGTGAGGTAAATTTTTCTTTTTGGTACTATTTGCCAATTATTTTGGTACTATTTTCCATTCGTAGATTCGCCACTAAAGTTATGGCTAATTATGGCCAACATGTTATAACCCTAAAGTGGTTTAATACTTGTATAAAAGGGTTTAGGGTTTGGTATTTTTCATTATGTTGTGATGCGAAATTGGTTCTTGTGGCAGTTTTGAGCTGTAAGGGATTACCGATTGTAATTAGGTTGTAATCAATGGATTGTAATAAGATCAGACTTGCTGTTTGGTGGACGTAGCCCAGGGATTGGGTGAACCATGTTAAATCTTGGTGCCTTGTGTTCATTTCTGTGTGATCTATTATTTTCTGTTATTGGTTATATTTTCATGTAGTTTTTATTTCTATCCATGGTTTATCCTAACAACAGTGGTGTCAAAGTACAAAACATCCTACTAGCCTATGTGTAGTGATTCAATATTAGAGATGACTAATGTGGGAATAAGTCTTTTAAATAGTTACATGCAATAAATTGTTCAAAGATGTTAAATCTGTACCTTCAAATGAGGTTCTTGAAGTGAGTACTATACTCTTCCATTTGGGAACCTAGATGCCCTGTACAAAAATAGCTAGTTGTTTTGATCATCCCATAGGAATAGAGGACCCAAGATGTCAGTATGCAGAAAAAGTCTAAAACAATCCCAATTACATTGCTTTAGTTTGAAGAAAATTAAATTTGGGTTGAGAAATCTACCTACCCCTTGTGTCAATATGACAAAACCTTGAGAACTTTTGTGTAGCCATCCTTTGAGAAGCCTTGTGAGGACAAATACTTTTAACTATCATTCATATGTAAGTGGTAACGTATGTGCTCCTTGCAGCTACAAGATTGAGGCCTCTTTGAAACACAATATCTGCAGCCCTCCTAAAAAAAATGCTTCAAATCATTGTGTAAGAAACACTTGTAAATCATTAAACTTTAATTTATTTGCTTCGTCATCATACTTCCATAAAAGAGACTATGTTCCTAAAAATGCAGGAAGGACTTTGTAGCTTACACTAAAATCTACTTTCAAGAGTTTGGAGATAGAGTGAAACACTAGATCACTTTAAATGAACCTTATGCCTACATGGCTATGCAACCATTGAAACCATGAACCAAAAAGTAAAATAGTCATCGATTCCTTTTGCTCTCATACGCTGTAGGAACCACTGAAACCATTAAAGTCTAACAATGAGTTATACTATTTAAATAATACTATAACAATAAAATATATAGAACATATGGTAGGCTATAACAATAAAATATATCCATCCCACGACAATTCATGTCAAATGGGATCAATTAAATCCCATGTTAATCTTTGAGTTGACTATATAATAATGCAACACTCAAATCAGAAAGAAGAATCTTAGTATTGGACCAGCCTACATCACAACTTCACAAATCCAACACCACTATTCCTTAAACAATACAATTATACAGACATGATTCCATGAAAGTTTTGAAACTTAATCGAATAGTATCATAAGTGTATAGCCACAAGCCACAACTAAGCCAAGTAGCCATATATACCTTAGATGTCTTAGGTTTAGCATCATAGGAAAATCCCCTTGTACCCCACCCACCCTCTGGTTGCACAAATTCATCTTAAATTTTTTTTTAGCCATAACCCAAAAAGATCAAAAGGATGATTCAAAATCCACAATCTTAACAAAACTATATTATCTACATGAATGGCAATTTTCTTTATCATCCCTATATCCTACGTGAACTCACAACTACCTTAATAACTACAATCTAAATCAATCAAGGATGACCTCCATTAAGCACACTATAAAAATTCTTCAGTCAAAGCCATACCTTTTGCTATATCAATGGAAAAATTTCTCCAATCATCCACCTTGATTCAATTGGTTCCATAAATAGTTGTGTTCCTACATGACATTCTTTTGAAAGATTAGAGCATTCAAATATAGTAGCTTAAACCCATACATACATCACACAGACCAATTTTGATCAATCAAGGGTAACTCTCATAATCAAACACATCAAAATTTCATCAAGAGATCCCCCATCTATTTGTTTAGCTAATCTTTGTCTAAGTTTCTTGACATTCACTTTATCATGGGAGCTTAAGTTCCTTTACAAGAAACCTTGCAGAGAGTGTTGCATTAACCTTTAAACAAATATTTGTAGTGTAGCCTTTACCTTCCCACTTTAATCCTTAAATTAATTGATATCCCAATTTTTAAAGAAAGAACTTATCTTCAAAGTAGTGGGTTAAGGATTTTACTGATGATAGTCTAAATGTAACAAAAATTAGTCTAGATTAAACCACTTAAGTTTTGTAGCAACATGGGCAATACAGTAGAGGATCTGACATGCCTTTCCCTCAAATCTAAAAACCAATAATTATCTCATAATGGAAACATTTATGCCAACTTGATTTGTATCTCAATTACAAGAAAACCATCCAACATTTATGAAATAGTAAATGCTTCCATGAGAGTCTCATAATGGAAACATTTCTAGCTAGTTCATTTTAGCTCTCACGAGATGATTGTGTTGCTTTTCCTATCTATTCTGAAAACCTCACATTTTAGTTCTCCAGAGGCAATTAGATTAATCCTCCTTATTCTAAACTAGTTCACTTTCTAGTTCCACTCATTGCTCTGTATCATCTTCTATTGTAAAACTTTGTTTCTTGTTGAAATTATATGAATACAAGCTAGGCAAAGTTGTCATGTCTTCATTCTTGTAATCTAGTATTTCTTTGAAATGAGTAGCTAAGAGTTACAAGTTTCTTCACACACATTTGTTATGTTTATATTATTATTTTGCATTATTTTCTAATAAACAATACTAATCATTTGTGGATAAAAATGGGAAATACAGGTGTTGCAAGTGGATTATTTAGTAGGATGCAATTTGTGTATGCCATTTACTAGTTGTGTCATTGTAAGTCAACAAAACAAAACCAAAGGCTTAAGACCACCTGAAATATTTATTTGTTATATGAATACTCACCAATCCATCTCAGAAAAATTCCCCTCAACCAATACATAGCTTCTATGGAAAATCTTAGTGTTGTAATTTATCCTTAATTATTGTACCTTTTCACCACAGATATAAAAGTCATAAGGGGAATCAGTCGTGCTTGTAATTTCACAAGCCTCATCATAACATATGAATATTTCTAGCTACTTTATTCTCTAATTTAACTACAGAAGCACTTTGACCAATGTATCGCAATGGGTTGCCTACCTTGGGCTTGTAGAGTCTATGATGTCCCCATACTTAAACCAATAATAATAAAGAAATTGTGCACTTTGTGATCAAGGGGTGGCAGTCCTTGAACAACAATAGCAGTAGAAGTTAGAATAATAAAAAGTATATGCACATATATGTTAGTAGAAGAATAAGATGTGGAATGCCATGAAGTCTTAAAAATAAGATGGATTCCCTAATTGCATTAGGAAGAATAAGGTTTAGTTCCATTTGATGATCCCCTTCAAGAAGGATGGTGAACATTCTTTACATCTTCATTTTCATCAACATTATACACTCTATGTTCTATGGGTAAACCATTGAAAAGGAAAGTCAACATGACATCTTCAAACTAGTCATCATGTAAACTATAAAGCAATAACCATCACAAGATTATCCATGATCAAATGGCGAAGGATCCTTAGCATGACATCTAGTATTGAGCAATCATTCCTAGATGAAGGAAAGTACTCATATTAGAGAATCACAACTATGTATAAATCATCATTTAGAACTATTTTCAATAGTAGCTAAGATATCAATCTACATCGTACATGGAAGAAGTTGAGGGGTAGTCAATCAGGAAACTCCAATATAAAAGTAGGTATATTTGCACCAATCGAGAATCGAAAAAATGGTAGATAATTTTGTTAATGGTCTCAAGGAAAATAAAGATTGCTTAACAATAGCAAGAAACAACATAGATGACTTAGAAATAGTCTATCACAATGAAAAATGTATTTTTCCCATCATAACACTAGCAATGCTCTATTGTCTCATTTTTGGTAACAGAGACTAGCACAAACATCTGTTGGAAATATAGATGAAGTAACTAAGAGGGGAAGGGTGAATCAATTACCACAAAAACAATTCCAAAAATCCCTTAGATGTCTATAATACTTACTTACTGCTGATACTCGGTAAATAGTGTAGAAATATTGTAACTCAGTAGGTTAACTAATTACTGATCATCTATCATTCATTGTTTATTAATGTGCATGCAAAGGTTAAATAAATGAACACAAGAGACACCAGATTTAACATGGAAACCCAATATGGGAAAAACAACCAAGTAACTAGTCACCGATTTTCACTCTTTTGAAGTGAGCCCTGTTAGGAGCCAACCCTATTAAAGGTTAAAATACACACTGTTAGGTGTGTCCTTGTTAGAGGATTTAATCACCTTGTTAGGATTGGCCTGGTTAGAGGTCTTTAGAACAATTCAAATGAAGTGTCACCTTATTAGATGATTTACAAAATGGCTGTTAAACCAACTCTGTTAAGAGATTCTAGATTCACTATTACAATGATTAGAAAGCAACAATGAGGTGACCTGAATGATATGCAACTTATCTTTTGCTGATTATAGATCTCTGTTCGGCTTCATTGGATCCTTACTAATCGAATACAACTTTGCAGCTCCTCCAAGATATCTAATCCTTCATTAAAATTCACTCAATATTCGCTTATTCCATCCTCATCCATATATTCACACACACCTTTTTTTAATTCACAACTTGAACATCTAAATATATACCTTTCAGATTATCAAGTTGGCTCAAATATAAGTTACAACAACTAAAAAAAACATTACATTAGTCGGCTGCATGAAACAATTAAACTTAATACCAAAACAATAAAATCCTTCGCTGGCCAACCCAGCTCAGTGACCACTGCTCCAGAATGGTTTTCTAGTGTTAACCAAGTGAGGCTCGGTAAACACTACAAACCTTGTAAAAATCCTTTGGAGACCGAGTGAACTTAGTTAGAATTGACCTTCCTTTGCTAACCTTGTGAGCTCAGTAGAAGCTAACTATCTCTGCCACATTTCCTTTGATAACCGAGTGAGCTCGATAGATGTTGACTTTTCTTTGTTAACCTTGGGAGCTCGGTTAACACTAAATTTTTGTTACAAAATCCTTTGATGCCCGAGTGAGCTCGGCAAACATTAACTTTTCTTTGTTAACCTTGGGAGCTCGGTTAATACTAACTTTCTATTACAAAATCCTTTGACGCCCAAGTGAGCTCGGCAAATATTAACTTTTCTTTGTTAACCTTGGGAGCTCAGTTAATACTAACTTTCTGTTACAAAATCCTTTGATGCTTGAGTGGGCTTGATAAGAACTAACTTTACTGAGTAATGTTTAAGAATGTTTGGTAGACACTATAAATTGCTTTGTTGATCATTTGAGCTCAGTAGAGTCTGTCTGATGACTAATATGACATTTGTGTAACATCAAAGACAATACACCATTAACAATTCTATGCAACAATCTCCCTCTTTGGCATTGATGGCAACACAACATGTCATAGCAGAATAAAATTTGAAAATAAGTTTAACAAGTCTTTTTCTGTCAGAACAAATTTTTATATTAGATAGAAAACTCCCCCTCTTTCAGTAATCTCCCTCTGTGAAGGAATTCCATAGAAAAATTTTCTTCTCAAACAAATTTTAGAAAGATATGATAGTAAAACTCTCCCTCTTTGACAACATATGCCAAAGAAAACACAACTTAAATGAATTTTAATGTACCTTTAGTACTAATTTATATGCAATATTTTTTGATTATGCTGCATCAACTGATAGATCTTCAACTTGGTATGCATTGATGCATCACTAAAACTTCATTTTAGTGAACTTCAGATAGGGGAGTGACCCCTAACTTACCTCTTAGATACAAGAATGCATCGTTAGGTAATGGCTTTGTGAATATGTCAGCAATTTGTTCCTTTGTATGAACATATTCCAATTTGATCTCCTTATCTTGCACCACTTCTCTGACAAAATGATATTTTATTGCAATGTGCTTGGTTTTGGAATGCATCACTGGATTCTTAGATATGTTTATTGCACTTGTATTATCACAGAACATAACAACTGGTTCTTTGATTTCCACCTTCATGCCTTCCAACAACTGTTTAAACCAAACAATATTAGAATAATTTACTGCTGCAACAACATACTCTGCCTCTACTATATATTGGGATGTACAATTTTACTTTTTTCTTGTCCAAGAAACCAACCTCTTTCCAAGAAAGAATGCTCCTCCACTTGTACTTTTTCTATCATCAAAGTTTCCTGCCCAATCAGCATCAGTAAACACTTTCAAATCTAGATTACCTCCAAATTTGTACCATAAACCATAATCTTCAGTTCTTTTCAAATATCTCATTATTCTTTTGATTGCCATCATGTGATTTTCTCTTAGTTTTTTTGAAAATCTTGCTACAATACCAACTGCAAGGGCAATATCTGGCCTAGTATGAACTACATACTACAACTTTCCAATCATAGATCTATACAATGTTTGATCTACTTCTTTTGATTCATCTTCCTTGGTAAGTTTTAATCCAGTACACATAGGAGTTCCAACTAGTTTACAATCTTCCATACCAAACTTTTTCAATATCTCCTTGATGTATTTTGATTGAGTGATGTAGATACCATTTTTATTCTACTGAATTTGAAGACCAACAAAGAATTTGATCTCTCCAAACATAGACATTTCAAATTCTTTGTTCATTTGTTCTAAAAATACTTTGCAAAGATCATCATTCCCTATAAAAATAGTATCATCTACAAATATTTCTGCCAAGACAATCTTATTATCTGGTCCTTCCTTTATATACAGGCTACTATTATCATTAGTTCTTTGAAAACCAATCTGAATAAGATAGTTATGCAATCTTTCATACCATGCTCTAGGGGCTTGTTTCAGACCATACAATGCCTTGTGTAATGTGCAGACCATGTTCTTCTTATCTAGATCAACAAAACCTTCGGGTTGTTCAATGTAAACCTCTTCATCCAGTATACCATTGAGGAATGTTGACTTGACATCCATTTGATAAAATTTGAATCCTTTGTGAGCAGCATATGCTAGTAAAGTTCGAACTCCTTCCAATCTTGCAACAGGAGCAAAAGTTTCTCCATAGTCTATTCCTTCTTCTTGAGCATATCCTTTGCATACTTGTCTAGCTTTGTTTCTTGATACCTTACCATCTTCATCCAACTTGTTTCTGAATACCCACTTAGTTCCAATCACATTTTTATCTTTAGGCCTGGGTACAAGAGTCCATGTCTTATTTTTCTCTATCTGCTCTATTTCTTCATTCATAGCCTCAATCCAACTATCATTTTCCAATGCATCTTTGATATTTCTAGGTTCAAAATCAGCAAGTAAACAAGTACCTTTCAACTTACTTCTTGTCATGGTTCCTCCAGATTTGTCTCCAATGATCTGATCTGCTGAATGATGTCTCCTAGCATATTTTGCTAATATAGGTTCCTTGCCTTTTGAATGAATTTCATTGTTATCCTCTTGCACTTCAACTTCAGGTTTTGGCTGTTCTAGCTCAGTAGATATTGGCTCGGGTCCTTCAGACTTGGTAGAAACTTGCTCAGTAGCATCAGAATGCAGCTTGGGTTGCTGTAGCTTAGTTTGAACTTCCTGTAACTTGATTATTGATGACTTGGGAGTAGAAGATTCTTGATTGACTGGTACTATATCAGGTTTAGTGAAAATAAACCTTCTATAATATTTTGGTTCCCTTTTGCTTCCTTCTTCAGTCCTTTATACAAACTCATCAACTTTCACATGTGAACTTTATTAGGTTTATAGCCATACCATAGCTCATAGGGAGTTTTGAATGAGTCCTTTTTAAGCTATACTCAGTTCAAGGTATGAACTGTAGTGCTGATAGCTTCCTTCCAGTATTTGATAGCAATGTTCTTTGCAATCATTAAGGTTCTTACCCAATCCATGATAGATCTATTCCTCCTTTCAGCTATTTCATTTTGTTCAGGAGTTCCAGGGGTTGATACTTGTGTTTTGATTCCTCTTTCAATGCAAAAGTTATTGAACTAATGTGAAATGAATTCTCCTCCTCTGTCTGACCTCAAGCATTTTAATCTTTTTCTTATTTCCTTTTCTACTGTGGCCAAATACCATTTGAATTTCTCAAATGCTTCTGATTTGTTCCTTAGATACATGATAGTCATTATTCTTGAGTAATCATCAACAAAAAGAATAAAGAACTTTTCTCCAGTATAGCTTTCAATTCCAATGGGTCCATATAAATCAGTATGCACAATTTCTAATATATCTTTAGATTGATAGTTTTTACTTTTAAAACTAGTCTTTCCCATTTTACCAATATAACAATTCTTGCATAGACCAACCTCAGATTTCTTTATATTAGAAATGCCTCTTACTTTCTTGAATTTTCTTATCTTCACCAAGTTATCAAAATTGACATGACACAATCTTTTATGCCATAACCAACTTTCTTCAACTTGAGCAATAAAACATGAACATTCACCAAGTTCAAGATAAAATAAGTTACCTTTTTTTTGAGTGCCTGATCCAATCAATTTTCCTTTGCCATCTAGCAGTCTTGCTTTTCCATGCATGAATTCTACTTTGAATCCATTATTGAGTAGCTGTGCCAAACCTAAAAAATTATGCTTTAGTCCTTCTACCCAATAGGAATTATCACATATAAGTTCTTTGGTTAGAGAGATTCTTCCTCTTCTTTTTATACAACAAGGTTCATTGTTACCAAATCTTACACTGCCACCATCGTAGTCTTCAAAGTATTCAAACTTAGTCTGATCACCAGTCATGTGATGAGAAAAATCACTATCTATGATCCATGTATCATTTTTGCTCATATGAGAAATGAGTGCCATTTCCTCATCATTATCAGACTCATCTTTCATAGAAATGTAGAAAATTTCATCTTCATTAGAATCATTAGAATCTTTAGCCATAAAACATGCTTTCTTACCTTTATCCTTGAATGATTTGAACTCTTTCTTGCCATTGTACTTGTAACCTTTCTTCTCATCTTTTTTCTACTTGTTTGGGCACCTAGCAGCAATATGACCAACTTCTTCACATGAAAAATAGATTAGAGGAACTTTACCTTTATATTTTCCTCTGCCTCTAGAATATTTTCTTGCTAGTAGAGCTTCAATCACCTCAAGTTCACTGTCTGAACTTTGGTCTGATTCATCTTCACTTCCTGACTGAGATTCTTTTTTATTTTTACTTTTCTCCTTGGTGAAAGCTTGGCTTCAAATGCTGACACGATGTTTTTGGAAGCTGAAACATAGTTGTCAAAGTTGTCTAGTTCAAAGCAGTTAATTTTTCAACTATGGCCTCTAAATTTATCTTGTGATTTGCTTCACATTTTCTTTCTTGAATTGTAGAAACTCTGATTACATAAATGGGAAGTAGAGTTCTAAGAAATTTACTTATTACTATCTCCTCCTAGATATCTCCTCCAGATGCTTTAATTGCACTGACACATGCTTTGATTCTTTCAACATATTTTGCAATGTTTTCATCCTCTCTCATCTTCGTCTGATCAAATTGTCCTCTTAGACTTTCTGCTTTGGCTCTTCTTACATTATCATCTCCTCCATAGATTTCTTTCAGCTTTTCCCACATTTCAAAAGCAGATTTGCAGTCCTTGATGTCATCAAATTCTTCATAACTCAGAGCAGATGCTATATCTATCATCATGATGTTGTGGGTCTTCTTTTCAGTAATATCATTGATAGATAGTGTACCAACTAGTTCTGCATATTTTTCATCAAGGTATTTTAGTCTTGTATCTCCAATAAAAGCTAGATGAAGTCTCATCAACCCTTGCCATGCTGAGAAGTTGTCCCTATTAAGTCTTGGAATTTCTCTCTTATACGACATTCTAATCTTTGACTTAGATCCTTGAAATCTTGTCACCAATTGTTTGAAATATAGATGAAGTAACTGAGAGGGGAGGGGTGAATCAGTTACCACAAAAACAATTCCAAAAATCCCTTAGATGTCTATAATACTTACTTACTGCTGATACTTGGTAAATAGTGCAGGAATACTGTAACTCGGTAGGTTAACTAATTACTGATCATCTATCATTCATTATTTATTAATGTGCATGCAAAGGTTAAATAAATGAACACAAGAGACACCAGATTTAACATGGAAACCCAATGTGGGAAAAACCACCAAGTAACTAGTCACCAATTTACACTCTTCTGAAGTGAGCCCTGTTAGGAGCCAACCCTGTTAAAGGTTACAATACACACTGTTAGGTGTGATCTTGTTAGAGGATTTAATCACCCTATTAGGAGTGGCCTGATTAGAGGTCTTTAGAATAATTCAACTGAACTATCACCTTATTAGAGGATTTACAAAATTGCTATTAAACCAACTCTATTAAGAGATTCTAGATTCACTGTTACAATGATTAGAAAGCAACAATGAGGTGACTTGAATGATATGCAACTTATCTTTTGCTGATTACAAATCTCTATTTGGCTTCACTAGATCCTTACTAATCAAATACAACTTTGCAGCTCCTCCAAGATATCTAATCCTTCATCAGAATTTGCTCAATATTTTCTTATTCCATCCTCATCCATATATTCACACACAGCTTTTTTTAATTCACAACTTGAACATCTAAATATATACCTTTTAGATTATCAAGTCGGCTCAAATATAAGTTACAACAACTAAAAAAATCATTACATCAGTTGGCTACATGAAAAAATTGAACTTAATACCAAAATAATAAAATCCTTTGCTAGCTGACCCAGCTCGGTGACTACTACTCTAGGATGGTTTTCTAGTGTTAACCAAGTGAGGCTCGATAAACACTACAAACCTTGCAAAAATCCTTTGGAGACTGAGTGAACTTAGTTAGCACTGACCTTCCTTTGCTGACCTTGTAAGCTCGATAGAAGCTAACTCTCTGCCACATTTCCTTTGATAACCAAGTGAGCTCGGTAGATGTTGACTTTTCTTTGTTAACCTTGGGAGCTCGGTTAACACTAACTTTTTGTTACAAAATCCTTTGATGCTTGAGTGAGCTCGGTAAACATTAACTTTTCTTTGTTAACCGTGGGAGCTCGGTTAATACTAACTTTCTGTTACAAAATCCTTTGATGCCTGAGTGAGCTCAATAAATATTAAATTTTCTTTGTTAACCTTGGGAGCTTGATTAATACTAACTTTTTGTTACAAAATCCTTTGATGCCAGAGTGGGCTTGGTAAGAACTGACTTTACTGAGTAATGTTCAAGAACGTTCCATAGACACTGTAATTTGCTTTGTTGATCATATAAGCTTGGTAGACTCTGTTTGATGACTGATATGACATTTGTGTAACATCATAGACAATACACAATACACAATTGTATCCAACAACATCAATATGAACCTGAGGTTTATACTAAAAAAATGCAAGGTATGTAGTGAACTCTAGCCAAAGTGCACTCAAATATTTAGACTTCCTTGGTATGTAGTGATTAATTTTTATATATTGTTTGATTGTTTTCTGATTTGTTAGAGGATTCATGTGTAGGAATATATATAATAAAATATGTAGGTTTCTATGTCAAACTAACTCCAATCTGGAAAAATATCTAATAATTGGGATTTAAACTAAGCAAGAATATAACTAAGATAAAGAAGCAAATATATTGGCCTGACATTTATTTATTCTAGCACAAATAAGTTCTTTACAAGCATGCACAAGTTTGAAACAAGTCTGAAACTAGCTCAAAGATTCAACAATTATACTAATAAGAATATGAGATTCAACAATTACACTAATAAGAATATGAAATATGGAAACATTCTATGTTGTCCAATTATTGGTTGATGGACAAGACCACCATACACCTATAGAGGGACCAAAATAGACCAAGCACAGTAGGGAGAGTTCTTATTTCTCCTCTCAATAACTTGGCCACCACAAATAAAGAGGTTCAACCATCATAGAAGTCAAGGTGGCTGATGCAAGGAAGAACCATTGATTATCCTCAAACTCCACATTAACAAAGTAACCTCCAGCAGTTAATCATCCAAATTTGAGTCCCTAGCCTCAAGGCCTAGCAAAGAAGTGTTTATGCACTCAAATAGGGATACCATTTTAATCCAAGAGCAATTGGAGTCTTTCCTATTACAAAAAAAGAGAAAGTTCCATAGTTTATGTTATTTGATGGATCTTGTTGAAGCCTAGGCTAGGTCTAAGGATTTTCCTCATTGTGTATGATGAAATCTAGTTCTAATTTTTCTTTTTAAACTAGCATAGACGTTCCTCATACATAGGATGATGATTCCAAGAAAAAGTCTTAACCCAGACTACATTGTTATGTAATTTAGAGAGCCTATTTTCTACATACATTCAATGGAGTTGTGATAGATACCCATCAAAATCTTAAAAAAACTACATCTGAACTTGTGGAATTAATATATATGTTGATACTGAGAAAATTTCTTAACAAATTTGCAAATACTTACATGCGTCACATTTTAATATTACTTGAGAACATAATGTTTCCCATCAAAATAATCAATACAATTTTACCCATACACTTGCATAGGCTTAAATGTGGCAAAGGGGTCAAACTCTATGCTCGTCCACCACCAATTAATTCCTCTCATGCTTTGATCCCTCTTTCTATTCTTGTCAAAGTCCAAGATCCTATGATACTTTGCATTTATCATCACTACACAACCTACCCACTTACAAAAAGCTTCAACCTCTACAATGCTTACATCCACAACTCCCTCAACCACTTCTATTTAATGCTTGGTTGACTTACGTTCATGAGCATAATGTTCAATTTCTACCAAAGACTATGTCTCTGAATAGATAAATCCATTCACAAAGAAGAAGTTATAGACCTTTTTTTTCCAAATGCTCCTGATTTTATAACTTCCATTAACAGTGAAGTCTAGGTAATGCTTCATCGAAATAGGACTTAGAACTACAAGAAATGGCTCAAAATAATTTTGTTTAAAATCTCAAGCTTTCGCTATCCCGTATGAGAGTAGATTAATCAAATGGATCTTTCCCTAAAGTGACATCTCTAGTTTGAATGGATATGTGTGGTTTGGAAATATTGTGGAAACACTTCTCTTTAACACATTTTTTCAAACACTTGGCAGCACCCTTAAATTCCCCACATTTTGGGTACATGTCAAAGAGAGTACTCCCTAAATGATCTTCAAACTCAAACCCATTCTTTACTATGCAATCGAGAACTTTCTTACTATGGAAAAGAAAATCCAAATTTGTACAAATCTTGAGAATGAGGGTGAATGCAAAAACATTTGGGAAAACCCTTGTCCTCTACATTTGGTAATAGATTATAAGGGCATAATTGCAAATCCCACTAATAATACAGTACCTTATCATAACATTCTATGGCACAATATGAGATGAATGATTTTTTAAAAACAATTTGAGTTTATCCTTGAAACTATCACACTTTGAATACATGCTCAGAAGTTTAGGATCTACAAAGTTTTTATTTACTTGAAAACAAATTAAGTGCATCTTGAAATGTAGAGTCTTACATTTTTTAATGGATTTGGCTGTGTTAGATGCATAAAACTAACATGAATAAATAGTAGATTTCAATGAACTATCATGCTTATCTAGATCCTACAAGATTGGCATAGCCTCCACCAATTGGGTCTCTCTGTAAAGTGTTTCACTACTGTAGCTATATATTTTGGTAATTATATTCATTTTTCTTAATTATGCCAAAAATATTTTTATCTAAAATAGATGATCTAATTTATTAGATGGATTGTCCATGCTGCTCAAAACAGAGTGCTTGATGATTGACATAATAATTGCATACATTGTGTTTTGCTTCCTTTTTCTGTTACCATTAATTATAAGATATTGCTCTTATCTCCCTGGTGCACCCCATTCCCATAGTTTCTTAGGACTAGATTTATATGTAGCATAGAGGAACACTTATTCATGTATTTTTTTAGCATAATCTTAATTTGAAGTGATATAAACTACAAAATTAAGGAGACCAAAATAACACACATACCTATAAATGCTTGGCCTTAACAAATGGACTATCCTTAGCCTCAAATTAATGTGTAACATTGCCTTTGGCACAAAGTGTAAGAGCATCCATTAATGTTCTTTTGTAGAGACTCTAAGCAAAAAAAAGAGGTAAACATAGATACCAAGTAGATAATTATAAAATATGATAAAAAAATGTGTACCAAAAGATAATTTGAAGACAATAATTGTAGATTTTTGTATTCAAATTTCATTTTACATTGATATTGAGTGTAGGGTTGTTTTCAATTTTGCTTCTAGTGTGAACCTAAATCCACTTTGTTTGGTTCACAAGACCACGTCTATGACTTGTTTGGTCTATGGTATTTATAATATAGGTTTTCATGAAACTAATTTTCTTAATGTTGTATTTGTTGATGTTGGACATGCCAACATGAAAGTTTGTGTAGTAGCCTTCAAGAAGGGAGAAGTGAAGATCTTAGCTCATGTCTTTAACCACTCTCTAGGTGGAAGAGATTTTGATGACATGTTTTTCAAGAATTTTGAAAGTTTCTTTTCAAAATTGATATCAAATTGATATTCCTAGTAATGTATGTACCATGTGGCTGTGGGCTACATGTGAGAAGCTCAAGAAGGTTTAAGTGTCAATCTTGAGGTGTAGGGGGTTGTTTTTTTGCTGCAACTTAGTGTTGGTAGGAAACCATCCCAAAAAAAATTGTGATACTGCTCAAATGCGAAAAGGGTTACAATATTCTCAATGTGTAATTCATGGTATTTTTGTACAGGTTTTTTATGGTTTCAAGACATATGCATACTATTTTTGCACAAATTTTCTTTCAAGACTGATAAATAGGGGGTGATTGTGTAAGAAGAAGGAATGTTTTTGGGCATGTAAAGTTGAAAAAGTTATAAAAAATTTTTAATATCCTTGTGGAGATGTCAAAGCCACGATGATATACTGCGCACAGAGGCATATTATAATTCAGAGGAAAATATGAAAATAACATTTTTTCCAATTCAGAGGCATGCAATTTTTACAACAAGATAAAAACCCACAAAATGTTGATTTTTAAAGCAAAATACATATTTCATCCAAAGGTGACAGAAAATCTAATGTAGGAAAATATATCAGAAACCCTTCATTTTGTGCTAATAGATGCCCAACTACATGATAAATACAACAAAGTTGAGACAAAAAGTCATATTTTCTTAAATGCCAAGAAACCTTCAAAGACAAAAATGACATGAGAAGTGAGAAGCCACAGTGCCCAAACACTAGAGATAGAAGAAATAGATCCCAGTAAAGCTTCTTGAAAGCTCATGCCCTCCACACATTCCTCAACTTGTCTACAGGCTTTATATGAAAAAAACAATTAGGGGAAAAGAAATTCTCATACAAAGAAACCCAATTTAGACCATATAAAAATGTGGGAAAAAATAATTCAAAAATCATGAACACCCAGGGTGTAGCTATGGTCGAAAAGAAGGTGTTTAGTGATATCATTTTTTTAGAGGGGTCTAAATCATGAAATATAGCATACCCATATTAGCCATGGGCTAATATGGAAATTCAAATAGGAGGAAAATAGGGAAGAAGAAGTAGATGGAGATGAAACAATTTCTTCAGATGAACCTCAATGCTCATCATCAGTAGAAGTAGAGGTGGATGCCATGGAATGCAATTTGAGCTTTGAGATGAAAAAATAAAATAGAATAATGGGAAAGTAAGGAAGGGTGTGTATTTATTTGGGATTTGTCTATCAGGAGGGACAAATTCTATGTATCTGCAGGAATAGTGCTAAAAATGCATGGAAGGAATGCAAAAACATGTTAAGTAGACAAGCCAAATAGGATACAACATGTTAATGAAGGACCGTGAGAAATCTTGCTACCACTACAATGATGATGATGGGATATTTGTGGCATTTTTTGCTTGCAATAATAGCATACCCATATTAGCCATGGGCAGAGATAGAGCTTAACATTTGAGAATGTCTAGAGCAAATGACTTCAAAGCCACAAAAAAAAAACAATTGTTTCACTTTAAACCCTGGCCAAAAACAATGGTTTCAGTACTTACCCTCTGCAATCCATTATATTCAAATTGAAGAATCACATGCTTAGCAACCAATTCTCATCATCGCCTATTCTCCCTACTTGGGGTGCATATCATATCAAGAGCATTTGTAGGTCAAAGAAATGCAAAGGAAATTTACAAACAATACGCTCTCGCATGCACGTCAAGAATACAATGATAATGGGCATCAAGAAATTGCCTTTCTACATATTAAGCTCATGTTGGTAAAAATTTCAACCAACAAGGCATGTATTTAAAAAAAAAGATATGTTTCCTTGCATATTTTGATCAATTTGACCCCATTTTATTAGATGGTCAAAAATTTGGTCTAAAAATGGGGTCAAATGTACTAGTGTAGACCCCATCTCTCTAAACCCTAAACCACTGTGTAACTCATAAACCCCATCTCTCTAAAACCCTAAACCACTCTATAGCTGCTAAACCCCATCTCTTTAAATCCTAAACCACTTTCTAACTCCTGAACCCCATCTCTCTAAACCCTAACCATTCTCTAACCCCATAATCCCTAAACCTCTCTCTCTCTCTCTCTCTCTCTCTCACACACACACACACACACACACACACACACACACACACACACTAGAATTTACATAACTTATCTCTCCCAAACCCTAACCTCATCTTTCTCTTTCTGGATCTCAAAATTTTAACCCATTTTCTCTCTCTAATTCCTAGAATCCATCTCTCTAAACCCTAAACTACTCTATAACTCATAAACCCCATCTTTTTAAACACTAAACCACTCTCTAAATCCTAAACCCCATCTCTTTAAACCCTAAACTGCTCTCTAAATCCTAAACCCCATCTCTCTAAACCCTAAACTGCTCTCTAACCCCATAATCACTAAACTTGTTATTTAAATTTGATTTGTACCTATTATTGAAAAAAATGTAATATAGTTAACATTTCTTTATATGTTGTACAATAGGCTTGTTTAGCAAGATTCATTTAGTGTTTTTTGATTCAATTAGTTTATGTAATAATCTATGTATATATGTATATGTATGTATGTATGTGTAGATCTCTTATCATCTATCTAGTTTTGTTTGTTTATATCTTTCATCATTATGGCATCAAGTGGTATTGATTATGGAGAGGCTAGTGTACATGGTCATCCCCATAGTGGTTCATCCCCATAGAGGCTAGTGTACATAGTGCACTTGATACTATTTACAAGAGTCTATATGCATCACCTATCCTACAACATAGGGATAAGATGACTGCGATTAGAGATGAGTTGATTAGCATGATGCACACTATTGAGGGTTTTAATCCTTATGATAGTGTTAGTTTGGAAACATTTTATAGCGCTCTATCTCATAGTGTCAGTGGTGGTTTGTGATTTAGGCAGCTAGATGAGATGGTCTCAATGGAGAGTGCGAAGAGCATGTTCCCACATTATCGACCTTTGGAAAAGGTCAAAGGGTACCTCTCTACAACGTGTACTGATCTATTGGTGCACCTTTCATATATTCTCATTGGTTGGTTGCACATCACATGTTCCCCAAAAGGATGAATTATTAGAATTTCATCTACATCGAGAGGGTGATTACACTAATATCCCTAGGTGTATTAGCTAGGGCTAGGGTAGGTTCTCAAATAAATTTAGACACCCAAATGCTCTTGCACCCATTAATAAATGGGCATTGATTGGTCCAAACCTTTTGGTGATGCCAAAACATTTGAAGTTAGCTGTAGTTGGAGATAAAGTGGCATATGATACATGTAGAGATGTGTATGAGAGGATTGTCACTATTACTACCTAGGTGCATAAGACGTCTTTTGAATGAGTGCATAGATACATGAAACAGTCATAATCTACATCTATAGGTGGTCACACTAATGCATCATCTTTAGGGAATGATATGCATTATGAGGTTGACATCCTATCTCTAGTAGATGTCTCCATGGAGTCTTCAATAGACCACTTGAGGGCTATCAATACATGTTTATCCACTAATTTACTTTCAATCTATCAAGTTCTTCAATTGTTGACCAGAGAACCAATTAGTGCAGTGGCATCATATGTGAGTGGTATCATCAAAGGTACATCAAAGGCATAGGGTGGTTAGGGGCAAGAGGACATACATGTTGTAGCTATAACTCCACCAAAAACCATAGTTGAGGAGGATGTAGCCCCATACTAAGGTAGGTTCTTATCCACCATGACATTCATTGTTCATAGATATGCTCATGAATCCTAAACTTGACATCGAAGATATGACCTTTAGTGATATAGACTTGAGTGAGATAGGTAGGCATATATTTGCAATGATGATGGCATAAGGGGACTTGTAGACACCTGCACATCCTATGTAATAGGAGACACAGGCAAAACTTTACAAACATGTCTATTTAATTGGACCTACAGATCTTATATTTAAAAGTTTAGTAAACTATAACTTGTGACATATTTGTTTCTTCTATTGCATACAGACTGCATCTATAGCTTGTGAGGGTGGAGATGGAGAGATAGCGATTGACCCTAGTCATCTTGAGTCATAGGTAAATTTAATTGTACTTATGTTATTATTTATTAAATTTATACACATGCTCATGATACATTTGTTCTTATATTGGACACAGTGTTGAAGATCTTGTCTCATTCATTCACATCATGGAGGGCGACATGATCATGTTTGATATTCATATATGTCATATGCATGATTTTTTATATTCATTTACGATAATGTCATTTAGATTTATAGAAATGGGACATTTTACATTTACATCATGTTCATATTTGACATATTTCATATTAGAATGAGTTATCTGACCATTTGCATTTATAATAGACATATATGATATTTTGATGCGTTGTGTGACCATTTACATTTATAGTTGACATATTTGATTTTTCATGAGTTATGTGACCATTTACATTTATAGTTGACATATATGATTTTTTCATGAGTTATGTGACCATGTTAATATGTAGTTGATATTTACATCCATATAATATCTTTTACATAAATGTGGAAATATGTTTTTGAAATCTCTATACATTATTATTTAGATAATTGTTAATGTGTAAGAAAATAATGTGTTCTATAAGTTAATGAAAATATGTCTTACATAATTTTCTAGGTGTGTTGTAAAAGTGTATAGAAAATGCAAATGTAAATAGAAAAAAATACATTTTTTTAGATAATTATTAATGTGTAAGAAATTTACGTGTTCTATAAATTAATGAAAATATGTCTTACACCATTTTCCAAGTGTGTTGTAAAGGTGTATAAATATTGATAAAACAAAAACATCTATAAATATTGAAAAAATACTTAAACCAATGTAAACAAAAAAAAAGAATTAATGTATATATAAATTTGAAGTATTTTATGAATCATTAAACCTATCTATCAATTATAAAGTTGCTGATACATATGGTCAAGATCCTTTCTATCTTTAATAATCTCCAACAACTTTTCATGGTCCTCAATATCTAACCTCCACTTTGGTTTGCTACATCCCTTTTGTTGGCATAATGCCAAACTGAATCTTTGTGGCTAAAACCAAGTGGTTGTTATGCAAAACTTTTTGGTCATGCATGTATTCAATAAATTGAACACCATTGTGGTCAATTTTTGTTTGCTGATAATAGGTGCCTACAAAATAAAATTTGTACACCATTAAGTATTCTTAATAATATAGAAAAGAAATAATTATTTATAATTAATCTCTCACTCTCTAATTAGTTGTATACATCTCATAAGGGGATAATCTATACCTTCTATAACAACTGAACCAGTTGGATATGACTAGTTATCATCATCTGTACTTGGTTTAGTCAACTTGATTTTTGCTTTTGTGCATCTAAGTAAATAATAATCTACACCTTCCACATTTTGAGGATCTATATACACATCAAAGATGTCAACTACAAATGAAAAAAAATAATGGAAATTGTAAATAAATAAATATGAAGACAAATAAACATAAAAATAAAACATGTTTGTAGAAACTCACTTGGAACAACTAAATCATAAATACGTTCATAATCAGATGAATACATAGGATTATGAATTTCTATGTCATTGTCATCTTCTTCACAAGTGATACTTCTAATTATGTTTTTCCATGTCCATTCAGAGACATAGCCATTCACAATATTCTCACATTGACCCATTGCATTTTTTTGAATACAGACATCACAAAAACATGATTTTTCTCTTACTTGAATTATTGGAGGTTTGTGTTATCTGGTAGTCAATAGTTGATGCAATCTTCTAATTCCAACAATGGGTTGACAATTGTAAGGATTTGATTGATCAATATTTGTAATACATTAAATTGGTAAGTATCTATGTCAATAATCAAAATATTAAAGTAATAATGTCAAAGCAAAATGGAAAGCTTACCTTTCACTTCCCAAAAAAATCATTTATTATATGTTGTATCACAGGGAGAAAAATGAGATTTGCACCATTCAACAACTTGATTTTCTTTTTCTATCTTTGCACTTGTATAGGAAAGAATTCTTTTTATCAATTTTAACAAAATATAAAAGAATTATCTAGTAGATGGTCATATACATAAAATTTGATTAGTACATAACAATATTATACCTAAAAGTTCATGTTGCCGAAGTGCACACTTTACATAGGCTCTTGCTCCATCATGCTCTCCTTTTCCATGACCCCTCTCAAAGAAGTTCCAAAGAAACTTAACATTTCGTCTCAGGGTAAAAGCACAAACCTATTTCACCTTTTATAAAGAAACATGATATCAGAATGTGAGAGTTCAAAATTAATGACAAAAAAAATGGTATTTGTGTTTAGAATATGACGATGATGTAAACTAATGAAATGTGTAGAATTGGATGAATTTTATGCCTATAATTTTTAGAATATTTTTGAGTAATAATAAATTCATTTTATTTTATTTTGAATTCCCTTTTTTAACTATAAAAATATAGGGTGTAGTTCCCATCAAACAAGTATATGCAAATAATCTATTTTTGTTCTGATTTGAAAATATCTTATAGATGGCATGTATAGCTAGGGAACAAAAAAATATATTATTTTTGATGTATATTTTCTTTGTTATAAGTACTCAAGTTTGACCTTATCAGAATCCAACAATTTTTTCCTCTTGTCAATACTTCCCTATCAAATCTATACCTTCTTGAAAAAAAATTACATATTCATCAAGTAGGATTCTCTCCTCTAGAGATTATTATTATTTTTTTTTTTGGATATGATTTACTATTATTTTTCCTTTTTTGAGGGAGCATCTTCTGAAATGTTGAAATATCGACTTATAATATTTTGAGATTATAACATATTATAAGTAATCAAAACACCCAAAAATTTATATAATGATGATATTGAATCTGAGATCTATAAAAGGGTATTTTTAGTTTTTGAAAAAAATTGAGTTTTGATAGAGAAATGAGATTTGACCAAAATAGGTTTTGGTATCATAAATGGTAACATAGATATGTGCTTTCACCCCTCACATGTTGTGTTGCAAGACAATTCACACTTTTGGAGACTTCAATTGCCCTACAAAAAACATTAACATAAATTAATGAGTAATCAAATCTATATATAATGAATTGTTCAATTAATTAAATGTGTGCATGAAATTTTAAAGTTTAGCTTTCAAATATACGTACCAATACAACCATCAAACAAAATCCAATATTTTGAAGCATTTATCACATGCTTTTCAAGATCATCAAAGAACATTCCAAAATAATGAACTACATAGCTCCTATCATGAATCTTATCATCACTAAGATAAAAATAGACCTCCTTGATGATAATGCATTCATCTGGATTGATACTTTCTATCCTGTTAGAATCTGAAAAGATTAATAACTCTGAAAACTAGTGCAAAGAGTAAATATCTAAACTATGAATGCAAATGATACAAAATCAAAATAGCATCATAGAGTTAGTCTCCAAGAGAGTAATGCAAATGCTGGAAGCAAAATAGCATTAAGAGGATGCAAAAACAAGAGATCCAAATACAAGCCAGGTAGCATGCTTATATAGGCTAGGAAGAGGGAGGAGGTGGCAACACCAACCAATGAGGAGCAACCATCTATCAGACTAAAGATAAAAAAGTATCTTCCCAAGATAGCTAATGGATGCTCACATGTAGGAAGGTGACACCTCACAACCATTCACCTAATAAGACATGCTTTATTAACCTAAACGAGATTATTAAAAGTGTAGGAAAAACCTAGCAAAATAGGAAAAATAAAAAACTACACTAACACCCCCCCATAAGCGAAGCTTAGGTGGATGTAGAAATGGGTCCCGACAACTCAAGCCTGATGAGGTACCCATGTACATAAAATTCCCCCAAAAGAGAGAGAAAAGAGACTCCCCAAAGAAAATTAGGACTCCAAGTGAGAGGAAGAGGCCCCCCCAAAAGATGTAGCATCTCGCACCTCCAGCAAAGCTTGCAAATTTTGTCCGGTAGATCCACTTGCATCGAACAAGTTTTCTTCCCTTAGGAAAAAGGACAAGATCCCAAGTGTGGTTCCTCATCAAGGAACTATACTCTTCCTGCATAGCTGTATCCCACTCAAAAATACCATAAGCCTCATGAAAGGACTGTGGATTTGAGGCAGTAGCAATGAAGATATGTAGAGCATCCTGGAATTGTGAATGAGTCTGCTTGGTGTCTGATGGATCGCCAACCCAATCACTTGCAAACTGCAAGGTCTGTCTAGCCCAAAGTGGACCAGAAGATGGAGAATCTAGAGGAGAATCATCAACCTGTGAATGATGACTAGGAGAGGAAGAAGGTGAGTCCTCTGAATCACTCTCTGCATCAAAAGTGGAGGTAGAAGACTACTCAAGTGAATCTGACCCATCAGAAGATCTATCATGTATTCCAAGTGACTCCGATGTCAAAGTAGAAGGCAACCCTGTGACCATGCTCTGCTGGTTAAGCTGATGCAAGTAGTGGAAGTTAAGATGGCCAAACTGCTCATGCCATAATCTGTTCACATCATTAGAGTGAGTGAGAAAAATAGTCAAAGGAGGATCAGGAACAAGGTGAGAAAACATATAGAGTCTTGACTAATGATCTGCTCTCCCAACTGCAATTGTAGAATCATTGTGCAACTCACGTATCTCCACTGAATCAGGAGTGAACTCAACCCGCTTGCCTAAACCTGTGTGAGTGATCTGGTGTACCAATAGGAGATTAGTTGACAATGAGGGTACATAAGGAACATCATGGAATGTGCCATCCCCCACATCAACAGACCCTCTCCCACACACCTCAATAGGAGTGTTGTCACCCATCAACATAGAAGGCATAGTACATTGCTCCAAGGATGCAATTTCTTCCTTAGATGAAGCCATGTGGTGTGAAGCACCCGAATCAAGAACCCAAGTGGATGGTGAGGAAGCAACTGCAAAAAGGGCCTTGCCCTTTCCTTTCCCCTTGCTATTTTCTTTTTCTTTGTTAGACCCTTCATTAGAACTTTGTTTGATAGACTCAGGAACACTGATATTATTCTTCTCAAGAATGTATGTCAAGTGATCAAGTTGTTTCTGCAAACATTTATGTTCATCATGACCAGGTCTTTTACAATAGGCACATTTGACCTTTTCTTTCTTAGGCTTATCACCCTTGGAAGATGGTGTATCAATAGTTGCTTTTGAAGAAACCGGCATCTGATCCTTCTTCTCCTCGCTATTCTTTTTTTTCTTGTCCTTACTATTGTTGTTACTACTTTGTCCTTGTTGTTCTTTTGTGCCTTGGTTAGCAGCCAAGGCATGTGACTTAAAGGACTTAAGAATGCCCATCTGGATTAGCTTGTCCATACTTCATTTGGTGTATCCAAAGACTCAATGTGAAATAGCAAGTCAGGAGAAACAGACAAACACAATGTTCCATACGCCTCATCACATTTGTTAAACCACTTAGGCTTGTCTTTGGAGGCCTTCATCATAATTTTGTCTGCAACAGAATTGTTTTACATGATGGTCATCCATGTTGGATTCTTGGGGAAACTAAAATCTACTCTTGCACATAGAAAAGCTCTGATACCATGTTAGAATCTGAAAAGATTAATAACTCAGAAAACTAGTGCAAAGAGTAAATATCTAAACTATGAATGCAAATGATACAAAATCAAAATAGCATCATAGAGTTAGTCTCCAAGAGAGTAATGCAAATGCTGGAAGCAAAATAGCATTAAGAGGATGCAAAAACAAGAGATCCAAATACAAGCCAGGTAGCATGCTTATATAGGCTAGGAAGAGGGAGGAGGTGGCAACACCAACCAATGAGGAGCAACCATCTATCAGACTAAAGATAGAAAAGTATCTTCCCAAGATAGCTAATGGATGCTCACATGTAGGAAGGTGACACCTCACAACCATTCACCTAATAAGACATGCTTTATTAACCTAAGCGAGATTATTAAAAGTGTAGGAAAAACCTAGCAAAATAGGAAAAATAAAAAACTACACTAACATATCCCACTCACCTCAAATTGTGCATGTTTATAGGAAACTTGTACAAAAATTGCAATTTTATCTAAGTGATAATATTTAGCTTGAATTTAGATTGAGGGGAAACAATATAGTTCTTAGAGAGTCTACAATTGATAGAATACATCCTAGTGGAAAACAATTTTTTGAATCTCAAAAATTTTTTGCTTGCCATCTTGCATTGTGAAAATGTTGGATGTGTGGATAAATCATAGTTCTAAATTTATCCATAAACTCACCATATGACAAATTTCTCTCCTTCATAGCTATTTTTTAAATTCTTCTTCATTCTTTGTTCGGTATATCTCATACTCAAATCTATTACACACAATTGGTGTTGAAACATTAATATTGACCATTTCATATGGAATTTTTTGCAACTCTCCACAATTTGTACATGCATTTTTTATGCATTGTACATTGAACTCATCTGATTCTTTAGCATTATCACATAACAAAGACTTGACAAATTATGTTGCGCTTTCGGGAATTACCAGATCTGACTTAAGTGTTGCCATAGCTTTTCTAAAATATTGCAAATAAAGATGAAACTCAACATTATTTTGACAACAACAAGTTTCACGTACCTTATTTATGCATAAAAAAACATGGGCGCAACCTCTCAAACATTCTTTGACAAATTTTCACATTTGCAAATTCTTTTTTGAAAGCTTCAAATAATTCACTTTGTGTTGTGTCTACAAAGTGTTTTGGATGTGCTATTGGAAGAAACACATGATTGGTTGGTCCAATATTCAACAACCTATCTTCTAACATCTTCAAAAATTCATTCCTTTTGAGGAAGTTGACAAATATTAACCCAGTTCTTTTCAACATTCCCATAAAGAAAATTTCTCCTTTTTATGTATCTTTGAATAGTTCTCCTAGATAGATTGAGCATTTTAGAAATTTCTTGAACTTTTTTTTTCTGTGACAAGTCCTATCTTGTAATCATAGTCATTAATGCTCTCCATGCAACACTTAAATCAAATACTCAACTTTTTTTATCAATAGCATTTAACACATTTGTCAAATTTTGAACTATTGTTGCCTTGTCATAATCTTCTAAGCTTTTCTTATTGTTCACACCTAACAACTCTAGAACAAGAATCATTTCTATTTTCCTAAATAATTTGACAAATAATTGTGCTTTACCAGTTAGAGATTTATTTTCAAAAAATTCCTCCCACATATTTTTTAGATGTAGCTTAATTGTACTTTCAAGCATCATGTGTTCAGATGATTCAATTTCTCTAAAAAGAGAGTCTTTGTCCATCTCTAGAAAATTTTCCAATCATAAACCATATTTTCCAAATGTCCTACTACTTTTTGGAACTTCATTATGATCGTCTTCAACTTCAATCAATGGATCTTCAATTGGTGGCTCTATATTACGTTTTGTCCATCCTTTCTTTTGGTCATCTTTGAGTTGATTATATCTTTTTGCTCTTTTTGCTTTAATACTCATTGCACAAAAGCCTGAATAGAGAACTTGAAATCGCCTACATACAAAAGACTTCCAAATTCAATTACATAAATAATAGTAGATCATAGACAATTTACAAAAAACTTTCAAATTTAGAAGTGAATTATATTTGACTATTTATGAGACTACAAAATCTTAAGACAAGTAGTTGCATTAAAGCATTTCTAAATTTAGATTAAACAAATTATTAAACATATTAAATAATTTAACTATTTAATAATTTTAATAATTTTCATAATGTTTTAGTACACCTAAATTCATTCTAATAACTGATTTAAATCAAATTATTTAATAAATTTAAACTAAATAATAAATTTAATTAATTGATTTTAATACAAAAACAACTTTAAAAATCTAATTTCCAAATATTTCTTCAATAAAATTTATTTAATTCAATAAAATTTCATGTAAACTTAACTTTTCTAATGCTACAAATGAAAATATGAATTAAATATAACAATTCAAAAAATAAAACTTTACCTTTAAAATAAAAAACCTATAGATTATTGAATTAAATATAACAATTAAAAAAATAAAACTTCACTTTTAAAATAAAAAACTTATTTTATTTAATTAAATATAACAATTTAAAAATAAAACTTTACCTTTAAAATAAAAGAAGTTATTTTATTGAATTAAATATAATAATGAAAAAAATAAAACGTTACCTTAAAAATAGATAACCTTTAAAGAAGGTAAAAATTTTAAGCCCGTGCATGTGACCTTGTGTGGATATTTTTCGGTCATACTGATATGGTTGGATCTAATCCAGTTAGATTGGATCCGGCCAAAATTGTCTATGTGTCATTTGATGCTTTCTTTCATGTTTTTTATAATTTTGAAGAACTTAACACTTCAGAGGCCAATTTCATCATCAAAATTAGGGTTTTGAAAAAATATAGATAACACTGGATAGAACTTGTAGTGAAAATTATGCCAATATAATTTTTTTTATAGGTTGCACAATATTGATTACAATAATTGCAAAATATTGCAAGTAGGTATTTCAACATTGAAGATGATGCACATTCAAAAAAATATAAAAATTAGTAGATGATATTGAAAAAATTTAAATATGATAAATTTTTCTAAAGGAGAGGGTCATCTTCAATAATATATAACATTTGAAATGATTAAAATAGATTTACTAGGGAAAAGATGGTGGGAACGAAAAACTATTAAATTATGAAAAGTTCAACTTAAAATAGATATAATAGATTAAATATATAATATTTTAAAACTTTGTTTTTGATATTTCTAGATACATATGTCGTCAACAACATACTTCAAATTTAGATGAAAAAATGTTTATTTGTAGTTATTTTTGTGGTGGGAACTATAACCTCTAATTTGCTTGATTTTTAACATTGTCAAAAAAGGTCATTGAAAATTATAAAAACATACTATTTTTAAATTTTTTTTTTTTATAAAAATAAAATACATAAAATTTATCCTTGTATACACATTTCATTAGTTTACACCAACTTAAAATTCAAAACAAAAATATGACTTTTACATTGTTGAAGTTTTAACTCTTTTTTTGATGTTAGCCTTTTCCTTTGTAAAAGCTGACACATGTTTGTACTTTTACCCCTCATTCTTTCCATCTAGTTAGCCAATATGAGATGAAGGAATCAAATAATAAGAAAAATAAATAAAATTTGTTGTTGTTCAGCCAAGAGAAGTACCCAGAAAATCTAGGTCTGTAGGCCTTCAAACCCTCCCTTCTTCCATGGAGGCAACTGAGCAAGCAAGAGCTAAAACAAAAGAATTAAGTTCTTTGAGGGTTTCAACCCTATTATCTCTTCATATGAATTTGAAAGATAGCAAGGCATTTTTTTTCCTTTTTTTTTATTTTTTATTTTTTCAGCTTGTCATATTCAAGTGGGTACCTTGTAAAATCCCAAATGCTTAAAGTGATATGTGCCACTTCTTTGCCTTTTAATATTGTAAATAAATACTAATATAAATGGTACAATATAAATCATTTTATATTAATGTTTTTGATTAGGTAAAATAGGTTTTACAGGGATCCTAAAACCCAAAGTTTTACAGCGAAAAGAGCGAGATGAGATAGACTAAAAAAACATAAAATTGCCACAGAAGGCCAGAGACAAAAGAAGGCCCAAAGCCAAAGTACAAAAGCTAGAGATAGAAAAGAAAATCCAGGCGAACAGGCTAGTGGCCATCCATGTCCATGGCTTGCAGGGTTTCTACAGCATCATTGTCCTTTTGATTGGTCATGCCCTCCTAAATCCTAGTAGGAGTGTTTATTTGGTTCCCCTGATTCACTTGGTCACTGGCCTCTTTCTGAAATTCATTCCAATTGATTCCTTGCTTTGTGTTATGCTTCGCATCCCTTTCAAGGCTAGTTGTAGTCAGATAGTCCCCCAGATTGACAATATTATCATTCAAGGTATGAAGGGTGTCCACTATCTATTTGGTGATTATCTGGTGGACAGAATCCAACCTTTGGACCTTCTGCTCAAGCTGGGTGAGTTTGTCATCCTGATGGTCTCTGGAGACCTGGCTTCCGTCTTTCTCCTAGCTACCCACCTAGTCCTTGCTTCCTCTGGCTTCCTGGTCCTTGTCAGAATCCTGGTTGTTGGGCTGGATGCTCCCATCCTTCAGAGCCTCAATTTCCTGAAAGAGCCACTTGATGGAACAAAAGTTGTCAATCAGACTATTCTTTGCATTGTTCAGGAAGTTGAAGCTAGTTTCTCACACATTGTCAGAGATAACCAAAAGAGCTGGGTCAATGAGCTTTTCGTAGTGGGTACTTTTGTCAAGGTCCTCCAGCACCTGGATTTTAGCAGGTTCTCTAACAATACCCAAACTAACCTTGTCCCCATAGAAGTTCCTCCAAGCCCTCCTCTTGTTCTTTTTGATTACCTCCCCCTCTTTTTCAACCATGATTTCAATCATCTCCTCCAGGGGTGAAATGGGAACCTCTTGAGGCAAATTGGGTAGGATAGGGCTGGGGGACACATCAACGGGTCACTAGGATGATCCTAGGGTAGGGCCTGGTTCACTTTTCTTTTCTTAAGGTTAACTTTGGGATCCATAGGGGTCACCACCTCCTTGTCATTTTCTCTCCCCTTATCTTCTTCCATCTCACTTTCCTTCCCCGTCTCTAAGTCCTCCTCCTCAGACTCTGTATTAGACTCCACATCATCATCACTAGCCTCTTTCACCACCTTAGGATAAGGAGAGGGGGGGATAGGGGGAAGACATCTGGGGCTCTTCTTGCTAGGGATGTGGGGATCATAGGTAACAGGGATAACTATGCTCGGGGTGTCAATTTTCTCTGATTTCACTACAAGCTTATTGCCAAAATCAGAACTGGTAGTGTCCTCCGAGGCACTACCCAAGACCCCAATGGTTTTACCTCTAGTTTGGGTTTTCAAGAACTCATAAATCAGAAGTAGGAGACCCTCATGGAGGGAAAGATTTTTGATAGGGCATTTCTTGAACCCCTCTATATTCTTGGCCATGGAGGTGAAAATGTAAAAAGGAAAAGAAAATTTCACTTTGTGTCTAAAATGATTTCACAAAACAAAATGATGAGTCTTGATTCTATCAAACCTGGGGTCAAGAGTGACATATTCAATGATAATCCTGAGAACATACCTCCAAATTTTTTTGATGGAATCAATGTCATAGTAGGTGTCAATCTTGACCAATTTTCTTTTCTCCTTATCATCCTTGACAAAGTTGTTGACAACATTGGCAAACATCTTCTTGTCCCTGTAGAAGTTCAAGCCATCCTGAGAAAAGCCAGTCACCTCCACAATAAGACCCTCAGTGATTTGGTGGGAAACACCATCAATTTTGACCCTGCCATTTTGCTAGGAATCAACCATAGCTTTAGTTACCTCCACATCAAATCCATGAAGCTTCCCTATGAATTTGGTTATACCTCCCTTCTGGAGCTTTCTCCAGACCTTCCTCTTCTCTTTTCCTCTCTCCGCTTCGCCCCATGGCTCTCTTCTAATCCTTTCACCCACCATTGCAATTTTTGGCTCAACTAACCCTAAACCACTAGCAGTATTGCCAAGTTCAGAGTAGCAAAAGGCACTAAGAGAAAAAATAACTATGCACGTGTTTATGGGTTTATTTCTGGCTTCCTTCAGCTTGTGTCTTCCATACACGTGATTATGGAGCGGAGGGGGTTCCGCATAACTCCAAATAATTTCCTTTTTGAAGTATGATTTTGCAAATCCTATCATCATTAAAAGGACATTATGTTGATGCCGTGGATTTGCTCCTTTCAGATTAGCTCAGTCACCACCGCCGAAAAGTCATTGTTGCTTCCCCATGTCATCATCGAGTTGCTAGCAACCACTTTGTTGGTGAACCAGTCAGCGACCTTGTTTGCTTCATGATAAACATGGCTGACGTGGTAGTTTTTTAATTTCCTTAAGTCCAATTTTAGGTCCTCAATAATTCTTTCGATGGTCCAAGAGGGTTTTGTGACTCCTAAAATGCAATTTATTATATTTAAGGAGTCACCTTCAAGCCACAGCTGCTCAATCCCTAAGGCCAGGGCCAACTTAACAGTGAACCTAGCAACACTGGCTTCAGCTAGATGATTGGTTTGGTGGCTAATAGGGGAAGAGATAGTAGCAATGCCACCTCTTGAACTATTTCTTATGATACCCCCGCATCCAACTAGACCTAGATTCCCCTTGGCCACCCCATCGAAATTGGCTTTATGCCAGTTCTTAGGGGGAAAAGACCAAGTAGCCTCCTGTCTTCTTTTGATCCTATCTTCTTTCCTGGCTTTATTGTTCCCTCCAAACTTTATGTCTCCTTCTCTAGTTATGGCATAGTTCTCTGTCATAAGGTTTTTGATTTTCTTAGCTATTATAATCTTAGGAGCTTCTCTTTCTCTGAATATCCTATTGTTGCGCTCCTTCCAAATTCCTCAATAGAAGTGTGGGAGGATCCAGGAGCTCAATAACTAAGAATGCAAACCTTGGTGGTGGCTTCTCCACTGACTAAAGAAATCCTAGATGCAAGCTGGAGGGCACCAGTTGAAGTCTAGGTTAGTAGTTAGATGGCTCCACACCTTGGAGGAGAAGGGGCAGTGGATGAATAGATGATTAACCATTTCCAGATCTTGCTTACAGAGGCAACATCTATTAGGTAAGATTTGGCCTCTCTTGGCTAAATTATCCTAGGTGAGAATTTTATCTTGAAGGAGGAGCCAAAAGAAAATATTTATCTTAGGCCTAAGCCCAGGGATCCAAGCTTTGGCTCAGATAGGTTTCTCCTCTTTACTCACAAGGGATAGATAGCTAGTGGCCACAGAGTAAAGGCCCCCTGAAGACTCTCCCCAAACTAAAGAGTCACCCTTTTGGTTGATGAAGATGGAATTCAGAGAGGACATTAAAGGCTTGAGGTCCTATGGAAGTTGAGCCAAATTGTGCCATTCATTACCATTTCTATAGTTCCTTATCATCAAACTATATCTGCTAATACACTGATCAGCCCACCTACCAAATATGGGGTGATTAATGAGGGGTTCCTAACACAGCCAGCTATCCTGCCAAAAAAGGATTTTGTCTCCCATTCCAACTTTCCATTTAGCTCTAGATTTAGCAAGGGGGAGGGCCTTCAAGATCCCATTCCAAATATGGGATCGCGTCGGTAGCTCAGCCCATTAAAATATGGAGTTAAGAGACAGTCTACCCAGATATTTCTCAGCTAGAATATCCCTCCAAACACCTATGGTTTGGAAGATGTGCCAAGGATGTTTAGCTAAAAGGGATTTGATTAAGGTGAGAAATTTTTCTAATACCAAGACCACCCTAGCTTTTGGGCTGGCAGGCTAGGTCCCATGCAACTAGGTGGTATCTCTTGTGGTCATCCATCCCTGTCCAAAGAAAATCCCTCTAAATCCTCTCCATTATTTCTGTAAACTTAACCGAAATCCTAAAAGGACTAAGGGCATAGGTAGGGAGGTTCCAGAGAATAGAGTTAACTAGAGAGCATTTTCCAGCTTGACTAAGGGTGGCCCCTTTCCAACCTACAAGTTTCTTTTTGAAATTGTCTATAATGTTGATCCAAAAGGAATCCAAAGGTTTCATTCCAAGAGGTAGCCCAAGATAAGTCACTGGTAGGGACCCGATGCCACATCCTAGGATGCGAGAAATTTTCCTCTGCCTCTCCAAAGGGGTATTGAGGAAGAAAATTGAACTCTTATCCAAATTGATAGCTTGTCCTAAACCCCTGGTGTAGGAGTTCAGAATGCTTTTGAAAGTCTTGGCCTCTCAGATAGAGGCTTCACCCCCCAAGATAGTGTCATCCACAAATTGTTGGTGGGTGAAAGTAGACGGTCCCGAGGTGAAAGTAGACGGTCCCAAAGAAGGCCTTAGACCTTTCAAACTCTTGTCCCAGATTTTCATCTGGATGTTCTGCCCAGGCATTCTGCTAAGATGACAAAAAGGATAGGAGATATGGGGTCACCCTACCTTAAACCCCTTGAGGGGGAGAAGAAAGGAGTGGGGAGACCATTAACCAAAACAAACAAAGAGGGAGAAAACACGAGCTGAGAGATGAGCTTGCATACTTGAGCATCGAGACCAAAGGCCCGAAGGATGGCAAAGAGGAACTTCCAGTTGACCCTATCATAAGCTTTAGACAAGTCAAGTTTGAAAAGAAAACCTTCCTTATTGCCCACCTCAAGAGAGTGGATGACTTCGTGAACCGATACGATAGAATCAAGGATCTTCTTGCCTAGGACAAAGCCAGTTTGCTTGGGTGAGATGATTAGGGGAAGAATGCTGAGGAGTCTGGAAGTGAGAACCTTGGAAATGATCTTGTAGAATGAGTTGCAGAGGCTAATGGGCCTAAATTTGTCCAAAGAGTCAGTTCCCAGAATCTTGGGGATGAGGACAAGAAAAGTACCATTAAGTTCTTTGAGCAGATTCCTAGCCCCAAAGAAATCTTGAACCGCCTTTACTACATCCTTCTTAACCACATTCCAATAAGTCTGAAAGAAGAAGGTAGGGAAACCATCTGGGCCCAGACCTTTATCCCTCGGGAGGGAAAAGAGGGCCTGGTGAATTTCCTCTAGGGTGCGGATAGCTTTCAGCAAGGAATTGTGATGATCTTGCAATAGGGGGGGATGGCTACCAAGATATCCTCTTAATCAGACGCAAAGAGGGAGGGATCAGCTATGAGGAGAGAGGAGAAGTACGAAACAGCTTCCTTCGCTATCTCTTCTTCCTTAGAAACTAGAACCTGGCCCTTTTTGATATTAGATATCCTATTGTTAGCCTGATGCTTAAGGGTGGTCAGGTGAAAAAATCTAGTGTTACGATCTCCTTCTTTCAACCAGCTGACTCTAGATCTTTGTTTCCAATAAAGCTCTTCCTTAGATATGATGTTATGCAAATCCAAGAGGGTTGCCTTTTCCTCTTGCCTGTTGTGAGCGTTATATCCAGAGAGTTGGATTTCTTCTTGGATAGAATTGAGCTGATCAATTTTCTCATCTTTCTCCTAGAAAATGTGGCCAAAGTCAATTTTGTTCCAAGATTTAATGTTCCGTTTCACATTTTTCAGCTTTTGGGAAACTCTGTACATAGTAGTACGATCTACCTCAAAGTTCCACCAAGAAGAAATTTTTCCTTCCAGCGTTGGATGGGAAAGCCAAATTTTCTCAAAGTGAAAAGGGAAGGTCCTTTTCCTAGACAAGGGGGAAACAGAGAGAGAAATCGAGGAGTGATAAGAACCCATCCTTGGGAGGAGGGATAATCTGCAAGAATGGAAAAGAAGCCATTCAGGAGATATGAGGGCTCTATTAAGGCGAACCTGAATGCTATCTCCCCCAACTCTCCTATTAGACCAAGTGAAACTTCCCCCTTGAAGGTCCATATCCAAGAAGGCAAGATTCTAAATGAATAATGCAAGGTCACGCTTACTGTCCTGATTCGGGGCAAGACCCCCCCATTTGTCAGCATCAGAGAGAGGCGAGTTGAAGTCCCCCATGATAATCTCTTTGTTAACATTACAATTGGAAAGGATGTCAAGGATCTCGACCCAGAAACAATTTCTTTCCTTCTTGGTGTTGGGGGCGTACAGATTTAGGATAAGCCAGGAATCATTGTTATGGATGTGAGAAACCTCACATAGAAGAGCATTGTGAGTGCTAAAAAGAGTAGATAACTTGAAGGCCCTGGAGTTATACAAGATTAGTAATCCTCCAAAAGAACCTTTCAAATCTGAGGCTTCGTAGCTAAAAGCTTTATTGAAGGATATCCTCTTAACCAGGTCCCTTTTCATCTTAGTCTCCTGTATCATTGGAAAATTGGGTCTATGGTCTCTAATCATATTTCTTACTAGATCCTATTTATGAGCCCCATTTAGGCCCCTTATATTCCATCAAATGAATTTCATTTCTTACTTCTTGAAAAATCCTTGATGGTTCTCTGGCTCCCATCTGCTAGGTTCCTTTTTGTTTCTTCTTGTAGAAGCTGATTTGAGCTCTTTATTCCTACTACCTTGGGGGTTATCCCAACATCAGCTTTGAACCTACTTCTGGTTGATGCTGGAGATAAAGGAGGGAGGAATTTGTTTTGGTTCTTTTGGTTCATTTTTTTCTTCTTTACCATGCACCAGTCATCTAGGCTTACTGTTGCACTACTTTCTAACTGACCTTCCCACTGGGCAATCTAGTCTGGATACGTTTTTTTAATGAGAAGATGGAGCTTGGCCTCCAACCCTTTGGGAACAGAAGGTTATCCCCCCTTCGACCCTAAAGGGGTCTGGGCATCAGTGAGCTTTTTGGAGAGAATCTTATGTTGGATCTCCTTTTCTTCTAGAATAATCTAGTTCGGGGCTTCCTACCCCAAACTAAGTTGCTTAGTTGCTTCCAAAAGTGGAGCTCGCTTCACTACAGAGCTAAGCTGCTTTGTTGCATCCAAAAGTGGAGCTTGCTCCTCTGTAGGTCCCAAGGCTTGGGAGTGGGGACTTGCCTACATCTTTGGATCCTCCATCGAGGCTGAGACTGGCATCTCCAAAGCAAGACCCTTCTCAAGGGGGGTAGCACTTGCCTACTCCTTGGGAATGACCTTCTCAGGGATATCCTTTAAGGCTTTATCCTTCTGGCTGACGACCTTCCTCCCCTACACCATAGAAAGTTTGCACCTCTAGAGCAACTTCATCTTACCCTTACCAGAAGGGTAGGATGATTTCTTCTTGGCTTGGTTAAAGATGACTGGTTCTGTGGGCATCTTCTTTGCTGCACTGGGGCACTGGTGTGCTTTATGACCAGCCTTCAAGCAAAGGAAGCTTGCAAAGGGGATAGTTTTGTAAATGATTTTCTGGTTGTGCACCCCTAGTTTAGTTTGTGTCTATTCCTTCACTCACCCTAATGAATATGTGAGCATAATTGAGATGATGTTTAGAGGCAGAGATCGGATCTATTGAGAGGAGTTCCCTGAAGGTCCTCGCAATCCCCACAAAGACGTCCCCATTCTAGTATTCTAACGGTAATTCTAGCAGTCTAACCTACACAGGAGCTTGAACAAAGAAATAACCATTCAAGCTCATTCTAGATGACCACTTCTAAAGCACAAGGGTAGAGCGGCCAATGACCCATTGCCCTTCACATAGAATGTTGGCAAGGTCTTCCAAGCATGAAAAGTCGAAAGACATGAAGCCTTTTTCCATAGATGTGACTGAGACCTGACCTTTGAGAGCCCATTTTTGTTTGATGAACAACCTAACATCATCAATGTTTGGTCTATGTCCCAAAAATCTCTCAACCAAAGTAGAAGCCATAGCCTATATGTTGTGATCCACTATCTCATCCGGAATAGCAATCGCGCAAGAACCTTTCACAGAATCCTAGCTAGTTTTAACAGGTGGGAAAGAGGACTTACCTGAAGGTTTTACCCTGAATAACGAAGACCATTTTGTAGTTCCTAGCTTGTTTTCTATGGGAACCAAAGGAATCTTAGCCACTTCCTTGGGATGGACAGCTGGGGCCCCCTCCACGCTTTTTGACCGATCCCCTGTGGCAAGATCTGCCAGTCTGCCTCCATCTTGCTATCCATTTTATATTAATGTTGATAAAATACAAAATCTCATATAAATTATATATTTATTTTGTAATTTATTTTAATATTATTTAAGAAAATTTCACTTTAATAATATTAAATACTTATTAAGTTAATGTTATAAGTGACTTATATTGCTTAATACCATTAGATTAATTAGTATTTAATAATATTAATCATAAATCATTTGAATGATTGTTAAATATACCACAAAATAAATATTTACAAATGTTTTAAGTCATTATGGGAAAATAATGGTAAAAGACTAATGGTGGAGGTGAAGTCAAATCTATTTGAGAACAAGTGGAGGGAATCTGGGAGATAGCTGAGTTCATTTAGGAGTGTTCTTGGCTCAGTTTGGAGGCTTCTAGTGCAATTTCAAAGAGTTTTCATGATGGGGTGCGAATTGGCTTGACTATGTTATCAAGCACATGTCATTTTGAGGTTTTTGGGAGCCTATTTTTGAGGTTTTCTTGTTGCATTTGACCACAAGAGGTGGAGTTGGAGTTTCTACTTAGAGGTTGACGACTCATTCATAAAGCAGTTCTCTCTTATGTAATTTTGGCTTAGTGGTTTTTTCCCTATCCTTTGGAAATATTTTTGCATGATTTTGTAACTTAGTTTATGATATTCAAAAGCTACCTTGGAGACTATTTTGGTGTGTTCATGTGATTTGATCAAGTTGTTAGTGAAAGCCTTATTCTCCTTTTAGTTTTATCTCACTATTTTACCTTTTTTGTGATAAATGTTTGTCATAGGTTGTAGGTTGTGTAGAGTTGATGTAATGTGTTCTCTATTGTGAAGGATTAATTTTCCTTTACTAAAAAAAATCCATTCCAACATTTCTACAAAATATTTATGTGCATGCATCTGTTAGGAAAGTTGTGTTAGTTTGAAAATTGTTTCATTGTTTTCAAGTTTTAAGTGAAGCATTTGATAGGAACCAACTTAGAAACCAATGTTCTCACTTCAACTACATGTCCCACATCGAAGTGATTCCTATGTTATACCAAAATTACTAAACTCCTCCAGTTCAATAGTGGGTGCACATTTTGGTACTTAATAATAATAGCATTCATCAATTTGTGGATTTAGATGTAGCACTCATTTCCTATCATATCCAATATGTTCTCTTCACTCAAACACTTATCTCTTCTCTTTCTCTTTTCAACACCTTGATCACAACCCTATAACATTAAATTCTACCTCACAAATTCATATCCAACAAAAACCACATCACTAATTATACCTCATGATCTAGAGGGGACCTCCTCAAGACCTGATGATTATTAAGGAATTATAGGAGATGGTCAACCTTGTCAAGATCCTTGCTTCCCCTTCATAGGACATAATCATTTCAGATCCATCTATCTTTAGCTGATGGACTCGGAGGTCCCCAAGCTTTGTTGGGATAAAGTGTGGATACATCAACTCACCCCAAAAATTATTTTTTTCTGGCATGCCACTCTTCACAAAAAAAATTGACTATAGATAGTTTAAGAAGATGGGGATTTCAATTCCCTAACATATGTATTCTCTACAAACAAGTAGGGGATGAAATTTCCCACCTCTTTGTCTCATGTCCCTTTGTTTCATAGATTTGGATGTCCATCCTATTTCTTGTTCAACATCAACTGGGTCTTTGGTAACAACATCCATCAATTAGTAGATAATTGGGTTATTCCCTTTGCTCAACCTCCCCCTCCCCCTACCTAGCTTCTTTGGAAAATTTTACCTCCACATATCTCCTAGAGTATTTTGAAGGAAATAAATAACAAGATATTTAGGGAGGTTGAGATAACTACAGAGAGAATTACTATCATGATCATTAAACAACTATGTGATACATAGGGGTAGCTAAATGGGCATCGACAAGTGTGTTGTCTAACGTTTGACCCCTCCTTAAAAAAATAGATGAGATTAAAGTCCAACACACGTACTAGGAGGGGAACAAGGTGGTTGATAGAGTAAAAGTATAGGATTTGAAGTGACTAGACTATGATGGTGGTGACAACTGGTATTTCTCCCACATGAAATTCAAACTCTTGTAGAGAGTGAAAGAAACTGTCATCAGTACCATGTGTCATAGGTGGCTTAATGGGATCATTTTAATCTAGTTAAGGGTGATGACATCAAGTGGTATGTTATTATGCCAAATAATTACAATCCCAACTATAGCTTTCTACAAAACTCTCTCAAGATGGATTTTGGTAAGATTTGGGGCTATGTTTTTAAGTACGCACAGGGATGGAGCATTAATGATAGCTCTAAAAGGCCTTATTTCTATTATGTTGTCAATTCCCAAAATTTTAACTTCGATGAAGAAAATTTTATAAACCTTTCACACATTCCAAGGAATTGGCCTTAAGATATTTATGATCAAGGTAGTCAGAGTAATAGTTATGGTGACAAGGCACTTTCTAATCAAGGAACTTTAAATAATAATTATGGTGTCAGAACTCTCTAGAAGGATTACCACTTTTACCCTTTTACTAAACTTGAATAGTTTAATAAGATTTTTTTTTGCAAAGAGAAAATTTCGCTATGTGATTCCCTTAATATTTTCATGCTAGAGGAAACAAAGAAGCCCGAGTTTCTAGTTGATACGAATGGAAAAAAAGACAAAATTAAACTGCGAAAAATGAAAGTGAATGAAAAAGGAAAGGATGTTCCTAGATGTATATCACTAATGGTGGTTTTCTTTTGTTCATGAACACCACATAAGGCTATGATGAGCCGATGTCTATGTAGTTGGTTAACTCCTAGAACAGATATAAGGTGATAGTAAATGGTATTACTTTTGAGATTAATAAGAAAGTTATTGCTCAATCTACTGGTCTTTTAGTGGAAAGAAAATTTTGGAAATGGGTGACAAAATTTGCATATGAGACAAGTATGAATTGCTTCTTTAAGGCAGATGAAGAGTTGGTTTGGCTAAGAGGTGATATTATAGGGATAAGCTTCTAGATCCATGGAATGATGTTTGCTATTTAATCATGAAATACTTAACTCTAGAGGGCCACTACAAAGTTATCTTTACTATTATCACTTCCCCTTTTTAAGCCACTTTGTCTATCATGATGAAATCTTTGTTCCTTTCTTTTTACTGCATGATTTAGAGGCATTTGTAATGGGTGCTAGGAAATATAGGGAAGAAGGAAGAAATATACTATGTTGTATCAAGGCATCATTTGTGTCTTTAAAACTTTTATTGTGTCATGTTCCCTCCCCACAATATTGTTTTGTGGTAACCCCCAACTTGCAATACCTACCCTATGGAAATTTCTACCTACATTCCTAATTACCCTATTATTTCTTAGGATTCCCCTTCATCTAGTGGTTGGAAACCCTTCATTTCTTTTAAACCTAAGATGTAGCTTGTTATTGACCTAGGTGAGATAGGAAATAATTTCTCTATGGGGGAGATGGAGATCTAAAAAATTGCCAATAAACCAAAAAAGAAAAGGAGGGAGGAAAATGAAGATAGCTTGAAAGAGAAAGAGGGTCAGTGCAAGAAGTTGGGTCTCACTTTTGGCCAAAAAGTGGAAGTGTTTTTCCTATTTTTGAAATTTTTTGTCAATTGATGTCAAAATTTGAGACATTTAGAGATTGAATATAAAAAAAAATTAGAAATAAAATTTTAGTGTTCGGAATCTAGTTTTTGAATATGTAATTTATTTATGTACCCATATGATAGATTATTTTTTTGGAATGGATCTTTAAAAACCACTTTTTCAAAATGCCTATTTCACGACCATACCATGCTCGTGTAGGGACACCATAATTTGACACAAATAAATGAATTTTCACAAATCCTTTTAAAGGGAGTTACCTAATACACCTAAGATTGATAACAATATTTTTCCTTAATTTTTTATTGAATAATTTTTTTATTATTAATTATAAATTGGCTATAAAGGTAAATTTTAAAAGCTCTCATGTATAGACCACATAATTTGATCAAAATCTCACTTTTTTCAAAAAAATAAAATAAATAAAGCTCAAAAGAATTGTACGTAGATTGATGACATAAATTAATTTAAGAAAAATTATAAAATAAAAAAGTTATTAAAGTTTTAGTGAATGTCACTTTTTAATGTTTTAGAGATAGTTTTGATTAATAAATAATAGAAAAATGGAAAATAAACTAATAACACTATAATATTTACATTTTTGAAATCAGAAAAGTAGTCCCTATAATGGGTTTTTGTTTCATCAAAAAATTCAATGGGGACAACTATAAAAAATTTATGACAATACTAGAAATTGATGATTAAATGCCTTAGAAAAAAAATGGATCATAAAGGTATGGCTTGGTGGGACCAAGCCTATGCCATGCCTTTCCCCAAGGCAAAACCCTATGCAAAAGTCGTGTGCCATACCAAATTCCTACTTATGTCTCAAGAATCAAGCACCCAATTTATAATTCAAAAATTAGGTGCTCGATTGCTTTCAACCGTTGCACCCAATTATTTAAAAATTGGGTACCTAATTCTTTTTAGAATTGGGTATCTGTTTCTAATGTACCTGTTGGGCCGCAAAAGCTGCCCCACAAATTGACTTTCAATGATTGAAACGATTGTATAATAGTTTCGATCTGCAATAACGAATTCTGCCATAGTTATTCTATTTTCTTGTTTTCTTATACAATTTGCAAGCTACTGATTCAAATTCAAAATTGGTGCAAACATGGGATCAAAACAATAGAGAAAGAAGAAAGCAAAAGTTCTGACAGATGAGTAGATTGCAACAAATAAAGAGGATGAAGCACGACATCAATGAGAGAGAAGATAGAGAATTAGAGACTTGAACAATGTTTCAAAGGAGAAAGACATTGAGAATACCACAATGGATGAAGAGGTCAAAGAAGAGAACCCAATACAAGAAACTTCAGGTGCACATTCTAATCATGCATTCAATATAGGTGTGTCTCCAAATCGTCGAATTTTCTCTCGTGATGAAATTAGTGATTGTTTAGAAGCAAGTTATGATTTAAACGGTTTAGATTTTCTTCATGAGAAGCAATTGTCAAATGATCATGCACAAAAAAATCCAATTGAAATGCATGCCCTGAAAGAAATACCAAGAAAAATTGAAAATGAGATTCAAATCCCAAATAATAGTGAAAATGAAATGTCAATTGAAAATAAAAATTGCATGAATGTAGACATAGAAACACCAACTACTGAACAAACATGTTAGAATGATAGTAAAGTGTCTGAACATAATTTTCATATTCCTAATGATGTGTTAAATAATCTTGAGGGATTGGTTTCATGGAGACAAATTAGGACACATGCTAATAGATTATATAGACATTTTGTTTATAATAAGAAATTTGGGTTTCAATATTAGTTAATGTTACAACTAATTAAAATGTCTAAAATGCAAAAAGTAATGAGAAGGTTGGGAATGTATGCAAAACCAAAGAATAAAAATGAGTTTTTAAAACAAGTTGTACCCACTGTTGCTAGTGCCTTTGATGTTATTAGGAAGAGAAGTTGGTCTAAAGATAAGAATGTAGCATGACAATCAATAACAACAACTTTATTTAACAAATCAACATCTGACAAAAGATTGATTAGCAACATAAGTGGATATCTTAATGTGAATTGTAAGACTTTAGAAAGAGCTATAAAGAGAAGGGTAAACTTTGAATGTGATCCAACAAATATTTTATGGACTTCTAATGGTAGACTCCCAAGATGTGATATGAAACTTACTAGTGAAGTCAAAAGTTTGATTAAATTTTTTTGGTATGATAATACAAGAGTATCACCTAATTCAAGAGATGTTCTTAAATTGAGAATTGGGTCAAAAATACATGATCCACATCCTAAAAACCTTTTGGCCATGACTCAAGCTGAATTGTTTAAAATTTTTTTAGATAGTAAGGTATTAAATATTACCATTAGTCAAAGGTCTTTTGAAAAGTGTAAACCATGGTATATAAGGATTAACAAGGAAATAATCACATGTTGTTGTAAAAATAATATTCAATTTTGTTACCATTATGATGTATTTCGATCTATACGTGGTACCATGCATAGTAAAGAAATGTTGCAGGAATGTGGTATAAAAATACTAGCTCAAACTATAAAGGATTTCATATTAGGTTTGTTTTGTAGGCCACCTAATGATCAACATTTTCTTTTCAATGCATGTCTTTCTGGTACATATGATATGTGTGAAAATCTTTCTTTGTTGGATGAATTTTTGCATGGAAATTCTTTGACTACTTTTGAACAACAATTAGTTGAGGTAAAAAGACTCAAAACTATTGAATATCCATTGAAGGATGGGAAGATTGGAAGAAGGTGTGATGTAGTTACAGATAAAGTTAGTTTTCATGCATTTATGGATGAGTGTAAGAGTGTGATCATACCAAAATATGTTAAACACTCTCAATATTCTAGATGGCTTGATGGACAATTTTACATATGTAAGAATACATTTCCAATTGGTACTATACTTTAAGTTGTTGACTTTGTAGAGAACTACACACTTGCATTGCAAGAAGAGGTACAACCATAATGCTAAAATTCAGTGCAAGTAATAATTTATTTTCATATAGTTTATAGGCATGCACCTGATAGTACAGAGGTAGATCAAAAAATATTGAGAGAGTACCATTTTTATATGAGTGATAATAAACTCCATTCATCTAAGTTTGTCCAATATTGTTTCAAGGTATTTTATGATAATTTAAAAGAGAGACAAATTCAAATGACACAACATTGGATATGGTCAGATAATTGTACAGGACAATTCAAGAATTCTAGAATGTTCTATTGGTTGAGTAGGACACATAGGAAAAATAACATCCAACATGTGTGGAGTTTTTTTTAGGCTAGGCATGGTAAAGGAGAACATCATGGTTCTTGTGCATGTTTGAAGAGAGCCCTTAGTAGAGAGAAATTAAAATTTGAGGAAAAAGATAAATTCAAAAATGCACATGAGATTGTCAAATGGTGTAACAAATATTTATACATGAGATCAATTCAGAACTCTACAATCAAGCATTTCTTCTACCTAGTTGAAAAAAAAATATCACTTCAAGATATGACTGTGATAAAAATAGTGGGTCAGCTAAATGGCATTCATTTAGGAGTTCATATTCTAACATTTGGACTATATGGACTAGGGAGCTTTCTTTTTTTTGTCAATTTTGTCTTGCAGGTGAATGGGAAGAATGTGAGAATACAGAATGGGTTGAATATTGGCAACAAAGATGATTAGCACCTACTGACACACATTTTGAAGATGATATAGTAAATGAAGGCCAGAATGTTACTTTTGCATCAAAAAACTATGATCATATTTTAGACCTCATAGAACCTAGTATGCACAATTTAATTAGATTTTTTTGTGATCTCATGCTACAATTTATATAATTTACATATGTACTCATGTGATTGAAATATTTCTATACTTTATCTTATCTTGTAGGACATGTTTATGTTGTTATTGTGCCTAGTAATAATGATGAACATATTGAGTATTGGCTTGCTAGATGTGTGGAACCTAAGAAAAAATTGATATGTCATCAAGTAGATGATGATGGTTTTGAGTATCCAGTTGGGTCTATCATTGTAGCTGGCACCTAGCTACGCAGATACCTAACAAGAAGAAATGGTTTACCAGCATTTGAAGACAACCAAACTGAAAAAAAGATTTTACACTATTCTCATTTGGTTGTGGCAATGAATATCAAATTATAAAGATACAAAGGGAGACTCACCAATAAGGTATCATGGACAATTTCAATGGACAAGCATGAGACAATCATAGATGCATTGCAAAAGAGAGAGGATCCAGATGGTATAGTGGGATGACTACATTTAAATCAAACACACATGATTTTTCTCTTTATTGTGATATTTTTATATATGTACTTATATAATTTAATTACCTGTATGTATTTTTATATATGTACTTATATATATTCCTCTTATTCAAGTCTCAATTACAATTTATGCAAATTTAAGTGTTAAAGTGTATCGAGCATCAACATCTTGTGTAATTCCACATAGTGAATACATACAAATTACACATATATTTACATAGTTCAGCTACCCCATATTAATTTATGTGTTTATTAACATGTGTTTTTGTTTTACAATTTTATTTTATAGGACCTGATTTGAAGAGATGTGTTGAACCAATTTTATATTTTGAGTTCGTTCTTCTATATATTTATCATTGACATTGTCTTACATATATTGTGAAATATGTACAAACAAATTTAAAAATAGGAGTTTACTTCTATTTGAAAGTTAAAGGTGTGCACTTGATATTATAAATTAAATGTCAATTTAAGTAATGGCGTCCTATTTTTTTCCATTACTTTTACATTCAAGCATGTTTAAATTAATGTTTTTTTGAAGTTTCAAATTACTATTGATTGTAATTAATAACCCTTCACTTGTACATGATAATTTAAAGATCATTACTCATTGTATCAAGATTATATGCTATTGTTATGTTGATCAATAATTAACATGTATGTTTAACCATGTTAACCATGTTAAGTGAGAGGGAGGGAAGGAGGGATATGGGGACGGTTATAAGTGCTTGTAATTTATCAGAAAGGGGTCCCATTACGACACCTTAGGACAAATTAGCACCTCCTAGGACCCCTTACAACACATTAGTTATAATTGTAGTCCTAAAAGTAATATTTTCTAATGTGTCCTAGTACATTCTAATATTTCCAAGAGGTTTTGATGGGTCATATGTGGTCATAAGAAACCTTAGGACCCATTATGACTCCTTGGAACCCATTGATACCATTAACACACTTTATGAACCCTTAGAACATATTAATCATCATAGGATACACTTTAGGGTTGTAATGTGTCCTATTTAGTCCTATTTTTTCCTAAGGAGTTTTAGTGGGTCCTAAGTGGTTCTAGGAATCCTTGAGACTAATTACAACCTCCTAAAAACCATTATGACCCATTAGGAGCCTTTATAATCATATTAGTCTTGTGTTCTAAGGGGACATTAGGAATTTCTAGGACCCATGAGTACACATTAGGTCTCATTACAACACATTAGGATCCACTCGCACACATTAGGACCCATTAGACCCCATTAAAACCTCTTATAACACATTAACCATTGCAAGACATAGTAATTTGTCCTAAGTGGTCCTAATATCTCACAATGGATCACGATTGGTCCAATATGGTTTGAAATCCCATTAATATTGTTTAGGGTGCACATTATGACCATTTAAAACATATTAAAATCCTTTAATGCCTCTTAGATAATCTTAAGGGGCATTTAAGACACACTAATGGGTTATAATATGCCATAATGGGTCCTAATGTGTCTTAAGGAGTTCTAATGTGTTTTAAGTGATCCCATGACCTTTTAGGACCCGTTAGGAACCCTTATAATCCATTAGGGGACATTAGGACTCATAAGAACCAATTATAACCCCTCTAAACATATTCAACATCATATGATACACTACTATGTCCAAAGGCATTATAATAGTTCCTAAGTGGTTGTAATTAGCCCTAATGTTTCCTCTTGGGTTTTAAACTATGGTTTTAATATATCATGAAGGGTCATAATGGGTTCTTAGTAGTTCTAGGACATCTTAAGGTCTATTAGTATCCCTTAGAACACATTAACTATAATAGGACACACAATGGGATGTTAATGATTCTAATGTATCATAAGGGGTCATAATGGATTGTAAGTGGCCCCAGGACCCATTACAAAACCTTAGAATATATTAGGACCAATTAGGACTCATTAAAACTACCTAAATTTGATGTGATATTTATCCAATAATCTTTTTGATATCAGTACTAATGCTCTATAAATAGTTAAAATTATGTCAATTAGGATTAGTACTTTAGGTCCTAATTTTAGATTAATTTTAGGTACGTTATCCATACATGTGTGTCGTAAGGGGACATAGGAGTCCTAATAGATCATAATATTTTTTATAGGTTCTAATAAGTCTTAATATGTATTATTAGGATACAATAGGTCTTATTAGGTAATAATAAGTCTTACATTACCAAACAACACATAAGAGCCCCTTTTGATACATTTCTAGGTACTTAGATCCATATTTGTATTAGGGGGACCTAGAGAGTCTTACTCGGTCCTAATATGTGCTATAGGTTTTAATAGGTCTTAACATGTCTTAGTATGTAATAATTAGTCTTGCATTAACATAAAACACGTAAGGACTCCTTATGATACATTTATAGGTACTCCAATTCATATGTGTGTCAATAGGACTTAGGCAGTCCTACTAGATCCTCATGTCCAAAGGCATTATAATAGTTCCTAAGTGGTCTTAATATATCATGAAGGGTCATAATGGTTTCTTAGTGGTCCTAGGACATTTTAGGGCCTATTAGGACCCCTTAGAACACATTAACTATGATAGGACACACAAATGGGATGTTAATGATTGTAATGTATCATAAGGGTTCATAATGTGTGAAAGGAAGGGTATCATCCATCATTTCATAAAAAAATCTTCAATCTTTAGCTAAATTTTATAAATTTAAATTTTTAGGATGAAAAATATTTATTTAATAGTAGTTCAATTTTATTTGTATGAATCTCAATGCATAAATTTGATGTGATATTTATCCAATAAGCTTTTTTATGTCAGTACTAATGCTCTATAAGTAGTTAAAATTATTGTTCATCTAGCATATATACTTACAAAATTTGTCATATGTTTATGAATATAATATGTTGCAATAAAGAAAATGGTTTGAATACTTAAAACATGATGAAACATAATAATATATATTACATACACAAGCATGATAAGAAGTCGTAAAAAAATAGCACATGGTCTAACATAAATCATAACATGATCTATGAAGTTAAAAAATACATATACAATATAGTTTTAACTGTCCTAAAAAAAAGTGTATCAAAATATACAATATCTGTCATAAAAACACAATCTATAGGTGCCAACAAGACCTAATCTATCTGATCGAATGTCCTCTTTACTCCATGTGAAGAGGACTTAGATGGATCATCCTATGTAGTACAAGCTACCTCACCATGTGGTTCATCCTATGTAATATGAGTTGTCTCATCATGTGGGACATCCTATGAGGTAGATGGATCACCTTGTGTAACATGAGGCACGTCTCATCATGTTCATGCTTAATTGAAATGGGTTTCAAAATATAGCTTGCAAATAAATTAAATATTCACTACATAATAAAATAAATACCACATGAGATGGGTGTCCCTTTGTAATGGGAGGAAGCACATTGTGAAAACTACCAAATGCAGTAGTAGTGAGGTCCTGTAATTTACAATACATACATTTTTAAAATTTGATTTTACAGCATAATAAACTATACATTATGTACATAAATCACAATACTGACCTCAAAGGATGATGTAGGCACCTCCATCTAGCTAAGTCCTATGCTCTCAGCAACATTCATGGTGACATAGTCCTAAAATTATGCATACATAAACATTGAGTCAAAATTATATATACATGAATAATTACAAAGTACACAAACTAAAAAGTACATAATTTGTACACTACATTTTTATACACTATAAATTTAACATGTGTATATATCATACCTAAGTACTATCCAATATCATAGATGTGTCTATAGGTATGCTAGCATGATAATCATAAGATGGAGTCAAAAATAGATTATATCGAGGCCTGTATGGATGAGTACAATCAATCTCCTGTTTGTCAAATCAAAACACATAAAATATATATGCATGAGTCAAAATTGTTCAGATTATAAGTTAATAACAATGTACATACATAAAAATAGTACAAATTATTTATCTTCAGTCAAAAGTTCATATTGTATGTATTTGAGGTTGTGCCTCAGTGGTAACTGGAGCAAGACCTGTACTGACATCAAACTGTGTAGTTGCGGGCAATCCCTACAAAATCAGATAAATAGAACATATGAGCACATGTTATTAAATTTGAGTTTGAATGTACATTTTGATAGTGTAATTCAAAGTGCATATCGTATGAGGGATTCCAATGTCTATAGGTCTTGAATAAAGACTATACTGCCTCCTAGGATGAACTATATCATCCATCCTCTGTTATTTCAAAAGTACAAATTAATATGGTTAATACAATTACACATGTATGCAGAAAGTAAATAATTATGTGTACTTTATATTAAAATTAAAATTAAAATTTTACTTGTTTATCTTGACTGTCTCCAAGCTCTCCCTACTGCATGAGGTCAACAAATTATGACACATCAATCTTGTCACTACCATCACCATAGGCAATGTATACATCATCATCAAAATCAGCACCCTCAGTATAATGGTCATCATGCATTGCATCAGCATCACTTTGGGGGCCTGTGCATATGCCTCCATAGCTAGTACAAATATGTCCAAGTAGAAGAACATGTCTCGCCTATGTCCACTGCTGTAATAAATTTCCTGAAATGGCCCTCAAGGAGGTAAGAGTAGATGAAATTGCTCAATGATGGTGTGAAGCTGGTACAATAGGTGCAAGAAGAGGTATAAGGGGCTAAGCTCACCTGTAGTTTCTCATTCTATCACTCAACTTTGCCCTAGGCCTATCCTAAGGCATCCCTCCACCAACCCCCTAAAATTCTTTCATATCAAAATAATTAGGTTTTAAACCCAATTCAAACTCAGCCCATAGCTTCCTAAGGAAGTACATTGGCACCTCATGATTAGCATGTGGTGGATGGTCAAATACCATCCACCACCACTCCCAAAAATGTGCTGCTATACGTGGATGTGTACACCACCTAATAGAAATGTGAGGCTTCTTCTCATTAATCTCCTTACCCATCTTAGGATTTATACAATATATTTGAAAATTTCCTTTACCTATAGTGAGGTTATGAACCTCTCTATATGATAAGCCGCTAGATAGCCTCAATATCATGCATGTGGTCATTAAGGTTACACCTAATGCTCTCATGGATATCATCTACGGTTGGTGGTGGAGATGGGGGTGGAGGTGGAGGTGGAGGTGGAGATGGAGGGGGTGGAGGCAAGGGTGGGGAGGGGGAGGGGGTGGCGGCAGGTCCATCAAATATAATCTACATATATGTTTAAACAACATAAAAATGACAAAATTACTATTTAATAAAATTTAAATCTAAAATATCAATTATATAAATGTGCACATCTTTAAAATCATATCAATTAAATAAATAAAGTTAAACATTTAAGTCTAATTGAACATTAAATACCAAATTTAAGTCTAATCATAAAATAATACTCCATAAAAACTATATAGGTTACATCAAGGTTTCTTTTCTAAAAATAGGAGCCACCCAGCTAATTTCTTTCATGTACACTTATTTTGTGACACTAGTGGATTGTATTCTCATTATGGATTATATGCTCATCTCAGGATCAAACAAAGTTAAGATTATAGCAAGGTTATGGTTTAAAATTATGTTATGTTTATGGTTTTCATGTCCTTGATTTTCCTTATGAACTTACATGTGCCTTAGAATTAGAATTAAATGAGAGAACATGGTTATTTTAAACCCTCTAGAAAATGAACTTGTTTCAATCCAATAACATTCAAAGAAGTATACAATCAAATCTCATTGTGTGTCCAACATGGTGATGAATCATGTTGACTTGTAGCCCTTTAGATTACTATGGGCATTGTATGCTTGCTCATGGAAAGTGCATTTTTGTTGTTGTCCATCCAAGATAGAGTCATTGCTGAGATGAAATTAAATATATTAATAATAGTAATTGTGTTCCCTTGCACTTTTGGTAGTTACTTTATGGAATCCTCAAATAATTTTTTCTTACATTGCCCCTTCTTAGTGGACAAATAGTACTAATTATTTTTAAGTTTGGGTGGTCATTAGCTATGGCAACCAACCTTACGTAATTATCTAAGAGTTGACCATTTTTGTATAAGGTGTCATTTGTTGTTTCTATCTAGGAGATAAGTCCCTCCATAGTTATTTGGAATATTTGGCTGAGAGAAACAATAGGTTTCTTTAGGAAAATATCATCAACAATATCTAATGTCATTCATAGAGTTGAGCAATATATCTCTAAAGTTGTCATGACATATGTATATGAAAATATTAGTCATCCTAAGATGTCCATACATTAACATGACTTTACTCGGAAAAATTTCCCTCTTTAAAATCCAACCCTTCTCAATGGTCTAGAAAACAAGTCAATGAGTATGAATCTTTGGCCCATGTTGTTTGGTCTCCTTCCCTAGTAGGGAGTTATAAGTTTTTTGATGATTCTTTTAGGGTTGATGCTATTTTTTCTTGTGATCATCTTGTAAAAATGGATTTCTCTAGCTCAATCATTAAAGTCATTTCTAATAAACTTCATGTAGTTAATTTATAATAATGTGGATAAAATAGAAGCTTTAATCTTAGCTATTTCATCTTCTCTTGCATCATATATCAAATATCTATCATCAAGGGGGATTATATGGTCATTTATCATGCACTTTTTTATACAATAAATTATTCTTAGAAGCTTTAATATTATTTGGATGAGGTTCCTTTTCATCTCCATAAATTATCTCAATACAATTTTAAACTTAGTTATCATGAAACTAATAATATTGCTAATTTTATAGAAAATAATACCAATGACAATGATCTTCCTTTGGAAGATGTTGAGGTGGAATCATTACCTTATTTCCTATCATTCTTCTATTTTCTCCATAATGACCAACTAGCATGTTCATCTTTATATTCCTAACTTAAATGACTACAAAATGCACCTTGATATAGTCTTGTGCACTATTGACAACTTCCAAGGATTGGAAATCTTTTCCACTTTCCATATTGACACAAGATTAGTCTCCTGAAGGTTATTATACCTTTTCATAAGATAAATTGATCACACTCTTGAAAAATGGATTGGCAAAGGAAAGTAATTTCATGTTGAACAATTATTATACTTTTGGATTCATCAAAGAAGAATGGGAAAGTAATTGCACTAAAGAATTAAAGAATGGGAAATTCTTATATGTTCAGTAAGTTGGTTGTTGTTCTATAGTTTTATTTTTTTAAATGATTTCAATTCACAAGTGAATTTAAGATATATTATTTGATTTTAAATAGTGAATATTATAGTATATTGAATTTAAAGAATTTGAGATATATTATTTGATATAGAGGTGGATAGAAGTATATATGAAGAGATGTAGGTAAAAGGTTTAACATTTAGTCCATAACTTAGTTAGTCTAAGGGTTAAGAATTTAGGATATAAATGTTTAGGATAAGGGTTAGAGTTGACATAATTATAATTTAAAACTTAATGTCAAGGTTTAATATTTTGTAAATTACGCACATGTAATCATGTAAAATGGATGTAATCATGAACTAAAGTCACACTAAATAAACCCTACATGATGCTAGAAAGCTATAAAGTGTAATGAGATTATGATCTTGTAATACATGGATTAGCTCTCAAATGCCCATAATTCACTCAAAAGCACTTGCAAATCACCTAGAATGATTTGCATAACCTTATTACAAAAAATGTAGATATCTCAAAAGCTTGAGTTGATGGCACATTTATAGAAATATTTGGGAGTTCATTGGTTTGGATTCATTCTCCATCAGTGGTGGAGGTTGAATCCTTGATTGATCAATACATGATTAAGTTTTATTGGTGGGAATTAATTTCATTTTCCATTAGTGATGATATGGATAATTGATCATTTTAATTAATTCATTTAATTAATAGTTCTAGCCATAGGATTTAAAAACTTGATTTGATTAGTTATGTTAGGATTAATTAATTAATCAATGCGCCTTTTTTTAAAATTGATATTTTATATTAAATTATTGATGTTTTATCATGGGCCTCTAAAGCAAGAAGCAAAAGGAGAGCCCAAATAAGAATATGTCATTAGGGGACTCTAGAGAATATTGAGTAGCACAGTACTAGGTCATAGTCTAGACATAGGTGGTCATTTGAGCTAGCATTGTAATTGATTATAATGGGCAGATTGCAGAGCTAACTACTCAACTAAGGATTACACAGGGTGAGGCCACTTATCATAACTCTAAAGAGGCTTACTATTATGATGAATACTCAACAACTATTCTACCAGTAAGACAAGTTATTCACTTCTCTATATATTCTTAGGCATCCAAGGGTGTATAGTCCCTCCTACTTGCATTGATGTTCCACCTCCACGTCTTGATGGTGAGGGAGGGTTATTTAATTAGATGCTTGATTCCTTCTTCTCTTCTAATTTTTTTATGATGTATCATTGTCTTTGTATCATTTTGAGACCTTGATATTGATAATGCTCTGATATCGCTCATTTTTTGATATTTTGATTATATCACCCCCATACATTAATAGTATATGTGATGATTATAAATATTATTTGATCTCGTTACATGTGTCATATCAAATTTTCTAGTTTATACATGAGATGCTCCTATATGGTGCTTTTCTTTTCTTATAATATCGTGTTATATATAAATTTACCTAAGTACCCTTATTGATTATCTATGATGGATGTAGTAAATGACATGTCTCTATATGATTCTTTTGATATGATATGCATGGATAATAAAATGAAAATTTTAAATCCTTCCTATGCAATAAATGATGTAATTAGATATGTAAATGTTTTTAGATTCATATGACATGTAGATGTAGATATGATGCTCCTCTAGGATAATAGTTTATCATTTAAGGTTACGATTATGGTTTGACATTTATAATTATTACTTGGTTCTTAGGATAGTTATTCAATTATTTATATATTAGGGTGTAGGTTTTAGAAAATTAAGATTATGGTTGGAATGACAATAAGAGTTATGATTAGAGTTTTGGTTAAAATTGGGATTATAGCTAATCCTAAATGATGCCCAGCCAAGGGATCCAAAGAACTAATCTAAAGTTTTACCAAGCAAGCAATAACATGTACAATAATTTACATAAAAAACATAAGAGATTACATTCCTTAACGAGCACATTTACATTTCATTTTCAAATAATTATAAGTACTAGAAGTAAAATAAATAACACATCCACGTGAAATAATAACTACTTGAGTTCAATCCATTTAAATAATATACATTTGTTCCGAATGCCACTTGGAAAATTAATTCAGAATACACAATCATCCACTGTACATGTCACTGGGTATGAAAGGTTGAAAGAATATACATTTATAAAATAGTTTACATCATCCATTTTTGATGCATGAAACAAAGTACAATATAATAAGTAAAATCATTAAATACTAAGTTTTGTGTTCGGATCCCTTGATAGAGTGTTACTTAATTAAATACTTAGTTATATGTTTAGGGTTTTATTGTACAAAACTATATGGTTAGGTCAAGGTTATAGTTAGTTTAAATACTTTCTTTGTTATATGGTTTACAAACTAATCTAGATAACTAATTACTAGTTATTTGAAATCAATATTTATTTGTAATTACATGTTTAAACAATGAATTTACATCTACTCTAATCATTCAACATTGTAATAAATACATAAATTAAATACATTTCAAAACATCTAAAATAATAAATTTTAAATAAACATCTACGAAACTATTATTTAAACTAACAAATAAGATAATACTCATTAAAAATGTAAATTTACAATTTTACGTATATTAAAACTAAAAAAAAAACCATAAATTGACATACATATAAAACTGAAAACTGAAAATAATTAAGTAATATAGTACAAAAAAAATTAAAATACCTGGTATATTAGAAAATAGCAGCAACGAGCAATTGGTAGAGGTAAAAAATGGGCTCCTGTATCACTCTCAAATTGGGCTCCCATTTTCCAGATGTGAAAATGACCCCCAAAACATATGAAAATGGGTATTTGTAAGTTTTAAAAATTGGGTACCCAATACCTTTAAAAATTGGGTACCTGATTTGTAAAGGTATCGGGAGCTTGATTTTTAAGCGGTTTGGGCACCTGATCCACTTTTCAATAATTAGGTACTCAATATTTGAATCATGGCTTGAGTGCTCGAACTGTGATTTTAAAAATGGGTACCTGATTTTTTTAAAATCGGGTACCCATTTCTAATAAGTACAATTCTGCAGATGTGACTTCCATAGAATTGCGACCTAGCTTCTTGTGGGTACCCAAGAATTAGATTATGATTCTAGGGGGAGTGGGGAGAAAAGAATCCATGCTATGTAGAAGTAGAAAACCAAAAGGAACCTCTATATTGAGGAAGAGGAGGATACACCCTAATAAATTGAAGAAGCCTCTCAGGAAAAAGACACACATGTTTTAGCTATCTTTACTATGGGCATAGTTGATATAAGTGATACTTCCCCCCTTAGGAAGGCCAAGGAGGACCCCCCTATTCCCCTTCCCCTAGAGAAAACCCATGTTTAACCCCTAACCCCTTTTACGCCTCTCATTCACCCCCTATTCAGGACCCCTTCCCATCCCCCAATTTGGACAAAACTATTTTTCAAAAGGTTGAAGATGAATTGAAGAATTTGTGGATCAAGATGGAAAAATAAAGAACTTACTAATTGATTTGAACCTGATGTTCACCACTCTAGTGGAGTTTTTTATAAAATTTATGCATTCAGTGGAAACCACTCTCCAACTTATCAAGTGGGAGAAGACAAGAGGTAAGGAAAAGGATGAGGATGAGAGTGCCAAGAGATTCTACAAGTTCCTATCAAATGACTAGCTCAATGTAATGCTAAGGAAACCAACCCCCCGAATGAGAAGAAAGAATGATGGCTTGGCCTCATTCTATTTTAAGTTTTTAACTATTTTTATGATGGCTAAGCTTTTTCCCTGCATGGCCAATATGAATTTTTTTAATATGGAATTTAATATTCTTAGCTTATTTAGTTATGTTTCTCTTGTTGGTTACTGGTATGACACTATAAATTGCAATGGTTTTGATAGTAGATTATAAAACTTGTGTAGGTTCTTTGAACTTATATGTTAATGGGTAGCTGATGTATTTTTTATGATCCTAGTGAATGAATTGTTTTTCAGTTGATAGTGTTTCCTTCACTATAGTTATTTCTACTAGCCCACTCACCCATTTTTCATTGTTATTAATTAAAAAATTTAAAACACATAAACTCTAAGAGTTATACTATATAAAAGACCACATTTTGTCTCTTAATCCTCACCATTCATTTGACTTTTAAATTTACCACTCAATTGTCACCTCAATTTACATATCTCAATGTCATAATATTTTTTCCTTTACTACCTCAATCCATATCAAGGTTTATATGTGATTTACTCAAGAATAGTCAAAACATGTTTGGCCAATGCTAACATCCTTTTGAATCTTCTCTTCACACTTGCTTTGATCAAACAAATATGACCTTGGGATATCCTCATCGATTAAGATGTCTCATTGTAACTACTAATCTTACCACCTCATTCATATTAGTCATTGATCAAAGAGATAAGACTCATAGCTTAAGAACATTAGCTATTTATTGTTAGAGTAATTATTTGTTTACACTTATTAATTAAATCACTCTAATTTAATTAATTAAGTTGCCTATTACTCTAGTTTTCTTAAGCTAACTCTTTAAGTACATATAATTAATATTTTATATTAATTATAATGTGCAACCTAGCTTTTTTAGGATTTAGGTTACCCTTTTTGGGTTTTGATCTCCTTTATAAGGATTGATCTCTTTGTAATTCATTGAATCCATTGAATAATATTTTTCTTCATTTGAATACAATTTTGTATGTTTTTTAGATCAAACCCTTGCCTCTTCTTGTCTTTTTCTTCTCCATGACAAGTTTTGTACATGCAGGTATTCTTGGGCTTCATGGATTTGATTGGCATATTTGCTCAAATCCTACATGGTATTAGAGCCAGATATGTTGTAGCTTGTTCAATATTTGGATATAAGAAAGAATGAGTGTTTGGCAAATAAGATCTAGTGTTTTTTCAGGTTTTTTCTAAGAAAATAGGAGGTTCACCAATTTTTGGAGTAGTTTGAGGCCTAACAGACATCGTGAATGGATTCAGAAGGTGTCAAAACCCTCGTTTCCATATAAAGTTTGTTTGATTTGGACAACATTGATCTGGAAGCAAAAAACATTTTCTTGCCAGGGCCGTACGACCCTTGGCATGTAGTTTGAGGTAGAAAATTTATTAAAATCACAATTTTTTTAATTTAAAAAAAGTAGTTTTGACTATGCGACAGTTAATAAACTACAGTGGAGCCACTAGTGGTCACAACTGTGGACCTTGTTGATGGCCGTCGCTAGCGATCACCATTGGCAGTCCTCCAACGGCCCATAGTGGCTCCATCAGCAACCTCTACCCACTCTACCCTCCCTCCACCTGACCACTGCCCAACCACCACTCTGCTAGCAGTATGGGGGTGGTGCAGGATTTTTGTTTTTTAATTTATTTTTTATTAAATTTGTTTTTTTTTTTGCATCTCCAGGGGCCCTATTGGTTTTTCTCCATAGCTTGAACATACAGATGTATTTTTTAGATCCAAAAATGCATCAAAAAGATAGTTTCAAGATGAAGACATTTGTGCAGGTGTTTTTGGATTTGATGCAGTTTGGTTGCCTATTTTGGTAGTTAAAGCCAGATGTTCTATTTTGCACTCTGGGAGGCATATCTTGAGCATTCGATCTCCAATTTGGGACTTCTTTATATCATTGGAAATTTGTTTCTATGCTCTTTTTAGTGATGCTAGTTGTTGTTCTAGATTTTTCTCTAGGCACATTCTATTCTGTCTTTTATGTTTTTGCATTTTGGTGGATATCCTAGCTGTTTCAGGTCTGGGGATCAATTTTGTTGCTTCAAATGCTTTGTTTTGGGTTGTACTATCTTTTATATCAGTCTTATGTCTTTTTTGATCATTGTTAATATCATTTGTAAGTATTTTTAATGCACAGTGATAAAGTTGCACTCCCTACATTTCAGGATCCTTTTCATCATTGTGATTCGTTGTACTCTCACTATTTTATAAAGTGCCATTGGGGGGGGGGGGGGATAGCTAATTGCCATTTAGATCCTCTTCCTTTTTCAAGTGAGTGTCCCTTCCACAACATTAGCTTCATGATGTGTTGGTGACACATGCCTTTATAGGTGTTTGTGCCTCACTCTCGATGTGCCTAGTTCCTGTGTTGTAGGAGTTTTTTGGCCCACCTTTTGAGTTACCTATCACCTAACCCCATCTACACTAAGGGGAGGTTTTTCTATTGTTTCTAATGCTTCCTTGGTTTGATGGTTCATTGGAGTAAGCTATGTATTTAGTTTTTGATCCTATATACTAGGTGATTGCAGTGGTTTTGTCCATGATCTCTCTTTGTTCCTATCTTCTAGAACATTATTTGCTATCTTTTTTTGGAATAGGGTTTTTTCCATGTGGTTTTATCTATTTCTTCAATTTACAAAGATTTCCTTGTATTGGGTACCTCATTAGGCCTTGTTGTCAAGACCCATTTTTTCTACTTTCACAGTTGTGCTAGGTTAGCTTACCTCCCGAGCTTCGCTTAAGGGGATGTATTAGAGTAATTATTTGTTTACACTTATTAATTAAATCACTTTGATTTAACTAATTAAGTTGCCTATTACTCTAGTTTTCTTAAGCTATCTATTAGGTACATATAATTAATATTTTATATTAATTATAATGTGCAACCTAGCTTTTTTAGGCTTTAGGTTACCTTTTTTAGGTTTTGATCTCCTTTATAAGTATTGATCTCTTTGTAATTCATTAAATCCATTGAATAATATTTTTCTTCATTTGAATACAATTTTGCATGTTTTTTAGATCAAACCCTTGCCTGTTCTTGTCTTTTTCTTCTTTGTGACAGGTTTTGTACATGCAGGTATTCTTGGGCTTCATGGATTTGATTGACATATTTACTCAAATCCTACATTTATCCTACAACTTCATATGTTACTAAAATATTTGATCACATATCATCCTCACATGAGTTGTACTTGTCATTATAGTTTCTTCTTGCCATATACATATCATATCTATGACCACTCCACTTAATTCCAACTTCATGATTCACTTAAATAATCTTCATGTCTATTAGTCTTCTTATATACAAGTTGTTATTTATTTATTTTCTTTCCATTCTTGTTAGCTTCTTACTAAACACTCTCTTATCTCATCAATTGAACCACTCAATTTTTGTTATTAGGTTACAATCAATGAAAACTTAAAAACTACTTCATCTAACCACTTCAATAAAATCTATCATAATGCCAATAATTTATTAGACAAAACTTTGCAATATGATGTTTGGACAATGTTCTTGATTTTAAAGGAATTATGTTTCTATTGTTAAAGATGGAAGAATATTTATTTACTTTATTTAAATCATGGAGGAACTAAACCCAAGGATTTGAGCATGATGAGGACTTGCACCTTGGGTGATCCAACTATTTCAGATCAAAAGGTGATGGATCCTCACAAGTGGCTGAAATAATTATTAAGGTGGAAAATTTATTAGAGGATTTTACAAGGAGACAAGAACTGGTTAACTTGAGTGCTAGTGATAACCATAAAGTGATTCTACAACAAGGTACAAAAGGAAAATTGGTATTAGATGAGTACAAGAGTCTTGTGGATGGATTATAGGATGCTAAAGATAGATTCTAACAATATAATTTTAAGCAAAATTTTATTGGAAGCTATGGATTGAAAACTAGCAATGGTTATTCCATTGGAAATTTGTTTACAACTCCCCTTAGGATTCATGACAAGGGCTTAACCACCTCTTGTGTACTATAAGTTGAGTGGTTGTATCAGGCATTGATAGATCAGTCTTTTGGTGCAATGAAAACCCCACTCTAACAAGTGGTATCAGAGCTTGGTCAAAGGTTCGAATCCTTAAATCCTTGGCTAATGCTAAGGGGGAGATTGTTGGAAAAAATTTCAGTGCTCTCCTTGGGATTCATGATAAGGGCTTAACCACCTCCTGTCTACTATAAGCTGAGTGGTTGTATCAAGCATTGACAAATCAATATTTTGGTGCAACAACAACCCTACTCTATCAAAATTAGGTAAAAATAGAGGCTATGTAATTAGTAGAAGATTAGTTGATGTTGGTTGTTATTGTATAATAAATATTTTGAATATTTGTGTCAACAAAGGTAAGTGTGGCAACATTCGGATTTGGAGCAGCATTGGTTCTTCAAATGAGGAAAACAAAATGGGTAAAAAATGTCCATGGAATCTATATTCTATTTCCTTCCATATGTTCATAAATTCCTTTATGGAACATATTTTATTCACCTAAGGTGTATGCTCTAGGAACATCCTTGGTTTGTTCAGATCTTACATCACCTACAATACTTCATTCATGTTTATATGTTTCACTATTCACTAGGACAATTTCCTATTATTTTAGTTTTAAATTTTTCCAAATGACCCATTTTCTTATGTGGTCCTTATTATGTATCTAGGCATTATAGACTTCCAATATCTAGGTTTGCATCAATGATTCAATGCTTCTAGATGAAGATATCTTAAGATTGGTTATGTCATACTTTGGATTCCTTATTAGATAAAAATTATGTTGGTGAGACTCATGTTGTGAAAGAGATTGAAAAATTGTGATGCATATTGTTGCATTGTTCTATGTTGTAACATGTTTCATCAACCTTCTTTTTTTTTTGAAAGGCGTGATGTATACATTTGGGGTATATTCTTATGATTTGGGTTTCTTTTGTCTTGAAGACTATTAATTGGATAAGTTGAGTTGTGGCTAGTGATCTTGTATATAAATAGGGTAGGGGTTCAAGTTTATGTAATGCTAAGTGGATGTGAAGGATAACATAGACTATGTGGAAAAATTAGTAGATTTTCAAAGCTAGGCTCGAACAAATTAAAAAGTTAGGTCTTGTAGAAGGTATCATATCTTAAGGGATGATGAGTTACAATCTTGCTATAAGTAGTTGTTATTAACAATGGTGATGTAATAAAGTTGTGCATTTGTAGGCCAACTTAGTAATAATCCAATGAATCTCCCATATTATGTTCATTATTTCTAAGTTTTTCTGTGCATTTTCACTATGGCTTACTCTTGCTACAAGATTGGACATCTTTATTCAACATTCCAGTATTTTGATTGCATTATTTATTAAATATTGATATATAGTCCATACTCTTATACAATATTGGGCTTAGTCCCTATTCTTTTATCTATCTCTATTTACATATATACTTACAAATTCAACATTATTTACATGTATTCTTATAAATTTTCCAATCATCCATTCATTCCCCACCTTTACATTTATAAAATGGAAGCCTAATTTGTTTTTCCTCTCAGAAGTCCTTTTCCAATTTCTTTCTTGTAAAATGTATGTTGTCCCTTGCATCATGAATAATTGACTTAAATTTAATAAAATCAAATATCTGATTTTTTAATAAAATCAAATATTTTAAATTCATTACCTCCTAATTGTTTACTAGTTATTGCAAGAAAACTTTGTAAATGATTGCATAAAACATAGTCATGTGCATTGTCATTGAAATAAAAAAAATTGGCCATTTAACACAATGAAATAAATATTTGAAAATATTATGCATTAATAAGGATAATTTTGGGAATATTTCATTTGAGGGCACTAAAAGGAATCAAAATGTGCACTAAATCATATTTAAAATATTCACGCGTGAGATTTTATAGTAAATGTATGTGATCAAGGATACCAATTTATTAGAAAATGGCTAGTAATCTAATTTTTTTTTAATGTGTTTTTTTATGACAATAGTTATTATATGTTAAAAATGATCAAGTACAAGACAAAACACTCTAATTAATATAAAAGATAATTATCAAAGACAAGAGTGAATAAGGTTTACGAAAGAAACTTGAGTTCTTGTCTATTGTAAGGGAGCATGAAGAGAGTGTAGAAGAAGGGAAAATATACAATTAATTTTGTTCATGTTTAGAACTAAAAGATCCATTTCAATCATATTCCCAATACATGACATGCTATAAATTACTATTTTAAAGTAGGACACATCATTTCTCTTATTATCGACTATTACCTTACTAAAACATGACTTATAAGACTATTTCATTCTAAATAAGTAAATGTTATTGTAATAGTATATTTTTTATAAAACTATATGCATAATGCCTCTATATGCTTTGGGATATCATGTTTAATTTTATGAAATCAAACAATAATAAAATACAACTTAGATATTAATTGGATTTTAACAAATATCATATTGGATTAATATCAAGATTTATATAAAATTCTGTCAAGTGGTTAAATATTTTAAACCTTTGAAACAACTGAAAAGAAATTTTTGCATTTGGGAATTAAAATAAACTATTTCTAAAATTTCCATCTTGTGTGTTATTTTTTATGATACTTTATGTTCATGGGGAAAAGAGGGATACTTTAATAGGGTTGTAGATCTCTTTTCCAGGCCACTAAGCCATTCAAATATGTATGTGAGGGAAATAGGGAGATTTCCAAATATGATTTCACTTATGATCTAAAGTAGATGAACTAAAATACAAAATAACAAGGGTGCTAATACTAAATTTTAATTATAAAAGGGAATGCAATACAAGGAAATGTACTATTTGGCCCTTGATAGGATAGTGTGAATGTAGAATTGAACTAATTGCCTAAATAATTTAAATCTAGATGCTATGTGAGAAAAATTAGCCCAATTAAGATATAGATTTAAGGTAAAGATATGAAAGGAAATAAAATATGAAAAAATCTCCTTAAAATGTATACACAGAGATGGATTTTGGCTCTGAAACTTGAAGATTTGAATTGTTTCTGAATATACATCTGTGAATCTCGAAATAAAATGGTGAAGTAATAAAAAACACAAAAATCTTCCTGGAAAAGGACACTAAAGGACTTGGTCAACTTGGAAGGACATCCTACAACTAGGTTAACGTAGTCCGACAATTTGCAATTGATTTCTTGAGAAATCTCCTAAAATGTAGGTTCCATATGTGGAAGCTTCAACTGTTATTCTACAAATAAAAATATGAAAGAAGGGTTTTGTGACTGGGGTTTGATGAGGGATTTCCTTGGTCAAGCCCTAGGTTAAGCAATCAACTATAAATAAAATATAATTGATAAGGGAAATTCCTGCATGTAGTATATCTAAATAATATCAAATGAAAGATACAATTACCATTGAAGTGCAATTGACTTTGATATAGGACCAAGTATGTAAGTGTAATAACCTTAAATCAATTAAGAAACCATAAGGAAACCAAAGAAGCCAAAATCTCATGTATGGAAATGTATGTGACATGCCATGGATGAATAATAGAAGAGCTTTAATGAGTTGGAATGATGAATCCTCTCCTTAGAGCCAAACTCCACTACCACCTCAAAGGAAGAAGCTTGATGCAAGAAGGAAATTATTAGACTTGAATACTTGAAGATTCTTTCTTGAAGAAGAACACCTTGAATACTTGCTTTCTTGTGGATTTCTTGAGAATCTGACATAGCTTAAGGATGAATATGAAAATGAGGCCCTCGAGCCTCCTTTTATACTATTTTTGGGGTGGGAAAATGACTCAAGGTGATTGGAGAGTTTAATAAACTAATTGGTAAACTTTAGGACTTTCACATCTTGAACCTTGCAATCACCAAGAACTAGGTCAACCTAGGTCGACCTAGTTAAGACCAAGTCAACCTAGGTTGAGCTAGTCAAGACTAGGTTGAGCTAGTCCAAACTAGGTTAACCTAGGTTGACCTAGTCCTAGAGCATAGGATATGAAGGCCATAGAAAGTGCCATAAGGTAATGCAAGTGAAACTAAAATATAGTAAATTAAACAAGAGATATGGTCAAAAGGTTATCAAAATGACACCTAAAAGACCATGTTGAAAAGAAAGAGATGATGAAGAAAAGTGAAATGGAAGAGAATGGGAAAAAAAGAGACTTTAACCATACTAAGGAGGGCTAAAAGGTCTCAAAATGAAGTGCGTCCATTTTAAGATGATACACTTTTTTGAAAAAAATTGTATAATAAATAAATAATTAGATAAATTACAGTGAATAAGCTTCAATTTTTTAGCACTAAAAGTATTTTAAGTATTTCTTCTAGATAGAGGCAAATGTAGACAAGTAAGTTTGACATTTTTTTGTTATTAAACTAATCTTCCATGCATATATATTTTTAAAGGAGCACAATATGAGGTGTAATGAAAATAGAATAATAGTGAAATCTTTGAAGTTTGGATGCATAGATGCCTCTTCACATATTTTCATATTTGGCTTTATCCTACATCAATTGTATGTCTCATTATTCTTAAAGAAAAGAAGAGTTGAGAACAACTACCTAGAATTTTAGCCAATGGATTTGACAACCCTAATTCCCATTATCAAATAAACATGTAAATTTTCTTTCTTAAGAATGTATTAAATAATTCTACTCAAGTTGATGCAGGTGTATGCTGGAGTAGTTATCAATCCTACATGCTGGAGTCATTTTCACTTTGGAGGGATGTTTCTCGATCATTATTGGGGTAGTTCCTAGTTTCATTGATGGTCAATTAAGTTTGTCACTGAAGGAACTCGACAAATGAAGGAGCTTGGTATCTACCTTTTCTTGGCATAAACTATGTTTCCTAGCATTTTCTTCTTTCTCATCAATTCTTGTCTTTCTTTGTGATGCTTGGTGAGCTCAACAATGCTTGGTTGATCTATAGTTTTGCTAGCACTTGATAGTTTGGCTCACCAAATGGTGTTCTTATGGATCAGATCGACCAACTTGGTGCATTTAATGTGTGTAACATACGATTGTAACATGGATCAATTGTAAGGATGTGTATGAACCTATTTGGGTCTTGTTTATTTATCCTATGTGTGTTTAATAATTTATATAAGATGGCTTGTGGCATATTGTATTTCTTTGGGATCTAGATGATTCTATTGCAATAGGTTGACTTGTGGTCAAGAAAGTATTTAAGGAGGGATTTGGTAGAGTTGTAGGAATTTTTCTAGAGGGAGCTAGGAGAAAATATTTGAGTTTAGCATTTAGGGTTGTAAATTGAGAGGAAAGCTAGTAGTTATGACTTGGAAGAAAAAGAGATTTCTTGGTCGCTGACGAGCACAAGTTTAGATCTAGCTTGAGTATTACTAGAGTGTTGTTGTGTTACAGATCTAGACTAGCCAAGGTTATTTTGGATCTTGAGGGATCTTGTTGAAGTATTAATTTATTTGTAATTGGTCATAACCAGGATGGCCTTACAACCCAACACATTGTATGTAGTCATATTTTCTATGAATAAAGAGTTGAGTTAGGTATCAGATCTTGCATCTTGTGTTGTGTTTATGCTGTGTGGTTAATTGATGGAAACTAGATCACCTCCACTGGGGGTTTTTGGATGTGCACTACATCAAGAAATATCAAAGTGAAGGTTTGATCTAGTTGGAGATTATCAAAGAAAAGGTTGGAGTTGGTTAATAATGTGGATTTGGTGCTTTGGGTTGGGGAAGATCTTGGAAGATGCCTCTAAGAAGATTGAACCCTAGGGTGATTGTGTTAGGATTAATCATGGATATAAATAATAATTACATGCAAATATAACCAATATTATAAAAAATAAATTGCACAAAAGAAAACACAAGACATAAGGATTTAACATGGTTCCCCCAATCCCTGGGCTACATCCACCAACAAAAAGTCAAATATTATTATTATCCAATGATTAAAATCAATGATCCCTTGTAGCTCAATACTACCATAAGAAACTACAATATCACTATACGTTGTGAAATTCCTAACCCTAAGCCATTTTATACAAGCTTCTACCACTTACAAAATTAAGGATAGAGTAAGTTGTCCAATATAAAAATAAAATTTGATGCCTTTTTGAATAGTAGAGTCTTTTTTGGCTTTGGGGGCACTTCCCCCCAAAACCCTTGCAAGAGAATTGCACCTCAATCCCACCCTATACTACAATAGGAGTGTACCTAGGGCACTACCCCAAGACCCTACAAGGGGCACTTCTCCCAAACTCTCATAGAAATAATCTAGGGGGAAACCATGAAAAATAAACCTTTGAGTTTGATTAGGCTCCACATCACAACAATCTCCTATTTAGAGACTTATCAAACTCCACAATAATAACCTCCCACTTGGAGACTGGTCATAGCACTACTAAACTTGTAGCTCCCACTCAAATATCAAACCACCCTAGATTTTGTTGTTCTTTTATTATGCTCAATCTAGAAGACCAACTAAAGTTGAAGAGGAGTTCAACTTCTCCCTTGTTACTACCTTGGTAAACATATCTTTTGGACCGTACAAGGGGTGCAACCTCTTGACCCCATCTTGGGGGCGCTTCCCCCAAACCCTGGTAGAAATAATCTGGGAGAAATCACATTGAATAAACCATTAAGTCTAATTATGCTCCACACTACAACTAATTGATGATCTCTATGATTTTGTGGAGACTAGGACTTCAGAGAAGATTATATTAGATTTTAGATCTAAGATGGAATTCATAAAGAATGAGATCATGAGAGTTATTTTTGGTGTACCTAGGAATGTGGGTACTGACAATCTTTATGAGGAAGTTTTTAAAGACTTTGAAGTTGTTGGATTTAGTGGTGAAGATAGAATTGATCACATGGAGAGACCTATGAAAGATAGGGCTGGTCAGTTTGATAGGTTTGGAGTTCACTTCAAGCTGAAGCATAAGATGGATATTTCTAATTTCTTAGGCACTTTGAAACCTAAAGATTTGATAGATTGGATTGGTAAATTGAAAGATTACTTTGAGTTAGAGGATATTGGAGATCCACTCAAAGTGAGGTTAGTACAAAATAAGTTAAAAGGACGTGTTTCTTTATGGTGGAAATAATTGCAAAGAGATAGAGAAGAAGAAGGTGAAATAAGTATCACTAGGTGGAGGTTTATGGTGATAAAGTTGAAGGCTAAATTCATTCCTAACTATTTTCTTAGAAAAATGAGGAAATCAATAGGAGGAACCCGAGGTTTGGAAGGCGAGTTGAGTTGAAGGATTCTAAAAGGGTTAATGATTAGAGTGGAAAAAAAACTTGTGGAGCACTAAGGAAGGATGTGAAGAAGTTGAGTGAGAAGTTGATTGTTGTTGGAAATGGTTGGCAGAAGTAGAATAGAGGAAAGAGTATACAATTTGAAGACTTGGAGGACATGTATGAAAAGAATCAATTTGGGGTTTATGTGGTAAATCCTAGAAGATGTTCTTCTAGATACTAAGAACATATTTTCACACTTGGGGTGTTTGATTTACGAGCATCCTATAGTAGTTATCAATCTTGCATGCTGGAGTAGTTTTGAATTTGGAGGGATTTTTCTTGGTTATCATTGGGGTAGTTCCTAGTTGTAGTGTTTATTGAGTAAATCAATCACTAAAGGAACATGATAACTGAAGAAGCTTGATATCTACTTTTTCTAAACATACAATGTGTTTCCTAGCATTTTTTCTATCTTGATAATTCTTGTCTTGCTCAGTGATGCTTATCAAGCTTGGCATACATGTTTGCTTGGTAATGCTTGGCTAGCTCAATGGTTTCTCTAGTGCTTGATAGTTTGACTCATTGAATGGTGTTCTTGTGGATTAGATTGTCCTACTTGGTAGATTTAATGTGCATAACATATGGTTGTAATGTGGATCGATCATAAGCATGTGTATGGACCTATCTAGGTGTTGTTTATTTATCCTATGTATTTAATAACTGATGTAAGTAGACTTGTGGCTTGTTATATTTCTTTGGGTTTTAGATGATTCTATTGCAATAGACTAACTTGTGTCTGTGCAAGTATTCAAAGAGAGTTTAAGTAGAGTTGTAGGCATTCAATTAGAGGGAGCTAGGAGTAGAAATTTTAGTTCAAAATTTGGAGTTGCAAATTGAGAGAAAAGATAGTAGTTGCAACTTGGAATACAAGGAGATTTCTTGTTGGCTTGTGAGCACAAGTTTAGTCCTAGATTATTATTTCTACCAGAGTGTTGTTGTACTATGTATATGGACTAGCTAGGGTTGGGTTGGATCTTAAGGGATCTTGTAGAACTATTAATTTCTTTTTAATTGGCTATAACCAAGAAGGCCTTATAGTCTGACACATTGCATGAAATTAGTTATTTATGAATAAAGAGTTGAGTTTGGTATAAAATCTTGCATCTTTGGTTGTGTTTCCATGATGTGGTTAATGGTTGAGAACTAGATCACCTTCATTGGGGGTTCATCTAGATCTACACTACATCATAAGTGGTAGAGATAGAAATTAAATAAAAATATTATTCAAACATACATATATTTCCTTTGATTTCTCAAATAAAATTGAATTCCCATAAGAAGATTTCAGAAAACCTCAAGGAATGTGAACTTTGTTAGCAAGAAGAAAAATTGATCATTGGTTATTATTTCAGCTCAAACAAGCATAGCTTCAACGTGCATAGTAATGACTACCATTTTGAATTTTTATACCATATGAATTAAATCTTAGGTAAAAGTAGCATTGCAATTGGAAAGTGCAAAGTTAAATTAAACAAATTTTTCTATCTTTCTCACCATCAATTCTAATCCATCACTCTGGGATACTGGTATGCAAGTATATAAGACAATCTAGAACAATGCAACAAAACTAGACTTAGACATAGAAATTGTAGAGTTGGAACACAAATCTAGTGGCTTCTTGCCGATTGTGATGTATTCAATTTTGATAAAAAAAATGATAGAATTTTTTAAAATCGAACCTATAGTTTTTAGAATTTTAGTAAAACAATCGAGAAGAACTATACAAAAATATCTAAAGACTGAGAAAAATAGATAAGAGAACTAAAATTATGCAGTGATTTCTAACAACTCTTAACTAGTGACATCATAAGCCTTAAAATTAAATCACACTAAAGAATGTAAGATTAGGTCCAGTCAAAATGCACACAAACTCTAAATTTTCTATAAACTGAAAACATTGGTTCTAGCTTCAAAATAAAATGAAAATTTAAACAAAGTTTTCAATATCAATAGAAATTGTTTCTCTCTATTACAAAATCAAGAAACCAATAGCAACACCAAAAATCTCTATGATCCGATAACACATAAAAGAGAAATAGGTTTTTTTAACAAACATTTAAGGTGATTATAGGGAAATTTAGAAAACATGAACACAAAAAATTTGAGATCATTCATCTCTATAGAGAAAAGATAAAATCAAAACATCTCCTCTCTAAGTTCATTTAGTAAAAATATCATATTACTACAGTGATACTAAATCATAGCATGGGAATATTTACACCAAAAAAACTTGATTAAATTAAAAATTCTAAAACATATGAATAAAGAATGAATTAAAAATGGTACAAAAAAACATAGATTTGAATTTACATATCTTTGAATAGTATCAAATCTAAAGTTGCAACTCTTCTCATGGTGAATACAAAAACAAATCATTTTAGACAAATTGAATCATCTGAACACATGGTGCTTGAAAGTACAACCAGGCTATATCCCTAAAACATGTGGGAGTAATGTTTTGAAAAATAACCTTTGATTGGTAAAGCACAATTATTTGTCAATCTATTCAAGAAAAGAGAAATGAGTCATGTTCTAGAGTTGATGGGTGCGAACAATAAGAAAATCTCTTAAGATCATGTAAAAGAAGCAATCTTCAAAATTTGACAAATGCATTAAATGCTATTGATAACATAAGTAGAGTAGTTGATTTAAGTGTTTCACAAAGAGAATTGATGAATATGATTACCAAAAAGAACTTGTCATAGAAAAAGAAAGTTTGAGCAATTTCTAAATTGCTTAATCCATCTAGAAGAAATGTTCAAAGATATATAAAAAGGATAATTTTTTTACATGAGAACATTGAAAAGAATTGGGTTAATATTTGCAGGATTCCTCGAAAAGATATAATTTTTGAAGATGTTAGAAGATGGGTTGTTGAATATTGGATCAACCACTCAAATGTTTCTTCCAATAAAAAAGACACTATATAGATGAAATATGAAGAGACAGGTATGAAAATTGTACATCCAAAACACTTTGCATACACAACACAAAGTGAATTGGTTGAAAGTTTCAAAAATGAATTTTTAAATGTGTAAATTTGTTAGAATTTTTTTGAGAGGTTGCACCCCTATTTTGTACACATAAATAAGATATGAAAAACTTGTTTTTTGTTGCCAGGTTTTAGTCTTGTCATTTGAATCTTGAAGTCATTTAATATGAAAGTGAGTGTGATGTCTAAGTGTCCATAGGTAACTTCTCATCTTTTGCAAAGAGCTCTACTTTCTTCTTTTTTCGGCTTCCCTTTGCATTACCTTTACCCATCACCTAAGAGAGTTTCCTATTTTTTTAGTGTGTGCAGGATCTAGGTGATCTAGGCATAGTTGGTTGTGTTTTGGTGTCCTCTCGATAAGAAGTAAGTTATTCAACACCTCATTATATTTTATCTTTCTCTAACATTCCATATCCCATGAATTATGAGCTTTTGAGTTGTTTTTCCTTTTGATCAAACTACATCAAGTGTGAATATGAAGGATGAAGTCATGACAGTGATTAATAGGTTGTGAATATGATTTTGTTAATGCCCAAAGGCCTATGAAGATGTGGATAGAAGCCATAGTGATTCTCATTCAAATTTGTGGAGATAAGATCAAGTACTATGAGGGGACATGGGTCTATGGTTTTTCTACTGCATATTCATGGAAAGGAAGTTGTTTTGTTCTATTTCTAAAGCTGTGTGAACTTGAACCAAATCTCTATCCCAACGATCAAATGTTATGAGCATAATGTTTTAAGAACTATTTAAATGCCCATAACCATTAAGGCATGCTCAAGATCTACGTTCAAGGTGATCAGATGGAGGTGAAAGAATTAAGTATTTTCGCTATGCTCTAATCCAAAAAATATTTATGGGAAAGGAGTTTTTTGCCCAAGGAAATAAAAAGGTCTACTTCTCCGAGGATTTTGAGAATAGAAAGTCAAGTTACCCTAAAATATGAATATCCTTTAGAGATGCTCAAAAGATACTTCTAGAGAAGTTAGTGATGGAAATGTGGGCCTGTTATGAAGGGATGCAGTGTTAAAAGCCTTAGGTGGAAAGAGAAAGAATGAATCATGCAAGCTAGCAAAAGGATTACTCCTTGTGCTGTGATCCTAGATAGAAGGAAAATAGATTTGTGGAAAAGCAAGGTTTCTCTCTCTTACCCACTTATGTTGACATTATCAAGCATATCTGCATTCCAGATTCTAAAGAAAAGTAAGCCACTTCCCATAAAGTTAAAGAATTTGTGTTATTGAGTGATTCTTAGTCATGTCACTTTACTTTAAGTAAAGTAAGAGTGCTTTCAAGAACTTACTATTTTATGTGCAAATGAACGAAAAGTTTAAATAGTCATTACTCATAGAATTAAATACAAATCTTGTCATTATAATCATTGGCCAAACTTAATTTCATTCCTATGGAACCAACATTCTAATTCCTAAAGACATTTCATTGGAATTGCATGTAGTTGGTTTCTTCAAGTATATTTAAATGACTATTTATCGAGAACTACATCCTATTAAATCATAGAGAATGGAAATTAGAGATTCTAGTTATGATAATCTAATTGGCCTGGAGAGAGTTAAAAGAGCTTACAAACATATCCTTCAAGTTCTATGATTTAGGTGACTTTCATAGAAGACTTAATTCTCGACCCATTCCCCCAATCACTTAGAAACTCAAATAGAGCAGATTGATTGAAGCAATTGGTTTTCCTATGATAGTGCATACACTTGAACTCATAAGGGAATCCATAGAAAGATACAACATAGAAACAAAGCATATTTTTTTTCCTGACTAGTCTATTCTCATACCAATCAACAAGGCACTGATGTAGTCTACATTTGGAATTCTCATGAAGGAGCAGTAATGTGATGTCAATTTTGGGTCATCCATATCCATGTTTAATGAGAAGAAGACCCTTAGATAGGAATACATGCAAAGCACCTAGTTCTAGATTGCTTGCTCAAAGAAGAGAAAAATGTCAAAGACATTGTTTGGCACAAATCTGAAATGAGAGATTATGGATATCCTTACTCTCCTCCTTAGACTAAAAGGAAAAGAGGAAATTTTGGAGTTCATTGAGCACCACTTCTTCCTAGTATAAGAAATTTTTCCTAAGGATATGTAGATTGACTAGGCATAGATCATCTAAGATGAGCTTGCCTCATGGTTGAATTTGGCAAGAGGATTCAAGAAATTCTACATGTCCTCTTATATGATCTATGCATTGGTAACTCGTCACTAGTGGCCTAACCTCCCCAGCAACCCAAATTATGATAAGGGAACCAAAGTCTATAAAGTTTACCAACATTTTCAGTTGCAAAGAAGCAATGAGGACTACATAGCTATCAACGATGCCTTTACAATGAAGCTATCCTAAGAATTGCAAGGATGCCCTAAAAGGAGATACTCATGAAAGGAAATTTTGGCCATAAGATAATTTAGATGCTCATTCATATAGTTTCCAAGTTTCTCCTATTTGCAAATAGGAGCCTATGAAAAATTTCCTAAGGGATTTCCAAGATATCTAGAGGACAAGATGGTTATGGTTGAACTATGTCAACAAATCCTTGTAATGAACACCTTGTATTCTAATCTAATGAAAATAGTCAGGATCTCATTCCCTCTAGTGGTTGGCCCATATTCATGTGCCTCTAGATTAAATGCTCAAAATTTGGTAAACAACATTGAGAGAAAGATTAAGTTATAAGACTGTGAGGTGCCTAGGCCTCAATATGATCCAATTAACATTGTAAGGGATTATTTGAAGTTGGGATATACCTATAGGCATGTTTCAAACATTGAAGACTTTTGGTCCAAGTGTCTCAATGAGTACCAAACTCAGGAGAGACATTGGTTACAACTAACCATTAATGAGATAAAATTATATAACGATTATGTTGATGTTTCTAACCTTGTAGATGATGGAGCTTACATGCACCCCACATCTTACTAGAAGATCAAGGGAACACCAATCTTGTCTACCTTGCCTACAGATCTAGTCATTGACACCATGGAGGTTCTCATGCAAGGGATAATCAAGAGAATAGACAAATGGGTGGAGTGGACCCGAGCAAGGAAGAAAAGGATTGAGAGAACTAGTTCTACATGTAGAGTATTAGCTAGAGTAGCCTAGTCAACCCCAACAACAACCACTATAGCCACTGCATCAATGTTGGTAGGGCCATTATAGTCTATTGGACAAGGTGGAGACAAGCCTCTAGAAAAGAATGTACCACTCACCCCTACCTATGGAATTGGACCTCTTTTGAACTTTGGGAAGACTGGGGAGAAGGAAGATGACAAGGATAAGGGGAAGGAACAAGAGAAATCAGTTTCCAAGCCATCTTCTAGTGTTCACATCATCAATTTGGATGGTGATACTAACCCCATGGATGGCCAAGAATAGGAAGCATCTCAGTAAGGGGATACTTTAACCCTTTCGGTAACCAAGGTAATTTCCTTCCCTACTGCTTCTTAGAGAAAGCCAACACTATTAATCTTAAGGAAGCTATTTGACCCCAATGCATTGCAATCCACTATCAATGTGCTCCCTATTGAGTCTTGGCTCAAAGAGACCATTAATAGGAAGAAGAGGAGATACAAAGATGCAATCCCATTAAATTATTTGATCACAAGTAACCTCCTCTTAGCCATCCAAGAAGACAAAGAAACAAAAGACAATTGTTGCACTAGCTACAGATTCGACAACTGGCCATATGCTAGCTGAGATTGCTGAGCCATAGAAAGAAAGAAGATTTTATGAACTCTCAAAGGATGAATTCTAGATTAGGATAGTGAATCTTAGCATTCCAGTTCATGACTCCATGGTGAACATGTGGAAATCTACTAATGAGAAAATCAAGGATAAGATGGAAGAGCTTAGAGAAGATAAGGAAATACTGAAAGCCTCAAACAAGGAGTTAGTGGATGCATAAGGTCTATACTTAGAAGAATGTCTTCAAGTTAATTTGACCCAAATATAGAGGAGAACAAAAAATTACTCCTAAATTTACAATAAGAAAGGAAATTTAGATAGTTAGGCCAAGCATTGGTAGATCAGATGAAGGCTCAAGATAACCCACTAGTTGAAAACTTGGGAATCCTTGTATTAGATTCTCACAAGTGTAGGGAAGCATCTGCAAACCATCATACCACCATACAAAAGACAACAGATAGGCTTATAAAGAAATTGACCCTTCTATAGGAAGTAATAGACATGAAGACAAATGCGGTCATTACTCATGGGATTCTATAGACTGGCAAGGAGTCACTATTTCACTTGAAGTAATCCTTGGATTTTTTTATAGAAAACTCCATGAGATCTACAAATGAACTCAAGGATGTGCATGACCTGGTGCAAAAGGTCATTGAAAAGTTGTTTCAGTATTTGAAGATCTTACACATAGAGTCCTTTGTGTCCACTAATTGAAAGCTTGTGGACATTGAAAGAATGCAATCAAATCTCTTAGCATTTGTCGATGAAGTCATTGACCAGCTCAACTTCCAAGTGTCCAAGATCTAGGAACTCTCAGTACTATATACAATCATAAGGAGAGATGTGGAGAAATTTCAATCAAGGGTGGCTTGAATAGATGAGCTAATAGAGATGCATGAATACTAGATGATTTGAGCCAACAATATCATTATTCTAGATGTCGAAGAGTTAGAAAAATTAAGTGAAGCCATGAAATCTTACAGAGCCAAATTAGTTACTTCTAAAAAGGCATGATGATTTTGATGCTTTTCCAAACATCTACTATTCTCCCTCTTCTATTTCCTAATTTTTGTCACTCTAGGAATTTTTTTAGCCTCTATAACAGACAATGATTCAAGCTTGTCCTATTCTTAGTCTTTATGTTCAGAGATTTTCTATGAGGCAATCATCCATATAACTCACCATTTTGAGAAGGCCTATAAATGTAATATTTGATAAATTTAATGAGAGTGACATAATTTTCTTTGGGAAAACCCTTATAGTTGTGACTACTGTGTGAGACTCTGAGTTCATTTTAAGTTTTACTATTCATTTAAGTTTAGAGTATAGTATTTGGAATGAATGTGAATGAACTTGGTTTTGTTTCCTTCATTCAATAGAATGTATGTCTTACTCTCTTTAGCATAAGCATCTCATTTGGTCTCTATACTGTAGGCTCTAGTTTGTGTACTTAGGATAGTTTGTTGCATAAGGAAGTTAACAGATTGTGTGTGGAGTAGCTGAGAGATAGAGAATTTGGGTATTAGCAAAATTATTAGCTAACTGTGTAATATGAGAATTACTTATTTCACCATCTCTTCTTTTCTTCCTATTGTCATAGTTGGTTATCCATATTTCCATTCTTTGCATTGTAAGTCTGAATATATTGCATTTTTTGAGTTAGTCCACCTTCTTTTTCCTAGATTGTTTAAAGTGTTGAGAAACTTAGTTTTTGCCTCTTTTTCTCTCTAGTTAAGAGCATACCCCAAAAATGGGATAGATAAATTCATTGCATATCTTGCAGTCATTGGGGAGTTGTACCTTTCAATTTAGGGGTCTTTGATAGATTACTACATTGACCCATTTTTTTGTTAACTTCTTTGTTTTCCATGAGCCATTGGGCAATCAAAGAGTCAAGGTATAAACCAAAATATCAAGGAAGACAAACTATTAACCAATAGTTTTTGATGACTCTTTTAGGAACTTACTCATACATCCTAAGTTCTGTTAAGTAAGTCTTCTTGTGGCTTTACTAAGAAACTTAGAGATTATCTCTGTGGCACTCAAATAGTTGAGTCATGTATATCAACTCTTATGGAGAAATGGTGTTGCCTCATGAGGGAAAAATCCTAGTAGTGCAACTTGACTTTAATTTCCAAGATGAACAAGAGGACATAATAAATCAGTTCAATACCCTCACCTAGAAAAGCCAAAAGTCCCTTGACCAATATAGAAGAGTAAGCTTCACCCTCAAAATAGAGGTAGCCAATGTTGAATATTGTGAGGGAGTATTACAAGAAAGAAGATTAAGAGAAGTGTGCCCATTATGAGCTAAGATAGTTGACCCTAGATTCTACATATACCCACAACACTTGTGGTAAAGGGAAAGTCAACCTTGTGTTCAAATAATTGTAGAAAGTTGAATTCCCTATATTGGAAGATCCTATAGCAAGAGGGAGAACATGCTATCGAGATCCAATATATCAAGGTATCTATGGTGCTCTTTTTCTACCTCCTTGCCCTATTGTCTGCATATGTAGCCATTTACTACACCTCCTATTTTTTGCACTCAAATCCCATTACTGTACAACATGCTTACTCTTCTTGGAGCTATTACCCCTATTGTTGTCCCTTTTTAGGTTGTACTAGTAATCATGTCTATCTCGATGGTTGTTTCCTGGGGTAGTGTTGTTGGCCCTTTGCGTATTGCTACCAACAATAACCTCCCTAGATCTTCTAGAAATAATTTCCCAAAAATTCAATGGCGATGGGAAGGTCTCATCTCATGAGTAGATTGCACCTCTCTTTGTCACATGCAGTGTCGTTTGTCCTCAACATGAGGATGTAGCAGTGAGGATGTTTGTGGAAATCTTGGTTGACAATGCAATTGACTGGTTTCAACACCTTCTAGTAGGATGTATCACAACCTACAATGACATGTGAAACTAATTTGAAGCACATTATAAGAGTATATAGTATCAGCATACTCTTTTGACTCAACTTACCCAAATAAAGAAGGAACCCAATGTTCCTATGAGAGAGTTCATTTCCAAATTCAATAAGTTGTTCAATAGGATCCCTATTGTAAGAATACTTATTGTTGATAACCATAAGATGTTCTTCATTAGCTCCATGCCCCTTAACATAAGTTTTCAAATCAAATGAGCTCATGTGGCTAATTTATTGGCTACTCATACCTTGGCAATTAAATTGGAAGATGATTTGATAGTAGCTGGGAAATGGAAATGGTAGATTAAAAGTGGAGCATCTACAAGGGCTATGAATTCCTCCTTCATTGATCTAAAGGATAAGATCATAGTTATCTACCTAGATGATCTAGCAGTATTCTCCAAGAAAATAGAAAATCATCTAAGGGACTTGGAGAAAGTGGTGAAAAGATGTAGGGAGCATGGGATTTCATTGAATCCCAAGAAATCAATCTTCTATGCTATATAAGAAAAACTTATGGGTTAGGTAGTCTCGCAAGAAGGCATTGGGATTGACCTAAAGTATGTTAGAGCCATCTAGAAGCTAAATTTGTTGAGAAGCAAATCTAGAAGACATGTAAAGGACCTAGTTCTAGACTACTTACTCAAAGAATAGAAAAATGCCAAAGACGTTGTTTGGAAAAAAATTGAAATGAGATATTATAGATATCCTCACACTCCTCCTCACTTGTAGCCCAACCTCCCTAGTATCCCAAATTATGATGAGCACACCAAAGTCTATAAATTTTACCCAAATCTGTAGCTAAAAAGAAGCAATGAGGAGTATGTAGATGTCAACGATGCCTTCACAATGAGGCTATGCTAAGAATTACAAGGATGCCTTGAAAGGAGGTTCTCACAAGAGGCCAAGATATCAGGAGGATGAGGTGGTTTTAGTCAATCTATGTTGACAGATTCTTGAAGTGAACACCTTGTGTTCGAATGTAAAGAAGATAGTCAGGATCCCATTTCCTATAGTAGTTGTCCTATATTCATGTGCCTCAAGATTAGATGCTCAGAATTTGGTAAAGAGATTAGGGAGAAAGATTAAGTTGTTAGACTAGATAAGATGCTCAAACTTCAATATGATCTAGTTAACATTGTAAGGGATCATTTGAAGCTAGGGTATGCCTATAGGCATGTTCTAGACATTAAAGGCATCGAGTCTAGGTGTCTCAATGAGTACCAAACTTAGGAGAGATTTTGGTTGTGGCTAACCATTGATGAGATAAAATTATATAATGATTCTGTTGAATTTTTGACCTTGCAAATGATGGAGCCTACATGGACCCCACATCTTACAAGAAGATCAAGGGCACACCATTCTTGTCTAACCCACCTGCAGATCTATTAACACCATGGAGGCTCTCATGTAGGGGATAATCAAGAGAACAAAAAAATGGGTGTAGTGTACTTGAGTAAGGAAGAAAAGGACTGGGAACACTGGTTCCATGGGTGAAGTATTAGCTAGAGCAACCCAATAAATCATAGCAACAACCACTACAACCACTACATCAACATCTACAAGGCCATTATAGTCTATTGGCCAAGGTGGAGACTATAGACACCTAAATTTGATTACATAAATAGGTAATCATATTTAGTCATCTCCTAGGACATTATTGATTAAATATTTACTATTTAATTAATTAATAATTATCCCCTAGTTAATTTATTTATTTAATTAGCTATAGTCCAATTGATCGAATCAAATGATAACCCAAAATCAATTTATCAATTAAATCTGTATTGCTCAATTAAATTAAATAAATCCTCAAATCTATTTAATTTAATCCCATATCCCCATTTTATTAAATAAATCATTTATTGAAATATCTAAACCCCTAAAACATCCATAAACCTACCCTTTACCCCTAATCCAACCCATTCACCCATACTAACCTCACTTACCCACCTAACTAACCCATCCCATAAAAGCTAAACCACTTACCCCCTAACCCCCTTTCTAAGCTAATCCTAATTCCCTTCCTAAACATGTGCACAACCTTAAGCAAGGGTTAAGACTTGCTTTCCAACATTTATGACTCTTACATCCCTCTTTATGACTCTTAAAAAGAATTAATGAGAATTTATGGAGCCCTTATCTCTTGAGCCACCTTTTTTGACCATCCACTTTGCCCTTCCCTTTATCCAATCATGCTGTGACATGTGTCACTTCCCTATTGACCCTAAATAAGCACAATCCATGTGCTCCCTTTTGAGTGCCTCTTAACCCTCCCTCACCATTTTGTAATCCTTGCATCCTGACCATCCATCTCTCTACCCATTAGCCTATAAATGGAACCCTCTCCCTTTACAAACATCATCCACCTTTTCATGCAATATCATAATACTATTTTGAGAGCTTGAAAACTACCAAAATACCATTATAATGATGAAATCCCTCCATACCTCTATTGTTGAAACCATCCTCCATGCACACCATCCATCCACTTGAAGCTTGAGCACAATCATGAGCACACATCTCTACTTATCAAGGACAAATCCACTTCATTACGGGTTATACCATAAGGAGCCTACCATTCTTGGTTTGCTTCATTTTGTGGTGATAACCATTGAGTCCTAACTTAAGTGTTAGCTTTGTTTAGTTTTTTTAATGCTATTGTTAGTATTAGTATTCAATTTACACTACTAGATATTAGGCGATGCATTTTGGCACGTCTAGTGGGATCCTGCATTTGGGTCAATCTAATCATGTTTTTGGTTTTTTTGAGATAAACTAACCAAAATAATATTTTATGCTTGTGGGTTTTTGCAAGTGGTTTGATAACATTTATGTAGGTACACAACTCACTCTTTGGGAAAGATTCTCCTAGCCATCTGATCATTTGTGACTTTTCAACACCTCAAAAACCTTTTTGTTCACAATCCCACAATCCAGGAATATGAACCTGCGATTGTGGGATTGTAGCTACACACCAGCAAAAATGTGAACCCGTAAAAGTGAATTTTCTATTTATCATTAACCATCCTCTATACATGTCCTAAAGTAGTTCCTACATCCTCGACATTCTTCTTCCCATGGGAATGCTAGAGTTAGCCAGTGGGATCACTTTATTACACCTGCAAGAACATATGCTACATTAAGTCAAACCTTCAAAACACACATTTTCTATTGTCAGTCAAACTTGTCGAAGAACCTGTCTGTGAGAACACTGCTAAAACCATCCACGAGATTGCCCTCTCATGAGATCACTATGTGAATTTTCATCTTGCGGCCTGATTTACTTCATTTTTTCACTAGTCTTGTGCAACACTCCTATGACCTTTAACTACGTTCCCACACTAGCAAGATTGCTAGCTATTCGCATGGGTTTGAAACGTTGACTGCACTATTGTAATTTTTGATATTTTTCTATTATAGGTTTTTTAAGCTAATTTATTTTTTGTAGGTTTTTATCATCATAATTTTTCTTTTAACAGTTTAAAATTCAACAAATCTTGCATTTTTCATGGAATGAATGATTAAGGCTTAAAATTGAACCAATGTGATGAACATTTCATTTTAAGTGCAAATGAACATTATGGGTGAACACTTCAAATTTGGTGCTTAAAATAAACTTCATCCAATCTTGAATGCTTTAAAGTCAAAAACATTCTTATTCCCTCCTCTTTAAAGCTTTTGCACTTGATTTCCCTTTTGTTGACTCAATTTATTTTTGTTGACGACGTTGTTAAGTTGGAAATAATCTTTAAATGTTAATCAAGTGTGTCTTCAAGTCATAAAATAGAGCACTAAAGTGTCCAAATAGTAATGAATCAAGTGTCGTGCATGTATTGAGATTGTTCCTTTTAACATATCTTTGACTTCTCTATTTTCTACATCTTAAGACCTTAAAATATGTGATGCATGTACTGAAAGTTGTTAGCAAGATCATCCGCAATGACATAGGAGTACTTCTAGTGAGGAAGCTAAAACTAGTAAAAAGTTTGGCTGGTATATAAATTAGGGGAAAGGTAAAATTTCTCGCTCTATCACTCAAGTTCAAGAGGTGTGTTTCTTGGGGTAGCCTGAGGTGGGAAAAATTTTCCATGATTTTAGCATGTCTGAAATAGATTCTTAAGTGGATCACATATGTAACAACCATTTAGTGAGATGCCACAAATCCATTTACAACCCTCTTATTCAAAGTTTCTCAATATTTTCCATGGTACGTTCATTCATGATGCAAGGGAAACAACATCCCTAAAGATTACTAACCATTGTGCTCCCCTAGTAGAGGCATAAGGCCACTTGGGTTTCATCTCCAAGGGTCCTTGTTCCTATAGAAGGGGGACTTATATTTTCCATGCTTTGAAGATTTTTTGATGTGTATCATTTGTCAATCAACTATTGTATCGACTCACCTCTTTGATGAATGGGACATATTGCACTAGAATCATGAGACATCAAGTTGTGGGAAATTGAATAGCATATTGCAACCAAAAAATTTGACCTTAGGGATAAACCATGTGTTTGAATTGTCTTATTTGTGCCCAAGACCTATGAATTATTTTTAAAAAAAATACACATTCTTATGGTTATCATCAAATCCTTTTGCTAAAGAGATCGTTTGTTTGTCTTTCTCAAAGTTTTCTTGTCCTTTGAGAAACTATTTTCTCACAAAAACCCTCTTATCAAAAAAGTTTCATCTTTGTTATCTCAAAAGGTAGTTGTTAGCAAGTCCATTCACAACAAATTTTGTTTCATTGGTTCAACTTTTCATTTTGTCTAAAAGTTATACTTGTTTCCTCAAAATAACAAAACCACTAAGCAATTCCTAGTTACAAATCCTTCTTCCTCAATCCAAAGTTTTTGGCCTTTTTCAAAACATCCTTGTTACCTATCACACTTGACTAAAAATAACACATATTGTCTCTGAAAGAAACCATCTTTTCATATACAAACAGTTATTAGCAAGTCTATTTGCAACAACATTTCACCTTCTTGGTTTATCCTTACCTTTTTTACAACTATACTTGTTATCTAAAAAACCACAATACCCTGCAAAATCTAGTTGCAAACAATTTTTTTTTCTCAATCCAATCCTTGTTACTTATCCTACTTGACTAAAAACAAAACTTTTACTCTTGACTAAAAGATTGTTAGCAAGTTCATTTGCAACAAAATCCTAAAATCCTATTTGTCCCACTTCTCTCAAACTTTACCACTTCTAGAAACTTAGCTATCCCTCAATCAATTTATGATCCCAACCCATTGTCAAAAGGTATACTTAGCATAGTCACTACCTATAAAACCCCACAATTGCAATCAAATCTCTTAGGGTTATCTCATGTTAGGCCAACCTAAGGCTAAATTCAAAAAGGCTAAACTTCCACAAATACCAATTTACAAGGAGATAGAAGTAGAACATCAAAAACATACCCCAAACCCAAGGATTGCCAAGCTAGACAAAATTGAGAAAGACAGAGCAAACATTGCATTACAAACTAAGTGGGATTACAAAATTTAGAATATAACTCTTTGATGAGGTGTCAACCATAGCCTTATCAACAACTCTAGTGTGACTCACTCTAATTAGGTCTTTCTTTTTCTACACACGCTTGTCCACTTATTTCCTCATAGGTTTAGTCTTTCATATAGGAACCACTCCCTCATACAAGCATTTAAAATAGGATCACCTCCTCCCATTTTTGCATCAACCTTAAGTTTTCAAAGAATCCTCCGCACACATCATTAAGAGCTAGTGCCTTCCACCATTTACTCACATACTTAGAAACATTTAGCACCACCCATCCCACCATCATAGTTATCCTTGAAACTCAACATTTTCTAGAAATAGGCTATCATTTGTGTCCCACATCACCTTGAGCCAAAGGTTCGGGCCACACTTTTCATATCACCACCACATTTCCATGATCATATTTAAGGGAAACACAACCCCTTTCACTTAGCACCATATCATCTAGACTCCTAAAGTATCACATACACTTAGCATCATCCCTCTTTGCATTTTCATCCTTAGGAAAATCATCCTTTCATTCCACGCACCACACATTTTGGTAAGAACACACAGAAAAAGGACATGGATCCTAGTCATAGTAGTAACACATCTCGAGCTTAGCCATACCCCATAGTTTCCATGATGCCACCAAATCCACCACTGCAAATCCCAAAAGAGATAGGTTCCTCCGTAGATATTGATGCTTTCATGAACGAACCTAGTCATGCAACCATTATTAATGCCATCACAGACCGAAACAAGAAAACCATCATGGCAAATTTCTTAAGGGATAATGTTGGTGCCTTTGAATTGGGGTGTCCACCACCTATCGACATTTTAGATCCTACACACACTGTATTTTGGTGGCAACTACCATCTAAAAGGTCATCTTTCCTTATTGATAATTTATCTTCACTCAATAAAGGGTATCAACCACCTCAAACGGAACCTGCAGACCCGAATATACGCTCAACCCAGGTGCCTGCTCCCATTCCAAAAAACACCCATCCCATCCTCACTCATCCTTAAGTACATACTACATTCCAACCAACCCCAAGTGTATCATCTACATCTACTTCCACCACACATTTTCCTACTCCCCAAAATCCTTTGTTTGCATCCAACAACACTACCTTTTCACTTCCACCTCACAATGCACCTAGTCCATTTACTACTCAAATGTTGCCACTATAGTCAAATACCCCATCATCCATCCCACCCAACATCACTATCAACCCCTTTGTAGCTAGCCAAAGCTCTTTAGCCTCATTTCATTTGCTACCTTGGAATGTTGCTATGGCACAAGGGCCTACCACTAGCCTTCCCTCTAGCACTACATCCATGTCCACACCTCAGGCACTTTCATTCATCACTTCACAAAGCTATTCACTACCACCCCTTACCAACTACTTTTCTATGCCACCTTTAAGAAATAACCAAAACACCCCACCACTATAATTCCCTATTGTGAATGCTCTACCTTAGATTAATTACCTTGCACCTATTCATAATCAATCATTTTCTCAAGCAACAACACAACTCACATATATTGGGCAAGGTATATATTCCCAAAGTATGGCTTAGACATTACCAACATTACCACCCTTTCAGCTACAATCATCACGCCAAAAATATGCTCAAGTATCCATGCAGAACTATCTCATAGGGAAACAACCTAATACATACCCTCCCCACAAACCATCTTCTTAGTAGATGTAGCACTATGCACAAACTAAATTTCAACAACCCATAGCATCCATCCCACCAATTTTGCAACCTATTTTTCCATAGATATCATATGGAAATTAGGGTTTGCCACATCAATCTTCAAAATCTATCATGTATCCTACACTGGGGGCACCTAGATTGGGGGAATCCACTCCCCCACCTATAAACTCTGAATGGGAGGAAATGAAAAATGCTCTTATGACCCTCAAAGATGGGATAGACTCCAAAACTTTTAAGTTTGAAAATGATTGCCCATATCCATTTGACAAAACCATCACAATGACACCATTTCCTAAACATTTTGAGATTCTCAAGTTTGATAAATTTAGGAAGAAAAGTGATCTAGTCACACATGTCAAAGAATTCTATATGCATTATCAAGAAGTGGACTATAATGATGTATTCCTCGTATTGTAGGGCCCATTTGTCATTGCACCAAAAGCCATGACTGTTAGTGAACATGGAACACCACATAATTAACCACCTGTGGGTAGGGGATTGCATCACATCACCCAACAATCTCCCCCTCGACATGCATACCAGGTGCTTACGCGGGTCAGGAAGGCACCGGGGAGATTTGAACCCATGACCAGGCCAAAACTAGGCTCTGATACCACTTGTTAGGATAAACCATGGACAGAAATAAAAACTACATGCAAATATAACCAATAACAGAAAATAATAGAACACACAAAAATGAACACAAGGCACCAAGATTTAACGTGGTCATATTTTTTCTTCTACTTTGATTGTTTCAGAGAAAAATGAATGTTTAGGAACAATTGCTGCAGTTGAGCAGGGAGAACAAATAGCTGCTGTAGATTCTAATACAGCGCTGTGGCATAATAGACTTGGGCACATGAGTGAGAAAGGTATGAAATTACTTCATTCAAAGAAAGTTTTACCAGGTTTGAAATGTGTGAATATGGATTTTTGTGAAAGTTGTGTGTATGGAAAACAAAAGAGAGTGAGTTTTGTAAAGACTGGGAAGGAAAACAAAAAGGAGAAATTAGAGCTTGTGCATACAGATGTATGGGGACCGGCTCAGGTATCTTCCCTTGTTGGCTCTCATTATTATGTTACATTTATTGATGATGCAACTAGAAAAGTATGGGTTTATTTCCTTAGACAGAAATCTGATGTATTTCAAACTTTTAAGAAATGGAAATGCTTGGTTGAAAATGAGACTGGTAAGAAATTAAAATATCTCAGATCTGATAATGGTGGTGAGTATTACAGTCATGAATTTGAAGATTATTACTCCACTAATGGTATTCGTAGATAGAAAACTGTTCCAAGGACTCCACAGGAAAATGGAGTGGTTGAACGCATGAACAGGACTATAGTGGAGTGTGCAAGGAGCATGAGGTTGCATGCTGGGTTGCCCTTACACATGTGGGCGGAGGCTATCAATACTGCAGTATATTTTATTAATAGAGGTCCCTCTACTCCTTTGGGCTGTGGTATTCCAGAGGAAGCATGGACTGGGAGGAAGGTGAGTTATTCTTTTCTCAAGACCTTCGGTTGTGAAGCTTTTGCTCATATAGACTCTGAAAATAGAACCAAGCTCGAAGCTAAATCAAAGAAATGTGTCTTTGTTGGATATGGCATTAATGACTTTGGTTATAGGCTTTGGGATTTTGAAAATCATAAAATTATAAGAAGTTGGATTGTCATATTCAAATTAAAAGTTTTGTACAAAGATCTATTGCAGCAACATGAGAAGAAAGAAGATGATTATGTAGTGCTAGGTGATACTCCAAAAGCTGATGTTCCAGCCATTCCTCATGATGTGCAACAACTACAACAACAAATACCACACACACCAGTGAATGTTAGATGGTCAACAAGGAAAATTAGACCTCCACAAAGGTTCTCTCCCTCTTTGTATTCTATTTTACTTACTGATGCTGGTGAACCTGAAAGTTATGATGAAGTTGTGTAGGTGGATACTAAGATTCAGTGGGAGTCTGCAATGAAAGATGAAATGGACTCTTTGCTAAAAAATAAGACATGGGATTTGTGCAAGTTGCCTGTAGGTAAAAAGGCTTTACAGAATAAGTGGGTTTACAGGTTGAAAGAAGAGGAAGGAGGTAAGAAAAGATTTAAGGCTAGGTTAGTTGTAAAAGGATTTGCACAGGAAAAAGGGAATTGATTTTGATGAGATCTTTTCTCCTGTTGTTAAAATGACTTCTATTCGTACTGTTTTAAGTCTTGTGGCTACTGAAGATTTTCATTTAGAGTAGATGGATGTTAAAACAACCTTTCTTCATGGTGATTTGGATGAAGAAATATATATGGCTCAGCCACAGGGTTTTGAGGTCAAAGGTAAGGAGAACTTAGTGTGCAAATTGAAGAAAAGTTTATATGGCTTGAAGCAAGCACCTCAGCAATGGTATCTAAAATTTGACAGTTTTATGCATGAGCATGGATATAATAGGTGTCATTCAGATTACTGTGTTTATTTTAAGAGGTTGGATGATGATAGCTACATTATTTTATGTCTATATGTTGATGATATGCTTATAGCTGGGTCTAACATGGATCATATTAAGGGGCTAAAATGCCAGTTAGCACATGCATTTGCTATGAAGGATTTGGGGGCAGAAAAACAAATCCTTGGTATGCAGATTTACAGAGATAGGAAGAACAAAATCTTGATGCTATCTCAGGCTAATTATGTTGAGAAGGTGTTGCAACATTTCTCTATGGAGAATGCTAAATCTGTCAGCACACCTTTACCTAGTCATTTGAAATTGACTAAGGAGATGTGTCCCAAGACACAAGAAGAGGAGGATAAGATGTCCAAGGTACCCTATGCTTCAGCTGTAGGAAGTTTGATGTATGCTACGGTATGCACTAGACCAGATATTGCACATGCAGTGGTAGTCATTAGAAGGTATATGAGTCATCTAGGATTTGAGCATTGGAATGCTGTCAAGTGGATTCTCAGATATTTGAGAGGAACATCCAATAAGTGTTTACACTTTGGGGGCTCTACTACTGATTTAGAAGGCTATGTTGACTCAAATTTGGCTGGGGATATTGGTACCAGGCAGAGTACTATAGGTTATGTCTTTACTGTTGGTGGGGTAGCCGTGAGCTAGGTTTCTAGGTTACAGAAGATTAATGTTCTCTCCACTACAGAGGCAGAGTATGGTGCTGCTACAGAGGCAGCCAAAGAGATGATATGGCTTCAGTTCTTCTTGGAAGAATTGGGACATCCTCAGAAGGATAAATATTTGTTCACAGATAGTCAGAGTGCTATTCATCTTGCTAAGAATTCAGCTCTGCATTCTAAGACCAAACACATACAGTTGCGGTACCATTTCATTCGATCAGTTTTGGAGGATGGACAGTTAAAGCTGGAGAAGATACATACCAATGACAATCTAGCAGATATGTTGACAAAGGTTGTAACAAGGGGGAAGCTGAACTCCTCTTCAGCTTCGGTTGGTCTTTTAGACTGAACATGAATAAATGAACAGTAGAGTCCAGGATGGTTTGATCCAGTGGGAGCCCCATGTAGTAGTGGTATTTCTACAGGATCAGTCTCCAAGTGGGAGATTGTTGTTTAGTGTGGAGCCTGATTAGTCCCCAAGTGGGAGATTGTTAGATTATGGTGACTAATTAGGAAAGTACTGTACATACTTCATAAATAGTGGGGTTCAGGCCGACGTATGGCCGACATATTATGGCCGACATATGGCCGACATGTTATAACCATAAAGCGGTTTAATATTTGTATAAAAGGGCTTAGGGTTGGATATTTTTCATATATTTTGTGATGCAAAATTGGTTCTTGTGGCGGTATTGAGCTGTAAGGGATTACAGATTGTAATCAGGTTGTAATCACTGGATTGTAATAAGATTAGACTTGCTGTTTGGTGGACGTAGCCCAGGGATTGGGTGAACCACGTTAAATCTTGGTGCCTTGTGTTCATTTTTGTGCGTTTTATTATTTTTTGTTATTGGTTATATTTGCATGTAGTTTTTATTTCTGTCTGTGGTTTATCCTAACACGTATGACTTTTTTCGAAAGGCTTAGGAGGACCAGCCCTAGAATGGTTCTGTCATATCCCTCAAGGTACTATTAAAACCTTCGTTGATCTTTCTATAGCCTTTGTGGCTCAGTACGCCCATCTTGTCAAAACTAAATTATCTATAGTGGACCTAGTTCATACCAAGCAAAAAGGGGGAGAAAGCCTTGCAGAATACTTACAACATTGGCAAATCCTCACAACTAGGATCTCATGTACCATCCTAGAATGTCACCTTGTTAAAATGTTCATAAATAATGCACATCCTAGTCTTGCCCATCACAAGGTTATGAACCAGCCCTAGAATGGTTCTGTCATATCCCTCAAGGTACTATTAAAACCTTCACCGATCTTTCTAAAGCCTTTGTGGCTCAATAAACCCATCTTGTTGAAATCAAAATATTTGTAGTAGACATAGTTCATACCAAGAAAAAAGGGGGAGAAAGCCTTGCAAAATACTTACAACATTGGCAAATCCTTACAACTAGGATCTTATGTACCATCCCAAAACATCACCTTGTCAAAATATTCATAAATAATGCACATCCTAGTCTTTCCCATCACATGGTTATGAACTATTTGCAAACATACAAAGACATTAAGGAAAAGGGGATGGGACTTGAACAAGGGCTCATCAAGGATGGTGTCATCAGACTTTACAAGGAAAACACCCAAGACTGAGGCCTAAGAAATGAAAAAACCCAGTATTAGAATAAAAAATAAAAATATGGTGACAGATGGCGTCACTGACACCCAACATGTTCATATTGTTGGGGAAACTACCAATATTCCTACCAAATTTTGTCAACAACAACCTTATCAGCAACAACCCCCTATATATCAACAACAACCATGCAAAGCAATAAGAAAGTACTTGCCCATCATAATCAAACCAATGCCATTACACTTTCAGTAGGACCAAAACCACATGTTTAGAGACAGCCATGCATATACACCCTGTTGGGGAAACCTGTTGATGCAATGTATTGAAAAACTAGCCAAGGATAATCTTGTTTGATATCCAAAAACACAACCCTTGGAACCCAATTAATCTAGAGCATCCTGGTATAAAGATAATGAGTTTTGCAAATTCCATTGCGTCAAAGGACATACTAGCTTTAAATGCATGCAACTCAAAGATTATATCCAAGACCTTATTGACTAGAAAGAGATCACAATGGGGGCACAAGCTTCACCTAATGTAGGGTTGATGATGTATCAAAATGCTTTCCCTCCTCATAACACAAACCTAGGAAAATCACCTACAAACCCTCCTGTCAACAAACCAAACAATGCTCCAAATAAACAAGGTGATAACAGAGATAAGTCTGAAAACTATACCTCAACATATTTGGATTATAGGAGCCTCATCGGCTACATCTCCCAAGTTGAGCTATCTATCAATATTATAAATGTCAATGGCATAGATACCCAGTGTGTAGTTACTACTCGTCGAGCTCAACTCAATATCGTTGGCCCACCTACATCTACACAATCATGACCACCTCCATCCAGAGCACCTTCATCAGGATCACCCTCATTAGGACCATAGTATAATATCTTGGAACACCTTGGAAACATGCTAACTTAGATTTCCATTTTGGATCACTTACAAAAAAGCCCACTTGATCAAGAGATCCTTGAGAGTACTCTCCATGAGTCACACATCCCCATTGACATAAATGCCACCGAGTTCCACAACTTGGTTGGCCATATTTTAGCATCATGTGTTTTATCCTTCAAAACCACTGACATCCCAATAGTTGAACCCAATCATATGCTTCCAGTTCACATAGTTGTCATGGTTTCTATCTTTATAGTCAAATGAGCCATGATATATAATGGATCAGCTTTAAATCTATGTACTTTAAAATTCATCAATCAAGTAGGATATACTAAGGTAGATATCATTAATGAGGTAATCACCATCAAGGAATATGAGAACTTGGAGTGCACCACTAAAGGAACCATCTTGCTCCATCTCAGAGTTGGCCTAGCCACTCAAGAAATAGTTTATCATGTAGTTGATCTTAACCTTCCATACATCATCCTCCTTGGCCACTCATGGATTCATGCCATGAAGGCCATTCCATCCACATGTCATCAATGTGTCAAATTTTTGCATAATGGAACTAAGGTAACCATCCATGTAGATCCTGATCCCTTTGCTTATTGCAATGCGGTTGAAGCTTCATACACCAACCATTGTCGTAGAATCAAAATTGGCCACACCACGACTAGTTCCTATGGCACCTTCCATGATCTAGATACCATTTTAGCCTCCACTCTTTCCATAGTTAAGATCAACTACCAAGGTTGTGGTGAGTACAATCTCACAGATGCCTCTGTTGTTAGTGCCCCACCACTTGATCCACATACTCCAGGATGCCCAACACATCAAGGGCCAAGACCAATAACCACCCCTCAACTCAAACAAATGGGCCCTACCATATTTATTACCAAAGGTATCCTTGATGGAGAGGAAATTGTGCCAAACATTAACACATGGCTATACAAGGAGCCACCTCCTAAAACTGAAGCACTTCTTGATCACTTTAAATAGAAGTACCCATGGTCACATCACCTAGCCACTGAATAATGAGATTATCAAGGAGGTGGTCTAGGAAGTCTAGAATCAGGTATTAGGCAGCCTATAGAGGCATACCTAGAAAATAAAAAGCAAGGCTTAGCCTATGGACTCCTCGCAACTGGGGGCACTATGAAGGAAGGCCATGCCTTCACGAACATCCAAACTAGTCTTGTTGAGGTCAAAGACATTCCTAAGTAGAAAAGAAATCCTACGATGATATTTTATTTGATGAAATTATCCTAGGAGCATGTGTGCTCTACCAATTATCCCTAAATCTTATAGACCTACCCCTCGCTCACCTCAAACTCATTGATTGGGACCAAATTCTCTACTAAGAATGCACTCCTTAAATTCATGGGGGTAGAAACACCACATAAATGACTGCCACCACCATCAAGATATGTCTAGAAACTAGATCCAATAGGTTATTTTAGGGAGGAGGAAGTCTCTAGTCGCAAAATTGAATTGAAAAAAGAAACAAAAAAGCAAGAAAACAAAGGAACAACATCCTCTGGTGAAAACTCCTCTAGGTCACCATTAGATGACTCACAAAATGAAATGAAAATAAAGGATGTATCTAATGGTGAAAATCTCTTAGAGGCACCTAAGGATGGAGATTTCATCCTTCCCCCATAGGAGCATAGGCCTCCCATATCTTTAGTCTTAACAAAGGAAACTAGACTAGTCAATATTAGTCTAATTGAGATACCACATATCACACATATCGCAGCATATCTACCACCTAAGTAGGTGGATCTTCTCATTGAAGTCCTTCATGAGAATGTTGGTCGCTTTGCATGGCCCTATCAAGACATGCCAGGGTTAGACCCCAAGTTAGTAGTGCACCATTTGGCCATGGATCCAAAGGCCAAACCTATCAAGGAAAAGCTCCATAAGATGCACCCCAAAGTTGCTTTATTGGTTAAAGCGGAGCTAGAAATGTTGCTAGAGGAAAAAATCATTCACCCAATAGATTATTCCAAATGGATTTCCAACATGGTACCTATTACAAAACCTTTTGGTGATATTAGAATTTGCACAAACTTCAAAGATGTCAATAAATCTTGTCCGAAGGATGACTTCCCATTACCAAATATTGACAAGATTATTGATCTCACCATAGGTCATGAGCTCTTGTCACTCATGGATGGTTTCTCCATATATAACTAGATTCATTTAGTAGAGGAAGACCAATATAAGACAACATTTACTACACCTTGGGGCACATTTTTTTATAGCATGATGCCATTTGGGCTAAAGAATGTTGGCGCAACATATCAGCATGCCATGACGGTCATCTTCCATGACCTAATTCATAAGACTCTTGAGGATTATGTAGATGATATTTTAGTCAAGTCTCTTAATTCCCTTGATCACTTATCTCATCTCAAGGAAGTGTTTGATTGATTTGCTAAATATCATCTCATGCTCAATCCTAAGAAGTATGTCTTCGATGTTACCTCAAGAAAGCTCCTAGGATTCATTGTATCATGACGTGGTATTGAGATTGATCTTAAAAAGGTCAAGGCCATCATGGATATAGCTCCTCCTAAGGCACTCAAGCACCTTCATTCTCTTCAGGGAAAACTTCAATCAGTTAGATGGTTCATCTCCCAACTCACTGATAAATGCCAACTATTTACACATCTACTCAAGAACGATCAGAACTTCAGATGGGACCCTTCTTGCTAGCAAAACTTTGAGCTCATCAAGAAATACTTGGCTAATCTACCTATTTTGGTTCCTCCATTTGGAGGGTGTCCACTCATATTATACATTATAGCTACTCCCATAGCATTAGGTGCTCTTCTAGCACAACTTGATGATACAAGAAAGAAAAGGGATATTTACTACATCAGTCGTACCCTAGTGGGATATGAGCTCAATTACATAGTAATGGAAAATGTCTACTTAGTTGTGGTATTTTCCACTCAAAAGTTGCATCATTACATGTTAAGCAACACTATGCAACTAATCTCTAAAATTGACCCATTAAAATATATGTTATCTTGCATAGTGCTCACAGGATGCCTAGCTAAATTTTTAATGCTTCTCAATGAATTTAACATCCAGTATGTTGACAAAAAGGCCATCATAGACCAGGTGATTTCTGATCACTTGGTAGATGCACCCTTGGTTATAGACTACCCTCTCATTATGTAATTCCTAGATGAACACCTCTATTTGATAGAAGAATAACCATCCTAGAAGTTTTACTTTGATGGATCTTACACATCCCATGGCTCTGACTCTAGCATACTCTTGGTAACCCCTCAAGGAGATTACATTTCTAAATCTTTCAAACTATAGTTTTAGTGTACCAATAACATCTCAGAGTATGAAGCCTTTGTTGCAGGGCTCAAAATAGCCATTAAATGGAATATCATGGAGCTACAAGTATATGGTGATTCCTAGCTTATCATCAAAAAAGCCTTGAATGTATATCAGACCAAGGATGACAAGCTACTAACTTACAAGGAGTTGGTTGATCAATTAAAGAAATATTTTACTCAACTCCAGTTCACATAGATACCTAGACTACAAAATAAGGTAGCAGATGCCATGGCTACTATTTGTTCCCTTTTGGAAATACCACGCGAGGCTACATAGTATGAATTCCTGGTTGAGCAGCTACATGAATCCGCATATGAGAATGATGAGTCAACATAGGTATGCATCTTGGTTGGTCCCTAACCCCCATGGTACCACGAAATTCATGCTTACCTACTAAATGGTATCATATCTTCCCGTCTCACACGTACCCAATGCCAGAACCTTATTCGTAGAGCTTGCATTTATATTATCATTGCCCAAACCCTATATCATCATGGTTATCATGATACTCTCTCTCAATGTCTAGACCAAAACAAGGTTGTAATGGCTCTCAAAGAGGTACACACTTCACTTTGTGGTGCTCATATAAGCGAGATAGTTCTAGCTAAGAAAATCCTTCGACTTGGGTATTACTGGCCTACTCTAGATCATGATGCATGTGAGTTTGTGAAATGATTTTTACCCTATCAACAACATGCTAATCAAATCTGGGCCCTGACTTAGGATCTACAACCTATAGCACCACCATGGCCTTTTTCCTGTTGGGGGTTTGATCTTGTTGGTCTTATTGCACCACTTGCTTCAGAAGGACACAAGTGGATAATCATCGCCACTAATTATTTCACTAAGTGGGTTGAAGTAGTTCCCCTTGTCACTGCCATGGGAGTTTAGGTGTCTAAATCTATCCTATATCATATCATATGTCACGTTGGCATCCCGACTACCATTTTTAATAACCATGGAGGTAATTTTGAAAACCTAAATATGGAGGAATTGTGCACTTCCCTTCACATCCATCACCACTTTTCTAGCCCATACTTCCCACAAGGTAATGGTCAGGAAGAGGAAACTAATAAAACTCTACTTAAAATCCTAAATAATTTTGTCAATAATTCCAACTATGATTGGCATTTACAAATCAATCTCGCTCTATGGGCATACTGCATCTCATTCCATACATCCACTGGCATAACTCCATACTCCTTGGTCTATGGTGCCGAAGTAGTATTACCTATTGAGGTTGAACTCCCATTCCTTTGCATTTCTCTTCGAGGCCAAATATCCAATGAAGAGTATAGAGTGGCTTGACTTACTCAGCTTGATTTACTTGATGAGAAAAGGCAATAGCCCTATGACCACCTCATGGTCTACTAGAATCACCTCAAACACAATTTCAACAGGAAGGTCCATCTGTGCAATTTTCAAGAAGGTGACATGGTCCTCAAAGAGAACATGAAGGCTCAGACTGATCGAGAAAAGAAAGGAAAATTTGAGCCAACATGGCTTGGTCCTTATGTGGTCACAACATCTTTTGGCTTAGGAGCCTATCAACTATCTACACTTGAAGGTGAAGTCCTGAATGATCCTACCAACATCATTCACCTTAAGAAATTCTACACTTGAAAACAAAGTTCTCAGTCAAAAATAGGTAAAGGAAAAAAAGCGTCCAATGGTGGAAACTTGGCAATTCAATTGCCTTGGATAGGTACTTGGTGAAAACCTAGTAATTAGGCACCAAGTGAACTTAGCCTTTTTATTATTTATCAATGATGCACATCTCCCTCATCACTACTCCATACCACATCACCCATCTTTGCATTTTTTCAAGATGTTCCTCATAGCTTTACTATTTACACTTCCACCACACCTCACGACATCACCTTCTAGCACTTTGAACTTTGCACTTTGTAGCATCCCACCTAGCTCCTGTAATATAGCTCTTGTTCATATATACCCCATATATCATATCAGATACACCCTACCATTGTACTCTACCACACGTATCTTATCAGGTGTTTTTCATCCTTGTACTTTACCATATATATCCTACCCGGCAAGTAGTATTCTATGTATCATGTCCTTGTACTAACACTTGTATCCTATGTATAATAATCTTGTAAATATAGTAGTATCATGATCCTTGTAACAACAATTGTGCTTTACATATCATGCCCCTATAATAATAATTGTATTATAACAATTCTATCTCCTCATCTTGAGTTTTCCCCCTTCATATACATACCTACTACCATATTTTATCATATGTTTTTGAGTTCCAAGTCATTGGATAGTCATGCTTGTACATATTGTTTAGGTCTTATTGTGACACCCTATGTCCCTAGCCTATCGTCTATAGAAAAGAAGTCATTATCTCCTTTTGTTAGTATCCTATACGTCCTAGTCTTAGCGTCCTTTCCAAGTGTTTCTTCTTTGTTTTTCAGCTCGTCAGTAGCCAATCATCTCGATCTCTTTAGCAAAAGGTTACCTTTTTGCACTTTTGTTCTTTCTTTTGAATCTTTGCTTTTTTATATTTTGATTGGTCATTGCCATGTGATTTTAGTTGTTCCCTCCTCAAGGTCACCATGATCATTTCATATCATGGTGTGTTTTGATTGGGACAACTTAAAGGCATGGTTTCGATCATAGTCTTTTTTTGCTTGTAAGTCAATCGAATATTACCCTTGCATATTTCAACCATGTTTTCATTTTTGATAACATGATGCACTTGGGTGATATCATTTGCTTGTGGATCACCCAACATTGTTCCCACATTGATCTCTCCAAGACTCATGTGTGATCCTGAGGCAATCCTTGCATGCTTGTTTGAGTTAGTCCTATGTAATATTGGGGAAAAGGACTTGATGTTCTTAGTAATCTTGGAATATCTCTAATATTCCTATATCAAATAAAGTGTTCACACTACATTGTGGTATTTCCTCGCGAAGTACCCTGCTCTCAAGCTTCACATACACCCCACCTTTGCTTTCTTGTTATTTTTCTTCCCTTTCCTATCATAACCCATGGTATCCTCTTCCTTTACATCACCTATCTCTCTCAAAACTTTAGCTTTTTTTCCACTATTAGAATCTTTTCAATTCGAATCATCAAACATTGACTTATCTTCCTTATCCTACTCTTACAGCTTTTCATTCCTTAGGCTATGATTTCACCACCATCATGATTGATATGATCCTTATCATAAGTCACTATCCTAGCTCTAATTTCTACTATCCAATTGACTATGAATTTTTTGCTCACTCATTTTCGAACATCATTCTCCTTAGAGTCAGCATCTCCTATGTTTTATAATCACTTTTTATATCATAGATCATTATCTTAATTCAAGTATTGATTTTCCTATCTCACCATCCTAGTTTGTCCTGTATCTTAGTATTGTCATAATTGCCTACATTTATTCACTATCTCCCTACCTCCTAGAATCTAGCATGCTCTATTATCATAGCTTATACCCTTTTATCATACATTAGCTCTCTCTCATATCCTAGCATTCAATCTTTCCTTCACTATTTTCTATTTTAGCTCACTTCGCATATGTTATCATCAAGCACTTATCATAAGTCTCACATTCATGTTGTAGTTTGTGTTCATTTTAGCTTATCATCAAACTCATGCAATGGTATCTTTTGTCCATTTCAGCATATCATAACTTTCACATTCTTTTTTCTTAGTTTGTTTGTGTTCTTTTTTAAATTTGTCATTCATTCTTTTAAACGTTGTAATTCATCATTAGTTTGTTATTCATTTTACCATTTTCATTTATCATTAGTTTGTGATTCATTTTAAGGTTGTAATCCATCTTTAGTTTGTGTAGATTTTAACATATCATAAATCTCATCTTTATTCTTTAGTTTGTGTTTATTTTAACATATCATAAATCTCGTCCTTATTCTTTAGTTTGTGTTCATTTTAACATATCATAAATCTCATCTTTATTCTTTAGTTTGTGTTCATTTTAACATATCATAAATCTCACCTTTATTCTTTAGTTTGGGTACATTTTAACATATCATAAATCTCATGTTTATCCTTTAGTTGGTGATTCATTCTAAATCTGTCATCCATCTTTAGTGGGTGATTCATTTTAAATTTGTCACTTATCTTTGTGTTCATTTTAAATACTATATAAACATTCTCATTATCATACAACTACATATCAAATACTATCAAAAGAAATCACATCATCAATTATCACATAAATTATATATCATATCTACAATATCATAAGCAAATCACATCAAATCCTATACCCCATCATGTCAGTGCTATCATAGCAACTCACATCATCAAAATTATGGCAAAAACATATCACATCACATGTGCACTATCATAGATAATCACATCCCACACTATCAACAGAATCCATCACATCCTGCATCACAAACTGTTAGCAATATCATATCTATCCTCAAAAATCATATCCTGTATCACAAACTATCAGCAATATCATATCTGTCCTCAAAATTCACATCCTGCATATCACATATATTAGTCTCTCATCTACATCTAACCATACTCATGCAATCATAAGTCCATAACACATATCCCATCCCAAAGAATGATCTACTATATGTGTGTGTGTGTGTGTGTGTGTGTGTGTATACATATATATGTATATATATATATATATATATATATATATATATATATATATGTATATATATATATATATATATATATATATATATATATATATATATATATATATATATATATATATATATATATATATATATGTATGTATATATATATATATATGTATGTATATATATATATATATATATATATATGTATGTATATATATATATATATATGTATGTATATATATATATGTATGTATGTATATATATACATACATATGTATGTATGTATATATATATATATACATACATACATACATACATAGATATATATACATATATAGGTATGTATATATATACATACATACATATGTATGTATATATATATATATCCTCCCCAAAGACTAAATGAATACAATCCATCAAAGTGCCTATATCCAGTATCCATATCATACATGTTGCTACAATGGGTCTGTGCCCGTATGAAAATATACATATATCTCAAAATCTTTTGATACATATAACAAAATGTTAATCATACAACTGAACCCAGCACTGTCACCGGTCTCCCTAATCTGTTGTCTCTGTATATGGATGGTCCTCTTTATCCCTGCCTACCCCTAGTGCTACTAGTGGTGGAGGTGGTGGCCTCATTAATCCTCCTCCTATCCCTAAGCTCTCTACCTCATCCCTCCTCCCCCTCATCCCTATGTCTTGTCTTTAGCTCTATCTTGTCTTGTGACTATGCCCTATATGCTAAGACCCACCAATCCTCTATCAGCCTCTAATGCTCCATCCACTCTCCTCCCCTCCATGCATCCCTATGTGGGTCCCAACTATCCCTAACTATTTTGGTCACCCGTAGTGCTCTATCTATTCTACTAGAACCACTGCATGGTACCTCCCTCAATAGAATCTTGCCCTATCACTCATATCCTCCACCTCAACTTGTATTCTATTCAACTCCTCCATCCCTCCACCCACCGTCATCTACACTCATAGAGTCACCACCTCCACCACTAGTCTTTCTAGCTCCTACTACATGGAATCTAGTCTCACCTGCACAACCTGCCTCTCTAGGCTCACCACATCTAGCTTCCCCTCCATCTGACCCACCTCCATTTGTAGTCTCCCCACCTCTATCTCTACCCTGTTAGCCTGACCCTATGCCACATCTTGCTCCTTCTATAACTGATCTCACTCTATCTTGAGCTACTCTCTCTCCTACTATGTATCACATAGTAGCTAGCTAGTGGTATCATGGATCTACTGTAATGATGCATACCGGGCTGCCCATCCATCATCCTCTCACCCTACAGATGACCCTCCTCCATCACCCCCAGCTAGCCTCTATGGCCTCTTCTCCTCCTCCCCCTACGACCTCCTCTCCTCTACTCTCTCCTCTCCTCCTCTCTCTATCTCTACCCCTCTCTCCTCTCCTCTCTATGTCTATGCTCCTCTCTCCTACCTCCCTACCCTCTACCTCTGCCACACTAGCCCCTCCTCCTGTGCAATAGTCTCTACCCACTATTGTAACCCTTTGGCTATGTATCTCCTATGCTGTGTAGCCCAAGCTAGCTCTCTTGCCACCACCACTACCCTTGTGACCTGTGCTCAATCTACTGGTACTCTTGAGTAAAGCGTACATCTGCCACCCTACTGAACCAATCCCACTACTATGGCTCTAACTCTAGCCAAGCCTACAACAAACCCTCTCTCTGTAGTGCTAATCCATACATCTAAACTAGCTCACATGTCACTCACTGATACCAATTTAGTTCTCTTGGAGCCACCTATCTCCATCCAAACTGTTGTAGGGCCCTACTTGGCTGGTATTGCTTAGCAATGTACTCTTATTATCAAAAAATAAAACAAGGGAATATAGTGTAGGGTAGCTGTTGTCCCTCATCTGCTCATGGCCCTAAACCCATGTAAGGTCTCCATATCACTGTCATGATCTCATCAATCTGGACTCTCTAGTAGTCCACATCCTTGATGTGGTCATATGTCAGCAGCTCCCCCTAGTTGTATGCTAATGGCTCCTCTGCCTGCCTGTCTCTCTACCCCATCAACCTAAATACAACAATATGCTCCTAGGTCCATACCTATAATAATGTGGGGAACCCTATGGTCCTCCCCTATCAGTCAGCTCCCTGGTACACTATCTAGTGAAGATCTCTATACAACTTTGCCAACATCAATGATCCCCACATAGTGAGGACTCTTGTGTCTATTATCTACATGATTACTGAGATCAATGGCAATGTCACTCCAGTTCCTCCTATATCTATCTACACACGTAGGAGTAAATGTGTCTCTTAGGGGCCACTCGATCTAGATGCTCATCTAATGTAAACTATCCTCTCCAAATTTGGAATGCAACCCCTAGCCCAACCAATCCCTACACTATAGCCTCTTTCGTCATCTTCCTAGTTGTCATCATTGGCATCCCCCATACTAGCAATCTAAAGATCTGGTATACATCCTCCAAGGTCACCATCATCTCTCTTGTTGGCAAGTGGAAGGTAGCTATCTCACTATGCCACTACTCGCACAAGGCTATAACCATAGCCATGTATGTTCGTGTGTGGGGCAACCTTGCTAGGTATTCGAGCCTAATGCCCTCGATCCTCACCCAATCAATGACTGTCAACTGATCTCCTATGTGTAGCACCACTACTTGTCACTCACATGACACCAAGGCATCCAATGACCACTGCACACCAAAAACCCAATCACATATTAGTATTCTTTTTGATAATTTCCTTACCCTAGCTTCCCACCCCTTATCTTACCCAACCCCTATTTTTCCTACTTTATTCCTAAAAAATTGTCTTCCTGCGAACCTTAAACCTCATGATCCCACATGGATATGTTCCTATGGGATTGCCTTGTTGACCTTCCCATCCTTTACACATTTGACCCGCATTCCCATTTACATTCCCCACATGCTTACCCTAGTGATCCCATGGACCCTTGTTCTCACGAGATCACGTTTTACCCTTTCTTTCCTCTAGTCAAGCCTATCTTGTACCCAAATTGACCTCATCCCTATCATGGGATTGCATATCCATAGAGTTATCTGTGTGTTCCCTTATAGGATGGCGATCCCACCTAGTTACCCTTGTCCCCACATAATTTTTTTCCCAAATAAATGATCCCACAAAGCCTGCTTCTTAAGCCAAATTTGTCCCTCTACCTAGCTATTTTCATGGGATCGCGATACCGCTGATCCTACATGCATTCCCGCTAGACCTAAGTCCATGAGATTGCATTTTTTCTTTCTCAAGAATGCTCTAACCTACTAAAAAATAAAAAATCACTAAGAGGTTTTTGACCCTACCAAATGATCGAGCATTTTCCACACTCATACTCATCGCACAACATCAAATTGATGCTCTGGTCATCCTATAGCCACCATCATAGAATCCAACTCAGAGCTCTTGGTAGCAATATCTCCTCATCCGTCTAAAAGTAAATGACCCTTTCTAACCCTCTTCTAGCCACTTATAGGCCCCCCCTGGTGCCCTAGCTACCTCTTTAACTCCTCCAAAAACCCCCTATTTCCCACCACCCTTCTTCTTTCTCCCTTTTTTCTCTCTTTTACCTATTTTTCCCTCTTCCATGTCCTCCTGTCCCCCACAGGCCTACTGTAAATTTTTCAAGAATTCGTTGTGCCTTGTATTCTTTCCTCACCACCTTCTTGAGGGGCCATCACCTAGTCCATTCTCTTCTCCTCTACTTAAAATTGGGGAAACTGCATTACTTTAAGCAATCTTCTTCACGCCATTTATATTTGAACTTCTTTGAAATAGTGTTGTTTCAGCACTATGTCAAAGAGGGGCAAAATGTAGACCTAAATCTGATTACATAAATAGGTAATCATATTTAGTCATCTCCTAGGACATTATTGATTAAATATTTACTATTTAATTAATTAATTGTCATCCCTTAGTTAATTTATTTATTTAATTAACTATAGTCCAATTGATAAAATCAAATGATAACCTAAAATCAATTTATCAATTAAATCCCTATTTCTCTTTTAAATTAAATAAATCCTCAAATCTATTTAATTTAATCCCATATCCCCATTTTATTAAATAAATCATTTAATAAAATATCTAAACCCCTAAAATATCCATAAACCTACCCTTTACCCCTAATCCAACCCATTCACCCATACTAACTTCACTTACCCACCTAACTAACCCATCCCATCAAAGCTAAACCACTTACCCCCTAACCCGCTTTCTAAACTAATCCTAATCCCCCTCCTAAACATGTACAAAACCTTAAGCAAGGGTTAAGACTTGCTAACCCAAGCTAAAGTCAAAATATGCCCTCCCCTCACCCTCCAACATTTATGACTCTTACATCTCCCTTTATGACTCTTACAAAGCATTTATGAGCATTTGCTGAGCCCTTATCTCTTGAGCCTCCTTTGTTGACCATCCACCTTGTCCTTTCCTTTATCTAATCACCCTGTGACATGTGTCACTTCCCTATTGGCCCTAAACAAGCACAATCCATGTGCTCCCTTTTGAGTGCATCTTGACCCTCCCTCACCATTTTGTCATCCTTGGATTCTGACCATCCATCTCTCTACCCCTTAGCCTATAAATGGAACCCTTTCACTTCACAGACATCATCTACCTTTTCATGCAATGTTATAATGCTATTTTGAGAGCTTGAAAACTACCAAAATATTATTATAATGCTGAAATCCCTCCATACCTCCATTGTTGAAACCATCCTCCATGCACACCATCCATCCACTTGAAGCTTGAGCACAATCATAAGCACACATCTCTACTTATTAGGGAAAAATCCACTTCGTGATGGGTTATACCATAAGGAGCCTACCATTCTTGGTTTGCTTCCTTTTGTGGTGATAACTATTGAGTCTCATCTTAACTGTTAGCTTTGTTTAGTTTTGTTAATGTTCTTATTAGTATTAGTATTCAATTTACACTACTAGATATTAGGTGATACAGAGACTAGCCTTCATAAAAGAATGTGCTACTCACACCTACCTATGGAAGTGGCCCTCTTTTGAAAATTAAGAAGACTAGGCAGAAGGAAGATGACAAGGATAAGGGGAAGGAACAAGAAAAATCATTCACCAAGCCATCTTCCCCTATTCAAGTCATCCATTAGGATGATTATACTAACCCCATGGATGACCAAGAATAAGAAGCATCTTAGCAAGGGGATACTTTAGCCCTTTTGGTAACCAAGGTAGTTATCTTCCTTGTTGCTTCCCAAAGAAAGCCAACACCATTAATCCCGAGAAAGTTGTTTGACCCTACTACATTGCAATCTGCTATCAACGTGATCTCTATTATTTCTTGGCTCCAAGAGACCATTGATAGGAAGAATAGGGGATACAAGGATGCAACCCCATCAAAGGACTTGATCACACAAGTCACCTCCTCTCAGCCATCCAAGAAGACAAAGAAACAAAAGACAATCACTACACTGGCTATAGATTCAATGAGTGGCCATATGCAAGTGAAGATTGTTAAGCCATAAAAAGAAGGAAGATTTCATGAGCTCTCAAAGTATGATTTCTAGATCAGGACAAGGGATCTTGGCATTCTAGTTCATGATTCCATGATGAACATTTGGAAATCTACTAATGAGAAAATCAAGGATAAGTTGGAAGAAGTTAGAGAAGAGAAGTGAAAGCCTCAAACAATAAGTTAGTGGAATACATATGGTCTACACTTGGATGCACCTCTTTGAGTCAATTTGATCCAAATGTAGATGATAACAAGAACTTACTCCTAAAGCTGCAACAAGAAAGACAATTTGGGTTGATAGGCCAAGAATGGGTAGATCAGATGAAGGCTCAAGGTCCCCCACTAGTTGAAAACTTGGGAAGCCTAGTACTGGATGCTCACTAGCTCAAGGAAGCAACTTCAAGTCATTAGAAAAACATATAGAAGGCAATAGATAAGGTGACAGAGAAATTGGCCCTTCTATAGGAAGTAATAGACATGAACAAAAATGTGGCCATTACTCATGGGATTCTAAATACTGGCAAGGAATCACTATTTCACTAGAAGCAATCCTTGGAATTTGTTATAGAAAGCTCCATGAGATCTGCAAATGAACTCAAAGATGTGCATGACCTAGTACAAAATGCCATTAAAAATTTGTTTCAGTATTTGAAGATCTTCCACACAGAGTCCTTCATGTCCACTAATGGAAAGCTTCTGGACATTGAAAGAATGAAATCAAAGCTCTTGAAAATTTGTCAATAAAGTCATTGATCTTCTCAACTTCCAAGTGTCCAAGATCTAGGAACTCTCAGCAATGGATGCAATCATAGGGAAATAAATGGAGAAATTCCAATCAAGGATGGCCAAAATAGATGAACTGATAGAGATGCATGACTACTAGATGGTCCAAGCTGACAATATCATCATTTCAAATGTCAAAGAGTTGGACAAAGTAACTAAAGCCATGAGAGCTTATAGAGCTAAATCTGTTACTTCTAAAAAGGCATGCTAATTTTGATGCTTTTCCAAACGTCTGCTATTCTCCCTCTTCTATTTCCTAATTTTAGTCATTCTAGGAATTTTTTCAACCTCTATAATGGATGATGATTCAAGCATGTCCTATTCTTAGTCTTTATGTTCAGAGATTCTCTCTGAAACAATCATCCATGTAACCAACCATTTTGAGAAGGCCTATAAATGTAATCTTTGATAAAGTTAATGAGATTGGAAAAATTTATGTTGGGAAAACCCCTATAGCTAGGACTACTATGTGAGACTTTGAGTTCATTTAAAGGTTTTTTATTCATTTTAGTTTAGAGTATAGTATTTGGAATGAATGTTCTAATGTTGAATGTTTAATGAATGTGAATGAACTTGGTTTTGTTTTCTTCATTCAATAGAATGTATGTCTTACTCTCTTCAGCATAAGCATCTCATTTGTTCTCTATTTTGTATGGTCTAGTTTGTGTGCTTAGGATAGTTTGTTACATAAGGAAGTTGGGAGATTGTGTGTATAGTAGCTGAGATATAGACAATCCAGGTATTGTCAAATCATTAGCTAACTATGGGATCTGGGAATTATTTATTTCACCTTCTCTTCTTTTCTTCCTTCTGTCATTGCTGGTTATGCATATTTTCACTCTTTACATTGTAAGTCTGAATAGATCACATTTTTTGAGTTAGTCCCCCTTCTTTTTCCTAGGTTGTTTAAAGTGTCAATTTAGAAACTTGGTTTTTTCCTCTTCTTCTCTCTGGTTAAGAGCATACCGCAAAATCCTGAAAGACAAATTAATTGCATATCTTTCACTCATAAGGGAGATGTACCTTTTATTTTAGGGGTCTTTGATAGATTACTACATTGATCCATTCAATTGTTAACTTCTTTGTTTTCCATAAGCCACTAGGTAGTCAAAGAGTCAAGGTATAAACCAAAATATCAAGGAAGAGAAAGTGTTAACCAACATTGTCAAAATCATGTTGATTTTCATATTTATTTGTAATCTTATAGAAAATATGTGGAAATACTTAGCCCATATTTATTTGCAATCTTATAGAAAATCTATGGAAACACTTAAGCTAGATGTGACCATTCCTAGAAGTACACCACAATCTTTGAAGTCTATTTTATTCAATGTAAAATGCATAAAAAATGCATGCACAAATTGTAGATATTTGTAGAAGTTTTCATATGAAATAAAAAATATTAATGTTTCAAGATGAGTTGTGTGGAATAGATTTGAGTATGAGACATATCGAACAAAGAATGGAGATAAATCAAAAAAAAAATTGCATTACAGGAGAGAACATTTCCATATGGCAAGTTTATGAAAAAATTAAGGACTATAATTTATCAGCACATTCAACATTATCATGGTGCAAGATGACAAGCCAAATAGTTTTGAGATTCAAAAAATTATTTCCCACTAGGATGTATTCTATCAATTGTTGATTTTTTTGAAAACTATAAGATTTCCCCTCAATCTGAAATTCAATTAAATATTATCACTTTGATCAAGTTGTTATATTTGTACAAGTTACCAATAGACATGTGCAATTTTATGTGGATGGGGTAGAAAGTGTTGATTGAGATGAATGCATTATAATTAAGGTCTATTTTTATAACATTGGTGATAGGGTGCATGATAGGAGCTATATAGCTCATTATTTTGTAATGTTCTTTGATTATCCTAAAAATCGTGGGATAAATGCTTCAGAATAATGGATTTGGTTTGATGGTTGTGTAGGTACATTTATTTCATAGTTAAACCTTTTAATTTCATATATATTTAATTAAATTAATAATTAGGGACATAAATTTGATAAATAAATAAAAATTCTACAAAAGCATTGAATTGGCTAGCAACAAAACATGCTAGATGCAATGTTAAGTTTAATTGGAACTTCTTTGAAAGTGGTCATGAAAAAGGAGAGCATGATGGAAAAGGAGCATGTGTAAAGGCCACACTTTTCCAACATGAACTTTCAATTATAAATTTTGTATTCACTACTCAAATTTGATATATATATGCATATTGTATAATTATTTTGGTTTTTTTTTTTTTTTTTTTTTTTAATTCATATTTTTTCTTTCCTATACAAGTGCAAAGATAGAGGAAGAAAATCAAGTTGTCGAATGGTGCAAAACTCATTTTTCTCCTTGAGACACAACATATGATAAACACTTTTTTGGGTAGTGAAAGGTAAACTTTATATTTTATTTTGATATGATATATTTTATATTTATAATTAAAGGTAAGCTTATTGACATAGAAATTTACAAATTTCATGTGCTATAGATATTGATTGATCCAATCCTTACAATTTTCAACCAATTTTTAGTAGAAGATTGCATCAATTGATGACTACAGGACAACACAAACCTCCAGTAATTCAAGTAAGAGAAAAATCATGTTTTTGTAGTTCCTACATTCAAAATAATGCAATGAGTCAATTCGAGAATATTACAAATGGTATGTCTCTGAATGAAAGTGAAAAGAGATACTCAGAAGTCTTCCTTATGAAGAAGATGGAAAGGACATAGACATCCATAATCCTATGTATTCAACTGATTATGAACATGTTTCTGATTCAATTGTTACAGGTGTATTTTTACAAGCATGTTTCATTTGTATTTAATTTTCTTCATATTAGTAATTTATATTTTCCATTTTTGTGTACATCTCTAGGTGACATATTTACAGTGATTGTGGATCCTAGAAATATGGAAGGTGTGGATTACTAAGTTCTAAGATGTACACAAGAAAAATTCAAGTTGACTAAACCAACTATTGGGACTCAAAATTGCCTTCCTGATTTGAGTACCATTTGAAGCTTTTAAGCCCCTTAAAGTGCATTTAATGCATGTGTACATGGTTGTCTTTTTGAGGCCTAAAAGGTGTTTAATGTTTATAACACCTTGCATTCAGCATATCCACTTGTCCAATGAAGATAAATTTCCATTCCAATCCATTCTTTGAAGTTTCATTTTGAGCAATGTCCAAATCTACATTTTGCCTCAGTGTTAAATAGTGACAAGAGGCCTTGTTTGCAACTGAATATCTTACACCTAGTAATGTTTCATGACTCACCACTTTGGAAGTGTTTAGTATCCATATAAGAGAATCTATGTTTTATATTTTGAGTTGTTCTAATATGTTTTGAATAGGTTTTGAATCCTTAAAGTCAGTAGTTTATTGCTATCATGCTGATGCAAATTGTTTAGAACTCTAGGAGGCCCTGTTTGACTTGTTATAACTTTAACCTAGTTGACCAAAATGAGAAAATTCCTTTTGAATTACATTATAGAGGTTAAAGAATTGCTATGTTTCAAGTTTGAGCTTATGAAAAATCCTTTTGATCAATTTTTGAATGTGATTTCAAATTCAATTTGTAAAGTTTTACTAGTGTCATAAAGTGCAGATTGGTCAGTACACCTATTCAGGATGTCATAACTCAGAATCTAGGATAGGTGAGATAAAATGGATTATACCATTGTATTCTACTCTAAAAACTCTTTATGTGTGCAAGTTTTCAAGTCTTGACACATCCATCTGTACACTTTCCTAGGTCCATTCCATTTGAAAAAATCACTTTTCTGCCAATGTTTCCAGTCCTACAAATCTGAGTAGCCCTCTTTGACCACTTGCCAAATGTGTCCAATTACTCATCATGAGCCCAAATATCAGATTTATATTCTCCTCTTGATAGTGAACTAATGCCCTAGTTTTTGTGTCCCTGAATGTTAGTTTTCCATGTTTTCAAAGCCAAATCTAAATGCATTCTATGGTTTTCTAACATGTTTTCTTGCAAGCAGTTCTAAGGTGACTTCAACAGTCAATATCTTTTGACCCTAAATTTTTCATGGTATTATATTTGGCAAGGTAAGAGTATGTGGAATAGAGAATCAATGTGCCTACTTTTAGAGCTCGATCAAGTGTTTTGTCAATTTTTAAAGCCAGTCAAAAGACCTCTTGGCATGTAGTTGGCAGTTGGCAAAAAATAGTTAAAATGAGTTTTAATGGATGGTTTAGTGGTCAAAATGGTTTTTAGTCAATATAGGATGTTCATTAGGCCACTTTGAGATGTTAGTTGTTTGAAAATAAAAAAAATTAGCTAGACTCACTTTGGGGCCCAACTAATTCCATGAAATTGATAAATTGCTGAGGAAAATGAATTGTCTTGTCTTGATTATACCTGGAAGATTTGAAATGGAAAGAAAAGAATTTGATTTCTCATATCAATACACATAGATTTTTAGTTGTTAAATCAAATAAAAGAGTGACTTTGCATAGAAATATTTTCAAAGAGGCAAAGTGGATTGCCCATGTTCTAAATGCCATGAGGTTATAAGAGGCATAGATTAAATGATGAAAGTGGGTGCTCTAATGAATCAGCCTGATGCATTTTACATATGTGGATACTTGTGGATTAATTTCAATGAAGGTACCATATGTCTTTTAACACAAACTTTGATCATGAGGGATATTCAGGGTTATTTTCTCCTCCAGAATTTGGCACAAGAACACATTGACACTTTTTAACTTGGAGAGTTAATGGAAAATTAGTAAAATCAGAAGCTAGAAGCTTATTCCATATGAATCTACTTAGTTGAGTGGTTACACTCATGAGACAATAACATCTTGGAAATCTCCATCTATGTAATCTTTGAAGTGGTAGCAATTAAAATAAGGAAAGCGCTTAAGGTGGAGTGGGATGTTATTGAATAAAGTTTGCAGAGGAATGGAGTGAATCCACTTTTGATAGGCACTCACCTAGAAAAATCACCCCCAAATCCAATATATCATTCATTCATGATATTACCCATGTTGAAGGGACCGACAAGATTGAAAAGGAGAAGAACAATGGCTATGTGGCTAAGAGCTGGAGTATTTGTTGTGCAGACTATGCATGCATTAAAGAGAAATCTTTTCTTGTGGAAAATTCTTCATGAGTTCCAATGAGGCTATTGAAAATAGTGATGACAAGATAAAATCTTAAATTTTCCCAACATGCCAAACACCATCTTGCTCTCTATGAGCTACTTTCCTTATTTTCCAGTAGGCGAAGAAGATAGCAATGTCTTGTTTCAATATTTATCCATGCTGAAAGGAGAGGACAAGAAGTTTTAAGATTAATGGATTTCTCATCCTTCATTGTCCCAGTGGTGAAATGTAGAAAGGGAAGGCATCCTTTACCAAATATGAATTGATGCCAAATTTGAAAGTTCAAAATAAATTGAAGAACGAAAGATTGAGAACCTTAATCAAAGTGGAAAACTAAATTCTCTTGCTTTATGTTAGCATATGGTTGTTTTTTTATAGCCATCCACTCCTCAAATACCTATTGTGACCACATTGTCCTGGTTGAGTGGAATTAGCAAGCTTATATACCATAAACTATGCATTCCCCCATTTCCCCCTCCAAATAGGTTGTGTTTTCAAGCATCCACCCAAGAGGACCCATGAATGTGGTTCATATGGGAAAACATTCAATGAAATGACATCCCTAATGGAGAAAGGGTACGAGGCCCACACAAAAGAGGAGTTTGGAATTGACTATAAAGCTTCAATATGGTTGTTTTTGAAATAAAACATTATCGGCTTTAGTCTTGCATTAGTTTCATAGGGACTTTTTAGCATGTTTTAATACCAAGCCACTCATATATTAAAATGTCTTAAGGATGTGGGCTTTTGGAAGCTTGTCCTCGCATGAGGACCCCACTTGTTGCTAATGGCCAGCTGGATCACACTACAAAAATTTTTAATGCCAAAATGTAGAAAAATGATGACATCAGTGATGGATAGATGGCACCATTCCATGGATTTGCATCACAAATTGCCTAGTTAATGTAAATAGCCTCGAGGTCATGAAAATCAATATTTTGCATCATTTCCCAAGTTATCCATGGTTAGTCATCAAGGATTTTGAAGCTCCGAAGTGGGGTTAAGCACTAGTTCACTAGGGTTAAGCTGGAGTTGAGGTTAAGCCTACGAAACTGCTAAAGATGACATGTGGCAGAGCTAGCCAATCAGAGGTCAACACATGGTGGTCAACCAGGAGGGTTGACCCAGATGGAACAGGTGCAAAAAATTGAAAATTAATATTTTATCATTTTATTTACAAAATTTTGAACACCCAAGGTCTTTTTTGAAAAATTTGAAAGAATTTTGAGTTTTCTATAGTTTTAACTATAGAGATTTCTAATTTTTTTTTTTTTCATTTTTAATGCTCTAAACTTGCAATGGGGCTTGATTGTCAAACACATGCCAGAGGGGCAATTTTTGTTGAAAATATATAGTGTGATATACTGTTGGAACCACGAGCAGACTAGCTATCCAAATCTATAGTTAGAACTTATACAAGTATTCAATGGTACAGTCTATAAGCAGATTTGTGTTTTTTGAGGCATTCTCGGCAGAATGGGCAGAATTCATCATTGAGCATCAAAATTAGTTATAATGTAGATATGAAAGTTTTTTGAAGCTTAAATGTGGAGAAAAATGATCGAAAAAGTTTATCTTGCCTCTAGAGGTCATTGAACAGATGTTTTGCTTGTGCTTTGATCTTACATCTGGCATTAAAATTGGTTACACATTTCAATCATTCAGGAGATATTTTCAAGGCATTCTCAAGCAATAATGAAAATATTTGATATGCAGTTACAGAGAGAGTAGAAAGATGTTTTGCACCTATAGATGAAGGTTTTCCAAGTGGACACATGTCATTTCCAGATCAAATATGGGATTTCATTCCTCTCCTATATCTTTCTCTTTCCCATTGATTGTAAAGGTTGAAAGTTTTCACTATGAGACAAAGGGTTCCAGTTTTGGAAAAAAAAAAATCATTGCTATGATACCATGTGGGTTCCAATCTTGAGTTTTATTAAATTTTTGAGACCAAGGGTTCTATTTTTGATGTGTTTTCATCACTATGATACCATATTCTTTAGCATATTTCTCTTGTATGAACAACAATAGTTAAGCTAATATAGCTAGTTCTAATTTTTTTAGTGGTTTTATGAATTATTTTACATGCATCTGAATGTATATTTTCAAAGAAATGAATACAATGAGCAAGAATCTTCTTAGTTTCATTCTAATTCTCGTCTCCTATCTCTGTAATCTACAATCTTATATGTTTTACAGACAAAGAACTGAGACCCATTTGCATCCGCTTAAGGTTGTATGTTTGATATATTTTGTTATTGGAACAAAAGGCCAAGTAAATGCTTGATGTATTTGACAAAGTTGCTAGTTATTTGAGAAGGATATTTCATAAGATTGAGGTCTTTATGAACACCAATGTCTGATTCACAAGTGATAAGATAGATCTAATATCTTGATGTATGGAATATGTCATTGGTATCATGGATGTATGTGTTTAATTTGTGAAATTTGCTAATAGACAAGGCATTGATCAACTATAGGATCAACTTGTTCTTAGTGCTACATAGTTGGGGTTTTGTTGAAATCAACATCATTAATCAAACATCTTTCCCTTTCATGTTCAAGAGTTGAAAAGGATGTCCTCACTTAGCTTATCAAATTCTTAGGCCATGCTATTAGTTATTTTATGTCTAAGATCTTTACATAAGTGTTAGAAGATTAAGGGTTTTATCTTCTTTGTCAAGATTTAAGTGTATGTTTTAGCATTGGTACCATATAAGTGAATCTAAGGTCGACCCACCTAGGTTTTGCAGAGCTGAAGTAGAAGAAGGTTCTAGACTTATAGTTGGCCTAGTGTCTGAAAGGATATGTTGAGGATGAGAAGTAGCTACCCCTAGATATATTTTGTTCTCATCGAGGTAATTTGAAATAGTGATGTTTCAAAACACCAACACCAACTACATATGATGATGACCAGTCATATCCAATTGGTTTAGTTGTTATTGAAGGTATATATATTAACCCCTTAGGACATCTATACAAGTAATTAGTTCATGTATTAATTGTAAATCTTTATTTCTTATCTAGAATATTAAGAATATTTAATGAAGTAAATCTTATTTTGTAGGTACCTATTATTTGTAAACAAAAATTGACCACAATGGCATTCAATTTATTGAATACATGCTTGGCAAAAAAATTTTACATTACACCCTCTTGGTTATAGCCACAAAGATTCATTTTGATAGAGTGTCAAAAAGAGGATGTAGCAAACCAAAGCAGATGTTGTCTATTGAAAATCATAAAATATTGTTGGACATAATTAAAGATGGAGAGGATCTAGACCATATGTATTAGGAGCTTTATGTTAAGATGAAGTAGTTATATTTCATTACTTTGATATTTTGCTTATAATTCTATATTATTTTGATTTACACATGTCTTGGTTACATACACATGTAAGTTCTTTTAAACATTATACATGATTTTCTCATTTCTTTTTCAATATTGTGCATATATAGATAGATAGATAGATAGATAGATCTATCTTCAATGTGTATTTTCATTATTTCCTATGTCTAGATAGGTGTATAAATTTTATATATCTCACTTGTTATGTATTTGTTTTATTTACGGGTAAGTGCACAAAGTTGTGGTGCCAAAAGGGGGGTATAAGTGGACACCTTTTTCCTGAAATCAGCAAATTCTGGACTTCAACAAGAATTTGAAGATAGTTACGCTCAAAATTTTAAGATATGACAAAAAAAAAAGTCATAGTCCTTTGAATCTAGTTTCTAAACTACTAATTTTTTTTCAAAATGGTTTAGTTTTAGGTCCTCAAAAAAGGGGGCCATAGAAAGTGGTACTGTTTATTCCAAAAAAACATAACATAGTACAAAGTGTGGCCCCCCTAAAATTTTAACTTATTTTTTGAAATTCTTTAATCGCTCTAGTCAAAAGTTACCTAACACTATGTAGTTTATCCCAGATTTTTCGGGTAATTTTATAATGTGTATTTTTTTTAATGAATTTTTTAATTAGACCCATCCCAAAAATGTGAAATATCTGTGTGCTCCCCCTAGAAATGATTGAAAAATAATCTAAAATCAAAACTTCTTTTTTTCAAAGTGTGTAGAATGGAGTCTAGTTTCTAAAAAACTAAGTTGTTACAAAATTCAATGAATGAGCTAAAATCTAAAGCCCAATTAGTACATGGTGGTTTTTGAAAAAAAATGAACATACATTCAAAAGAAATTATAGATGAAAGACTTAAAATAGTTCAAATTAAAAATAAATTATATGGTTAGATAGCTAACACAGAGACCTATAATGTTATGTAACCTGATCTTATCGATACCCAACCACGAGGAATCTTGAAGGGGAGCACACAAGAAAAATCAATCATTTTTTGTATGTTTGCTGGAAAACACTTATAAACTCCAAACCTTTGGGTTGGATCTCCAAGGAAAAACCAAGCCTTAGGCTTGGTTTTAATGCAAATCTTTGAATAGCACGTGCGCCCTATAGCATGTGTGCCCTATAGTACGCATGTGCTATTAAAATGCTATTGAATTCGAGGTAGTATGCACGCGCTATAGTGTGCACACACTATTGAGACCTAAATTGCAAACCAAAACCAAGAGAGAGCTAGGGGGGTGGGGCGAGGGAATGGCTATTTGTGTGTGTGAGAGAGATAGAGAGAAAGTAGGGGATGGGAGAGGGGAGAGAGGAAGTGAGAAAGAGTAGGGGTGGTAGAGAGAGTATAGGATGGGAGATAGAGGAAATGTGAGAGAGTAGGGGTGGAAAAGAGAGTACAAGATGCAAGAGAGAGGAAGTGTGAGAGAGAGAGTAGAGGTGGCAAAGAGAGAGTATGGGATGGGGGAGAGAGATTGAAAGTAGGGGATGGGAGAGAGAGGAAGTGTGAGAGAGAGTACAAGTTGGGAGAGAGAGATTGAGAGTAGGGGATGGGGGAGAGAGAGAGTAGGTGGTGGGAGACGGAGTGGAAGAGCAAGAGCGAGAGAGAGGAGGATGGGAGTGCATGTGTGTGAAAGAGAGAGAGTAGGGAATGGGAGAGTGGGAAGATAGAGTAGCTTGAGAGAGAGTAGGGGATGGAAGAGAGAGTAGGGGATGGAAGAGAGAGTAGGCGATGGGAGAGGGAGTGGGAGAGGGAGAGAGAGAGAGGGGATGGAAATGTGTGTAAGAGAGAAAGAGAGAGAGTGTGAAAATGTGAGAGAGGGTAGGGGGTAGCAGAGAGAGAGTAGAGAGGGAGAGAGTGAGAGTGAGAGAGAGAGAGAGAGAGTGAGAGAGAGTGAGAGTAGGCAGTGGGAGAGGGAGAGCGAGTGAGAGAGAAAGTAGAGGATGGGAAAGGAGAGAGGGGGGATGGGTGTGTGTGAAAGAGAGAGAGTAGGGAATGAGAGAGGGGAGAGAGAGATAGAGAGAGTAGGGGATGGGATAGAAAGAGAGTAAGCAATGGTAGAGGGAGTGGGAGAGGGTGGATGGAAGAGAAAGAGATTAGGAAATGGCAGAGGGAGTGGGAGAGGGAGAGAGAGGGGGGATGGAAGTGTGTGTAAGAGAGAAAGTAGGGGATGGGAGAGAGTGTGAGAGTGTGAGAGAGAGTAGGGGTGACAAAGAGAGAGAGTGAGAGTAGGGGATGGGAGAGAGAGAGGGGGAATGGAAGTGTGTAAGAGAGATAGATTTGGGGATGGGAGAGAGTAGGCAATGGGAGAGGGAGTGTGAGAGAGAGAGGGGGGGAATGGGAATGTGTATAAGAGAGATAGAGTAGGGGATGGGAGAGAGTGTGAGAGTTTGAGAGAGAGTAGGGGGTGGTAGAGAGAGCTTGTATAGGATGGGGGTGAGAGAGAGAGAGAGAGAGTAGGGGATGGGAGAGAGTGTGAGAGAGAGTAGGGGATGGAAGAGTGAGAGTGAGAGTAGGGGATGGGAGAGAGAAAGTAAAGAGGGAAAGAGAGTACTTGAGAGAGAGAGAGAGAGATAGTAGGTGGTGCAAGAGAGAGTGGGAGAGGGAGAGAGGGGGGATGGGAGTGTGTGTGACAAATCTAGAGAGTAGGGGATGGGAGAGGAGAGAGAGAGGGGGGGGATGGGAGTGTGTGTCTATGAAAGAGAGAGAGTAGGGGATGGGAGAGGGGAGAGAGAGAGTAGGGGATGGGGGAGAGTAAGTAGACAGTGGGAGAGGGAGTGGGAGAGGGGGAATGGGAATGTGTGTAAGAGAGACAGAGTAGGGGATGGTAGAGAGTGTGAGAGTGTGAGAGAGAGTAAGTGGTGGCGTAGATAGCTCGTACGAGATGGGAGAGAGAGAGTGAGATTAGGGGATGGGAGTGTGAGAGAGAGTAGGGGAAGGGAGAGAGAGAGAGTGAGAGTAAGGGATGAGATGGGAGAGAGAGAGAGAGTAGAGAGGGAGAGAGAGAACTTGAGAGAGAGAGATCTAGTAGGCGGTAGGAGAGGGAGAGGGAGAGAGATAGGGGGGATGGGAGTGTGCGTGACAGATGTAGAGAGTAGGGGATGAGAGAGAAGAGAGTGGGGGGATAAGAGTGTGTGTGTCTGTGAAAGAGAGAGAGTAGTGGATGGGAGAGAGTGTGAGAATGTGAGAGAGAGTAGGGGGTGGTAGAGAGAGAGTGCAGAATGGGAGAGACAGAGTGAAAGGATGGGAGAGATAGAGTGAAAGGATGGGAGAGAGTGAGAGAGAGAGTAGGGGGTGGCAAAGAGAGAGAGTACAGGATGGGAGAGACAGAGTGAAAGGATGGGAGAGAGTGTGAGAGAGAGTAGGGGATGGGAGAGAGTGAGAGAGAGAGTTGGGAATGGGAGAGAGAGAGAGAGAGTAAGAGTAGGGGATGGGAGAGAGAGAGTAGAGAGGGAGAGAGAGAACTTGAGAGAGAGAGATAGTAGGTGACCTGGGAGAGGGAGTGGAAGAGGAGGAGAGAGAGGGATGGGAGTGCGTGTGACAAATCTAGAGAGTAGGGGATGGGAGAGAAGAGAGAGGGGGGATGGGAGTGTGTGTGTGTTTGTGAAAGAGAGAGAGTAGGGGATAGGAGAGAGTGTGAGAGTGTGAAAGAGAGTAGGGGGTGGCAAAGAGAGAGTACAAGATGGGAGAGATAGAGTGAAAGGATGGGAAAGAGTTTGAGAGAGAGTAGGAGGTGGCAGAGAGAGAGAGAGAGTACGAGATGAGAGAGACAGAGTGAAAGGATGAGAGAGAGTGTCAGAGAGAGTAGGGGATGAGAGAGAGTGTGAGAGAGAGTTGGGGATTGGAGAGAGAGAGAGAGTAAGAGTAGGGGATGGGAGAGAGAGAGAGAGCGTAGAGAGGGAGAGAGAGAACTTGAGAGAGAGAGAGAGATAGTAGGTAGTGGGAGAGGGAGTGGGAGAGGAGGAGAGAGAGGGATGGGAGTGTGTGTGAGCGATCTAGAGAGTAAGGGATGGGAGAGGGGAGAGAGAGAGGGGGATGGGAGTGTGTATCTACAAAAGAGAGAGTTTAGGGGATGGGAGAGGGGAGAGAGAGAGTAGCCCAAGAGAGAGAGAGAGAGTAACGGATGGGAGAGAGGGGCGGATGGGAGTGTGTGTAAGAGAGAGTAGAGGATGGGAGAGAGTGTGAGAGAACGTAGGAGGTGGAAGAGAGAGAGAATGGGATGGGGGAGAGAGAGAGAGAAAGAGAGTGAGAGTAGGGGATGGGAGAGAGTGAGAGAGAGAGAGAGTAGGGGATGGGAGAGAGTGTGAGAGAGTAGGGATCTAGGGAGATAGAGAGAGGGGGATAGGAGTGCATGTGACAAATCTAGAGAGTAGGGGATGGGAGAGAAGAGAGAGGGGAGATGGGAGTGTGTGTGTGTGTGTGTGTGTGTGTGTGTGTGTGTGTGTGTGTCTATGAAAAAGAGAGAGTAGGGGATGGGAGAGAGTGTGAGAGTGTGAGAGAGAGTAGGGGGTGGCAAAGAGAGAGTACGAGATGGGAGAGACAGAGTGAAAGGATGGAAAAGAGTGTGAGAGAGAGTAGGAGGTGGCAGAGAGAGAGAGAGAGTATGAGATGAGAGAGACAGAGTGAAAGGATGAGAGAGAGTGTGAGAGAGAGTTGGGGATGGGAGAGAGTGTGAGAGAGAGTTTGGAATTGGAGAGAGAGAGAGAGTAAGAGTAGGGGATGGGAAAGAGAGAGTAGAGGGAGAGAGAGAGATAGTAGGTGGTGGGAGACGGGAGAGAGAGAGAGCAACCCGAGAGAGAGAGAGAGAGAGTAGCAGATGGGAGAGAGGGGCAGATGGGAGTGTGTGTAAGAGAGAGTAGGGGATGGGAGAGAGTGTGAGAGAGAGTAGGAGGTGGCAGAGAGAGAGAATGGGATTGGAGAGAGAGAGAGAGAGAGAGTAGGGGATGGGAGAGAGTGTGTGAGAGAGAGTAGGGGATGGGAGAGAGGGAGTAGAGAGTAGGGGATGGGAGAGGAGAGAGAGAGGGGGATGGGAATGTGTATCTATAAAAGAGAGAGTTTAGGGGATGGGAGAGAGAGAGTAGCAGATGTGAGAGTGTGAGAGAGAGTAGGGAGATGGGGGGGGAGAGAGAGAGAGAGTAAGAAGTGGGAGAGGGAGGATGGGAGTGTGTGTGAGAGATCTAAAGAGTAGGGGATGGGAGAGGAGAGAGGGTGAGAGAGATAGAGAGAGTAGGCAGTGGGAGAGGGAGAGCGAGAGAGAGTAAAGGATGGGAGAGGGGAGAGAGAGAGTGTGTAGGGGATGGGAGAGGGGAGAGAGAGTAGGGAGAGAGAGAGTAGGGAGAGAGAGAGAGAGAGTAGGGAGGGTGGAGAGTGATGTGTTCTCACATAGTGCATACGTGCAATAGCGTGTACGCACTATGTGAAATCACCTAAAAATGGTCAAAAAGCAACTTTGGGGCCCATTTCATTCATTATCTGCTTTTGTTCTATTCTGCACTCTCTTATCCTGACAGAAACCGCGGGTTTCAACATAGAAAACACTCTTTCAAGGTGCCAAACACTATTTCAAGCTAACAAACACTATTTCAAGGTGGAAAACACTTTTGGAAGCTAGCAAACACCAAATTCAATCATTGGATACACGATTTGAAGTCTTTTTGAATATTCTTTGTATAGAAAAGGTTAGTGCAATCTATTTTAAATATTGTTTGTTGATTTATACATACAAATTTGATTATAATTTGACATGTTGTTTAATATATAGTGAATTCATTGAAATTTGTATGTTTCAATGAAATGTTATTTCGAAATGGTTAGAAATTTGACAAGTCATTATATATATATATATATATATATTGTGTATTCATTCAAATAATTATAATTTTTATATGTATTTGAATAATTTGACATGTAGAAATCATCATCATGCCAAGGAAGAAACCAAAAAATCAAACAAATGAAGATAGGGGGAGAGATTTGGCAATTAAAAGAGATAAAATGAAATTACTACGTAAGCAAAGAAAATTGCAAAGCAGTAATGAAGAATTGACTTTCGAAGAGGATCAAGAACCACGGTACCAAGAAACAAAGAGGAAGAATTGGAAAGACAAAGAGAACGAATGAGACTGTTACGCTCAAGAAGACAATTGAATTGTGAAGCTACACCATCTTTTAATGTTGGAGTCATATCGTCCGCTACACCATCTTTCAATGTTGAAGTCATATTGTCCTCTCATGTTGAAGAGACACCGATTTGTAGATCTGACGATATACACACTCCATCATATCATGTTGAAGGCACAACATCAACACATCAAGTAGGTGATATTCCATCTTTTGCATCTTATTGCCAAGGCACATCATCTTCGGTTCAAGGTATGCAATACACTCAACCTTATGTTGATGTTCAAAATGTTGAGAGAGTTGAAGAGATTATAACACCTTCTAGAATTTTTTTTAGAAGACCAAAATATTTGATTGATATTGATAGTAACATTTTGAAATCAATGCCTGACAAGATTAGCAAGCGTACTTGTCAAAGAAAAGTTAATCATATGTGGAGATTATTTTTTGATGAATTAAATATTACAGGTCAATGCCAATTATTTGTTGAAATGATGAGGAATTTAAAATTTAGGTCTATTATGAAGATTCTTGGGCTAAGAACGATGGATGATTCAAATGAAAAAAACATTGTAAAGAATCTAATGAATGCTTATGACAAAGTGGGTTTTAAATCACGCACCAAAGATAGTAATATCGCAAGATGAGTACTTACGTCGACAATAGTAAGTTTCCAAATGAAGAAAGCTCGACTCATGAGAAAGACAAGCAAAACATTAAAAATTGGTAGAGGTACTATAAGGAGAGCCATGCTAAGATGTGAGAGATTGGAAGATCCAACAAAAAATGAGTTATGGACATTTAGCGGTAGACTACCGCGAAAGTATAAAGAAATTAGTGAAGCCTTGAAATCATTGATCAAATTTTTTTGGAAAAATAACACACGTGTTTCCCCTAATTAAAGAGATGTTGTAAGAAGGAGGATTGGTAGCCAAAATCGCGAGCCACATGCGAAACATTTTTTGGACAGAACTCAGACACAATTTTTTGCAAAATTTATTGGTATTTATCCTCAAATTCGAATAAGTCAAAGATTTTTTGAGATGGGTAAACCTTTTTATGTGAAGATAAATCACACATGCACAACTTGTTGTTGTAGGATACATATCGAATTTTCTAACCATTTTGATGTTTTTAGGCATATATGTGTAATTTTGCATTCTCAGTTTGTTTTACAAGATTGTGACATAAATGAGCCACCAAGATCTTCAAGGGAATTCATATCCAACATTTTATGTGAAATAAGTGACGACCAACAATTTTACAAGACCTCATGCTTGGATGGTACGTGCTTATTTTGTGGTTCTTTGCAACTTTTGTCAACTTGTCAACATATGGATAGTACACATGCAATTGGAAATGAAATAGTAGATTACGGAAAATTTAAGATAGTGACATATGCTCTAAAAGATGGGAAACATGGTAAAAGATGTGATTTAGTCATTGAAAAAATTCTAGGGTATGAGTTCATGAAGATTTTTCGTGAAAACATTATTTACGAGTATGCAAGGCATACCCATAGAGCTCGATGGCTGGATTTGCAATTCAACTTGTGCAAGGATACGTTTCCACTGGATACCATTGTTTCGGTTGTAGATTTTGTAGAGAACTACACACTACAACCACAAAATGAGGTGCAAGAAAAGTATTATACTTCTCAATAGGTTTCCATATTTGTTCACATAACATTCATGCATTCACCTACAAGTACAGAGGATGACAGGAAGATTTTGAGGGAGTACCATTTTTACATCACTGATAATTGATCACATTCTACGGAGTTTGTACATGGTTGTTTTCAACTATTTTATGGAGATTTGGCTAACAGGGGCATCACATATCGTCAGCACATTATTTGGTCAGACAATTGTGCATCTCAATTCAAGAATGCACAGATGTTCTATTGGTTGAGCAGGATGCACAAGTTGTATAGAATTCAATACATGTGGAATTTCACAGAGGCTGGTCATGGAAAGGGAGAGCACGATCGTGCAGGCACATGCATCAAAAGAGCCTTAGCTCGTGAAGAACTAAAGTACAAAGATGGAGCAATATTGACAGATGCAAAATCCATCGTCCAGTGGTGTAATGCTACAATGGGTCTAGGTAAGGAAGGTGAGTCTACGGTTCATAGATTTTTTTGGTTGATAGATAATACTAACATTGTACCATATCAAGATTGTTGCACACTAACAAGATCCAGTGAGTTGCACTCTTTTAGAAGCTCTGATGCAGGTTCATGGAGTATCCACACATGAAAAATGGCATGCTATTGTCCACCATGTGCAGAGGAAAATTGGGATGACTGTGAGTCGACTGAATGGGTGGACAAATGGGATATACGGGTTTTGGACCCAATTGACACCTATCGTCCCCCACAAGCACTGGAAATGGTACAGATGGAATCGTCTATTGACTTTGATCGCTTGTTTGATCTAGTGCAACCTGGTAATATATATATTTATATATCTTTGTAATTTCAATATGTAACTTTATAACTTTTACGTAAGTATTTTCTGAATTAATGACCGCATTTTGTACATTTGTCACTGCAGGCCATGTTTTTGCTGTTATTACACTTGAAGACAATGAAGAAGGGACAGATTATTATTTGTGTCGTTGTGTTCAAGCCAAACAAAAATTGGATCACTCGGTTATAGATGGTGAAGGTTTAGAGTACCATGTCGGTGCAGTGGTTGTAACCAGCACATGACTTAGACGATATTCTATGAAGAACCCTAACTTGTGGTTATTCAAGGATTGGCAAACAAAGAGGAAGATTCTTCATTATTCAAATCTTGTTGTCGCATCAAATGTCCACTTGATAAAATATGGTGGAAAACCACATAATAAGAATTTTTGGAAAGTTCGCGAGTCAGACCACGAGGCAATACTTGAGACATTAAAATGTCAAGTAGATCTAGTTGGCTCATTAGATTGAATACAGAGAGAGGGAGAGAGAGAAAGAGTGATCAACTGGATCCAAATACATTGTTACAACCTCGTCCCCAAGACTGTCCACATGACTAAGGTGGACCGTATTGTTATGATGCGTAAGTGATGAGATTTAGTTTAAATCATAAATTTTATGTTTTGACTTGTTTAGAATCTAGATTTTATGTTTTGATGTCTCCAATTTTTTTAAAGCTAGAACAATAATTTTCATATTTTCTTATTGTGACGATATTTTTATTTCATTGCATGTTCTCTTGGATGATAGGACGGAGAGAAGAAAAATAAGTAGATTTCCAAACAGCCAGCCACCCTTCTTCATGTAATTTATTCATTTAAGGTAAAAGTCTCATTTTCTTTGTTTGGCTTTGGTATTTGGTTATTTAAAGTCATTATTCTAGTTGGACCTTTGTATGTTTGAATTTGGGATTGTTTAGTGTCTATTTGTTATGATTATACTGAATTATTAATTCTATGATGTTTCTATTATTTAATTATTTAAAATAAATTAAAACTTTTTGTATAAAATTATTATTTTTTATTTCTATCTATTTGTTATGATTATTTCTATTATTTAAAATAAATTAATTCTATAATATCTCTATGATGAACTATTTATATTTCTAAACTTTACATATTTTAAATTAGATATCTCTCGACTTAATTTACCAAAAAAATTAATTAAAATTTTAGGTATGCTAGTAGTACACCATGACCAACAATCAAACTATTATAACAATACAAATACATTTAAATAGTAATGTAAGAATGGTTTAGTTCACATAAAAAATAAGTCTATCTTAGATATTCTAAATACATCACAAAACTTTATTGCTTCAAAAAAATTGGAATTTCTCCCATCTACTTGAGTTCCCATCAATTGTCCATAAAACTAGGAAAGGGAATAGGTGCTATGCTCCCAATCCCAACATCCTCCTGTCCACTACTAGGAGATGTGTGTAATGTAGGATTCAACTCCATCAACTTAGTCATTTTTTTCACTAGTTGATTGGGACTCTCACCATTTGTTGCCAACTATGGTGACAATGCTTGGGGTTACACTTATTAAGAATATTTCCTAATCTAGGGATTAGAGCATTGAACATATCAGAATGTGATTTATGCTATGGGAGAAGAGGTATGTTGGGCATACTAATTGATTCTAGGGCTAGTGCAATTACATCTCCTTCCACTAGTGTTGTAAATACAAAGGACCCCCAGCTATTTTTGCATTTTTAAACACTCTTTTTGGAGACCTAAAATAACCTCTGTCACTTTTTGGAGATCACACTCCATTTTTATTTTACGATGCCATCTCAGGTGATGCTGAAACTTGCAATGTCGGCTAGTACAAAGTTGCCAACTACCAAATCTCTCTCACCTTTCCTTGTGGGATCGAATCGTTTGCTCCGTTAACTCCGCATGGCTGGTAAACCCTATCCCCAACCTCATCCTATCCCCTTCAGTGCTCAAACATTCTCAGGCACGCCAATCCAAAATGTCCTCAAGGGTCACTAAATGCCATAAGGCTACGATCTTTGATGGGGCATATCTCGGAGCTCGTGTGAGGTATGGATGCGATTCTAGTTCCTACAGGACTGTGTTGCAGAGACCTACAATAACCTCTCTCACTTTTTGGAGATTACACTCCATTTTTGTCTTACAACGCCATCTCGGGTGATGCTAAAACTTGCAGTGTGGGCCAGTACAAAGTTGCCAACTACCAAATCTCTCTCACCTTTCGTCGTGGGATCGAACTGTCTGCTCCGTTAGCTCCGGTGGCTGGGTAAACCCTATCCCCAACCTTGTCCTATCCCCTTCAATGCTGGAACATTCTCAGGAATGCCAATCTGGAATGTCCCCAAGGGTCACTAAATGCCATAGGGCTGCGATCTTTGACGAGGCATATCTCGGAGCTCGTGCGAGGTATGGATGCGATTCTAGTTCCTACAAGACCGTGTTGCAGAGACCTACAATAAAATCTCTCACTTTTTAGAGATCACATTTTGTTTTCATTTTACAACGCCATCTCGAGTGATGCTAAAACTTGTAGTGTTGGCCAGTACAAAGTTGCCAACTGCCAAATCTCTCTCATCTTTCGTTGTGGGATCAAACTGTCTGCTCCATTAGCTCCAAGTGGCTGAGTAAACCCTATCCCCAACCTTGTCTTGTCCCCTTCAATGCTTGAACGTTCTCAGGCACGCCGAACCTGAATGTCCCTAAGGGTCACTAAATGCCACAGGGTTGCGATCTTTGACATGGCATATCTCGAAGCTCGTGCGAGATATGGATGAGATTCCAATTCCTACAGGACCGTGTTGTAGAGACCTACAATAACCTCTCTCTCTTTTTGGAGATCACATTCTATTTTCATTCTACAATGCCATCTCGGGTGATGCTAAAACTTGTAGTGTTGGCCAGTACAAAGTTGCCAACTGCCAAATCTCTCTCATCTTTCATCGTGGGATCAAACTATCTGCTCCATTAGCTCCAGGTGGCTGGGTAAACCCTATCCCCAACCTCTTCCTATCCTCTTCAGTGCTCAAACATTCTTAGGCATGCTGAACCAGAATGTCCCTAAGGGTCACTAAATGCCATAGGGTTGCAATCTTTGATGGGGTATATCTCAGAGCTCGTGTGAGGTATGGATGCGATTCTAGTTCCTACAGGACTGTGTTGCAGAGACCTACAATAACCTCTCTCACTTTTTGGAGATCACATTCCATTTTCATTTTACAACGCCATCTCAGGTGATGTTGAAACTTGTAGTGTTGGCCAGTACAAAGTTGCCAATTGCCAAATCTCTCTCATCTTTCGTCGTTGGATCAAACTGTCTACTCCATTAGCTCTGAGTGGCTAGGTAAACCCTATCCCCAACCTTTTCTTATCCCCTTTAGTGCTCAAATGTTCTTAGGCATGCCGAACCAGAATGTCCCTAAGGGTCACTAAATGCCACAGGGTTGCGATCTTTGACGGGGCATATCTCGGAGCTCGTGTGAGATATGGATGAGATTCCAATTCCTACAGGACTGTGTTGCAGAGACCTACAATTTCAGTTTTTGGAGATCACATTCCATTTTCATTCTACAATGCCATCTCGAGTGATGCTGAAACTTGTAGTGTTGGCCAGTACAAAGTTGCCAACTGCCAAATCTCTCTCATCTTTCATCGTGGGATCAAACTATTTGCTCCATTAGCTCCAGGTGGCCGGGTAAACCCTAACCCCAACCTCTTCCTATCCCCTTCAGTGCTCAAACGTTCTCATGCACGTTGAACCAGAATGTCCCTAAGGGTCACTAAATGCCACAGGGCTACGATCTTTGACAGGGCATATCTATGGGCTGTCAATACTTCGACTATACTTTAAGTCAACGATTATCAATATGTGAAAAAATGGAACTCGTTGTATTTTGAAGTACTAAGAAGATGGCCTTGCCCTTCCCCAGGAGTTTCAGAAATGGGAGACATTAGGTAAGAGAGTGAAAATGTTACTATCGCTTCAACGCACATGATGCAATTGGAAATGCAAATTTTGATGGTAATCATTTTGTGATAAGGGAGAGAGTAGGGATGATCATTGTTACTATCTCTTTAGTAGTAGAATTTTGTTTTCTCTTGAATTTGGTGGTGGGGGATCAGTGGTAAGTCTCCTTGGATATTCCTTCTTATGATGTTAGTGACAAGTGTTGCTCTTTGAAAACACTTGTACAATCTTTTTTAAATTATTAGATAAAAATAGAGAATTGTAAGTATTAAACATGATTAGCCTTTAGTTCCTAGAAGATCTCTATTTTCCCATCAATGCATTTAGAAAGTTAAGTTTTAAGAAGATCATAAATAGAAAAAATTAGAGAAGCGATTTAAACATTTATATTGATTGGAAACACGTGAGTCTTGAGTTTCCTCTACCTTTTAAAGAACGTTCCTTAGCTAGCAGACCTAATTCCACATTCCATAAGACTTTCATTGCGCTAAAGATTTAGGAAACCAACTGCTCTAAGATAAAGCTTCCCGGTCAATAATAATCTAGCCTATTGAGGTACATAATACTTCTCAATTAAACTTGTGTTAATTCAGTAATAATTTTGTAATTAACTACAATTTCAGTATCTGTGTACAGGGGGTGACTGAGAAAACTATTTGAGGTCCAATTTCAAAATATATTTGTAAGGATCTCGACCAAGGTTCACAACTTTGATGATTAATACATTATTTCAGGCCAGAACCTCACTACAAAAAAATAATATATATAAAAGGTAGTGAATAATGTCATGTCTAGACCCAAATCAACCAATGAAAGTCAAATTAGCATAATGTGGAACAACAATATATGCATCGAGTGGGTTTTCATAAAAAAGCTTCATAATAAAATTCATGTCTAGAATTAAAAGACCTTAAAGAACATTTATGCTTGTAACACAAATGACCATTCAAAACTGAATATGATTACAATATGTGAAATAGCATTACAAGAACTTGTAATGCTCTTGTGAACATCGTGTTAATTCTTGTAAGAATCCCTAAGATGCTTGTTATACTCAAAATTTTGTTGAAATTGAATTAATTTTTATCCTATCGGTTAATTGGCTTAGGGTGATATATGCTTCTTGGATGGAATAACGAGTTCGTGATTAACTCTGTATTAAGATTCATAGCATCGTCTAGTTATTTGCAAAGGAAATTTATAAATTACTTGCTAATGTCATATGGCTTGCTTGAGAAAGATGTCTGTGTTCTTATTGATGGGTACTAATGACTATCCACATTTAGTTCTTCAATATCCTATTTGACAAGCTTTCCATAGACATTTCTTTGCCATAGTATTTTTGAAAACATATTTGAGTAGAAGGATTGCAGTAGATACTACATGATGTTTTAACAAATAAAGTAATGGGTTAAAGACTATTATTTCCATGGTATTATGTCATAGTATTTTAATTGTAATGATCTTAGAATAATGATATTCTTGAAGGTAACTTCGACATGCAACAAGAAAGACAACCTATAGCCAAGGCTATATTGTGCCTACAACCAAAGCCATAAATGCTCACAGCCAAAGCCATGGATGCTTATAGCCAAAGTTACAAGTGTTCACAACCAAAGCCATGAGTACATGAAGTCGATGATCACAATTGTTTACAACTATTCACTAGAAACAACTTCTTTGCAGTTTTTGAGAAATACTAATAAAGCAAAAAAGAACATCTACTAGTTGGTAGACATAATGGCAACTCTCTAGCAATTGAATTTAATTTCATACATGCACATATCTAATTTAATGTCATACACAAACATATCTTATTTAACATCATACATGAACAAACATATAATATAAAATGATAACCAATAATGTCATATACATTAACAAACACATAATATATTATGATAACCAATAATGTCGTATATGAACAAACATATCGTATATTAACCAATAATGTCATACATCAAATATAGAATGTCATATGTACATCAAATGTGTATTGAATATGTCTCTCAGATGCCTATATATATACATGGGGAAGGAAACAAGTCTCTATATATATGTATCAAATATCTCAACTACATCTTTTCCTTCCCATGAGGGGAAGGAAACAAGTCTCTCGACGTCCTCTGTCGTCATGTGGAGGGAGATAGTGGAGATGATGGGGCCCTCCTGACACACTCACTTGACCTCTTGTTGAGGCTCTTCTCCAGGTCCAACTGATACAAAGAAAGTAGATATGAATCAATATTTATTATACATTGAAATCAAATATATGTACTCACAAAATCAATTATTTTCTTACCGCCAACAAATAGTCACTCTGTAAGTCCACCTCAAATGCTCGTGGATGATCAGGCGTGACAAGACCCTACAACAATTCAATAAATATAATCACTTATAAATAACATTAGAAATTTTGAGATTAACTATTATAAACAACAACTAAAATGAAGAAAATTCTTTCATACCTCTGTCAGTGGCTATGAGCTAGCCATAGCTGCGGCCACTCCACTATCAACAGATTGTCGCAGATGAGGAGGTGTGTCCGACATCATGAGCTACATGTCATACAATACACGTTATATCTAACATGAAACATGGAATAAATATAATCAAATGAATTAAATTAACATGAAATAACTGTACCTGTGTGAAGCTCGTATGATGTCTCTACTTTGCGTCTGTGGTAAAGGTTGAGGGTCCTGTGGAGAACTAATGCACATTCATATTTTTTTGGTCAATCCTTAATATTATTACATAATAAATATATGTATTAATTAAAATGATTAAATTGATACATACCTCAAGACTCGTCGAAGGGACAAAAAATGGGCCTGGAGGATCGCTGCTAGGCCCAGGAACACTGTGACCCTAAATTTTGAACAATGTCAATAAATCCTAATTAATTAATCATTCACTATACATATGAAATGTGATCAAATTAGTAATTTACTTGTGTGTCAATGCCAAATGTCTCGTTCAAGAACTGATCGGTGATAAGCCCATCATCTGACCATCTCCGACATGAGTGCCAAATGTGCATAGGGATCCGCATGAAGTGCACATGTGACCACGATGTATAGAAGGCTCCCCCTCAACTAATGGGCTCATGGAATGGATGAGGGTCTGTGTCAAAGCATTAATGGTCCCTAGAGTGTTGGCCTCTTCATGTTCTTTCACAACTGAAGGAATAATCACATGCTCGCGCTGTGGATGGACCACGACTGCCCTAACAACATTAGGGTCACGACGTGCTCTTGGCCTCTCAAATGATGACCCCCCACCTCTACCCTGGGAGTCTAACATATCAAAATAATTGGGGATCTCCCCAAGGACAAACTCACAATATAATTTCTTCAAAAAATACATGGGGACCTCGTGATTGTTGCAAGGAGGGGCATCAAAAACCATCCACCATCTATCCCAAAAATTATTTCTAATAGCATCATGTATGCACCAATGGATGGGGAATCATTTAGTACCCTCTCTAACAGTATTTTACTCATCGGGTTTTCTAAATAATGCACATATACTACCTTTTGGTATTTCCTTTTTTCTAACATCTTCATATGACAATTTATTTGCATAAAATCTTTTTTGTTCATCCCTCTTAGCCTGCCAAATATCTAACTGACCACTAACTGAGGCTATCTGAGTGTTAATGGATTCGAGGGATGATGCCAATTGAGCCCTCATTGGATTGGTTTGTCCGAATTCTTTCAACCGAGCAATGATTCCTTCTAATTCAGTTTTGCCTCTCTCTATTTCATTTCTTATATTTTCTTGTGTGCCTGGTGGAGGTCTTGCAATTGGTTTGGGTTGTGGAATTTTTTCTTCTTCTTGAGGAGGGTTTTGGTTTTGGGGTTCTTGAGGGTTTTGATGTTCTTGTGGATTTTCTGGTTGATTATGAACATTTCCTGATAAAAAATCAATTGAAATTCAAATAAATAAACAAATCTAAATGAAATTTGTAAAAACCCTACAAAAAAATATAAAAAACTTACAAAACAATATGAAAAATATATCAAACAATGGAAAGTTAGGTTTATATCACTTACGGCGTCGTCGCGGGTGCACTTGTGGTCTTGGATTTCGTCGACGAGGAGGCATTTTGGCAAATGGTGGTGCAAATGTTGAGTCTTCAACTCGTGTACGCATTGCTCGCTGTAGGAGTAGAAGAAAATGCTGATGAAAATGATGGGATGCGGGTTTGCAGCCCATCATATATACTTTTTATTTTTTAAAAGCTCATACGCACTTTTTAAAATAGGAAAAAAAAATTTCCTTGTCACCTTTTTGGCACCACAACTCGGTGCATATGCCCTTACATGTCTACATTTTTTTGAAATATATGTGTATGTTTCTTAAATGTGTATAGATGTGTCTAGATACATGTATTTCTTAAATATACATTTCCATGTCATTACTTTATACATGTGTTTATTTTATATTACGAGTATGTGCAGGATCATGGTGTGCCAAAAAGTAGCAATCTAAAAAATATGTAGTTCTGAAATGCCTCAAACCATTTCAAAATCTATTCCAACTTTTTTCCCACCCACCCTTATACTAAATGAAAACAATTAATATCTTTATAAGGTCTACTATATCTTTTGATACCAACCCTATATGGCCAACTTTAAAAACATCCTGAAAGTGTGTTTTTGGCCTATTTTTATGTAATTTTTACTTCAAACATGTAGCTGATGACTTTTTTTTCTGCCAAAATTTGATGAAATAAAAATGGTTTCTTAAGAATGTTCTTTATCTTTCCATAAATGCAAGTTTTTTCAAATTATGAGTTTAGTAAGTAATTATTACTTATTTTCTAATGGAGTTATGTATAAAGTGTTAACTGACACACTACTTGAAAAACAACTAAAACTTGCAAATGGTAAAACATTTTTTAAATCCAAAAGATGCATCGCATTCAATGTTTCTCCCACTATAAAGAAAAAAATGAAAAATTAATTTTTATAGAGTTTTGAATTAGTTAAGGTGGTCAGACACGAGAGTTTTTTCATTCCAAAAATACTAAACTCAAAAATTATTTATTAATTATTTATTTAGAATAAAAATACCCAAAAATATGTGTCACATCTAGGCATGAGTCTTCTACTCATATCTATAATATTAATAAAAAATATTATCATTTAATTTTGATTAAGGTGGTCAGACATACGTCTACTTCTTTTTTTTGTTCTAATTTATTTTGTAATATTGCATTAAAATTCAAAATTTTGACCAATCAATTTTATTTCTTTTGAAATAAGTCCTAGTAGTTTAGAAACTAGATTCAATTTTTTAGAGATTCTTTTCTCTGAACTTTTTGATATAATGTTGATAACAAGTAGAAAATTGCATGTCAACTTGACATAACCCTGATTTTCTGATTTTTTATTGCCACTTAAAAGCATAGTTTGGTTGACCATGATCCTACACATACCCTTACTTTAAGTGTAAATGTAGATATAGGTGTACATTTTTTTATGTGTATTTATCGATAGATTTACAATTCTTGTGTATTTTTCATTTATATGTGTGTGTGTGTGTGTGTGTGTGTGTGTGTGTGTGTGTGTGTGTGTGTGTGTGTGTGTGTGTGTGTGTGTGTGTGTGTGTGTGTGTGTGCATGTTATATGCATTTTATTAAATTGAAATTGTTTATGTATGTACATATAATATATGTTTACTGACCCTACTTAAATGTAAATTTAAGACGTTGATTAATTGTAAATTTAGCACATGTAAATTTATCTAAAACATATTATATAGAAATTTCTAGGACATGTAAATTTATCTAAAAAATGTTGTACAAAAATTTCTAAGATATATGAAAATTTATCTAAAACATATAATACATAAATTTCCATGATATGTAAATTTATATATAAAATATATTTAATAGAAACTTCTAAAACATATGCAAATGAAATGTAAATATTCAATAATATGTACATAAAAAATGAAAATAAAACTTATGTACTATAAATTTAAATAATCACATAACACATGTAAATATCAAATATGTCAAATGTGTGCACTATAAATATAAAATCTCATATAACAAGTGTGTATATGTGAAATACGAAAAATAAGTGGTATAAAGGTAAACAGTTTCATGACACGTGAATATCAAACATTTAAAACAAATGTTCCAAAGTCATGTATATGACAGGTATTAATATCAAATAGGACCCTACCATGATCCATGATGTGATCAATTGCCATGAGATCTCAAACCCTATGTGCATTAGAAGACCAAATATATCATGTACATGTACATATACAATACATTAAATTTACTTTATTCTTTCTAAATAGTAACTTATGCAAAAAAAAATTTACCTATGACCCAAGATGACTAGGGTGGATAGGCCTCTCTACATCTCCACCATCCTGAGCTACAGATGTAGTCTATATGCAATAAAAGAAATAAATATATCAAATGCATTCAAATTTATGATTTAAGTTCATTAAATATTAAATAAAAATTAAATAGACCCATTTCTAAAGTTTTACCTGTGTTGAGAGTAGGTCACTCTAGGTCCCCATATGTCATCATCATGGCAATAATATGTCTACCTATGTTACTTAGGTCAACATTACTAAAGCTCAAATTTAGGATCTCAAGTGTAGGATCCATGAGCATGTCCATGAATAGTGATCATCTTGGTGCCTAAGAAGGGAGATTTGAAGCTGCCTAGGTATGGGGAGTTGTACCCTCCTTAACTATGGTCTTTGGTGGACTTGTACCTTTTGTAGGTATGTCATCTTGGCCCTAACCAACCTATACCTCTGATCTACTCACCTATGATGGCACTACACTAAGACATTATTTGGTCAAGAAATGAATAGTTTGATAGGACACAAGAAGACCATTAGAAAAAATGTTCTCATAGCCCTCAAATAGTATACTAAAGACTCCGTTAAGACCTATAGTGGAGATGGTATGTCAACCTCCTAATACATATCTCTAGCTAAAGACGATTGGTGTAGGGCACCTCCATAAACTTGAGTTTTTGTTGTGATTAAGAGTTAGTTAGGTGTGAGTGTGTGTTCAATAACTTCCACATGTCCTAGGAAGACAACTACTCCAATTGTAAGAGCTCAAATGCTCATTAGGCCTTAATTGTTCAAAAATTGCTCATTGAGCCAAAGTTGCTCAATAGGGAAAATTTGGGAAGAGGTGAGAAAATAGGATCTTTGATTAGCCAAATATGTCCTAGGTATTCTATCTAAGATCCTAGGATGGTCCTAGGTTGATCCATTTGGCCAAAAAGTCTTGTAAGTAAAAAGTTGCTCCAAAGTTGCAAAATTGCAAAAAGTTGCTTCAGTAACTTTTGCAATTTTTGCAAGAAAATGCATTTATCAATATTGGTGGTTGAAACTACCCATTCTTGGGTATATGATAAGGGTTAGATGATATTTTGAGGGGATGGAAACATTCCCAATAAGATTTGGCACGCGAAACAATTCTGTACAAACTTCTCTACAGGTTTTCTTGTGTTCTGAGGCAGGTGTATGACCTTGTATAGATTGGCACAGTAGATCCATCCTATATTTTTGATAGCTTAGATTTTACTAGTTCTTTTTCATATTCATTTAGGTCTTGGAGTGTTAGGGTTTGAAAGATTCTAGTTTTTTTTGCTAACTAGTTTAGGCACCAATTTATAGGGCTATTTGCACAAAATGCCCCTAACCTGATCACCCCATAGTGGAAAATGCATGAAACCAAAGGGGGTGATAGGTTCGAATATGTATATACTATTTTATATTTGTTTTTCATTTTTTTAAAGGAATTCCAAGCCAAATGGTAAAGCCCTAGGCTAACTATTGGGAATTAGTGAGTCTGGATAGTGTGGCAAATACTAATACAAGGCAACACCCATGACCATGCTAAGGAAAACTAGTTCCTTCCTAGAAGTCCTAGGATGTTAGAGTGAATATTCAAAAGGAATGAATATTTTTTGATAAGTTTGAAGTGTTGCAGATATTTTAGTTTGATGATTGGACTAGAAGCCTAATGTTGAGGTTGAAAACTAGGGCTTGTTTCTAATTAGGGTTGTTAGTGTCATAGAACCTTGCAAGCTTGGATTCTTGGTGTGATAGGAGATAGCTACCAGATTCCTAAGTTGGTTTTTGGGATTGTTTGGAGAAAATAGAAGAAGGAAGGAAAAACAGGGTCACTAGACCTAAAAGACAATAGGCCTATCTAGCCTAGATGGAGTGTTAGAACATTCTCAATGTTTTGTTGGGACCAGAAGTGACAAGTGAGATAGGGAAGAACAAGGGGAGAATCTACATGGTTAGTAGACTCCAAGGGAGGTTAAGATCCTAAACAGGGGTCAAGGTTCTAAGAATAGGACTAGTTGGACTAGTGCTTAAGGAGGGAGTTCAGTCTTCATCAAATCAACTATACCTTGGAGGTAGTGGGTAGAGTAGCCTTGGAAGCTAGTAACAATGAAGGGACAAGTACATGAATCTTGGAGGATTCAAGATTGAACCTTATGTGAAGTTTGTTTGATTGGAAAATTAAGACTCTCTACATCAATAATGCATCATCATGACCACCTATAGTTGTCAAATGTGAGTGTGTCATGTATATCTGTAGATGATCAGTAGGGCGACCGCAAGAAGTTGGATCGCAATTCTGCGGAAGTCAAATCCGTAGAATTGTAATTCTCAGAAACAGAAACCTAATTTTTACAAAATTGGGTACCCATTTCTAAAATCAAGCTTCGGGCACCTGAGCCGAAATTCAAAAATCTAGTACCCAATATGTAAAAGCAGATTGGGTGCCCGAGGCACTCAAATATCAGGTGCCCAATTGCTTTCAGAATTGGGTACTCGATTTCTTAAAAATTGGGCACCTGATTTGAAAGACTTTATTAAACCCCTTTTTTTGGCATTTTTGAAGTCATTTTCATGACCTCAAAAATGGGAGCCCAATTTTGAGCCCTACCAACCACCCCCTTGCTACTAGTTTTCGATATACCAAGTATTTTGATAAGTTTTGTACTATTTTACTTTATTCTTTTCAATTTTCAATTTTATATGTATGTTAATTTATTGTTTTTTTTCAGTTTTAATATACGTAAAATTGTAAATTTACATTGTTAATGAGTAGATGTTTAAATTTGTGTATCTGTTAATTAAAATATAGTTTCATAAATGTTTATTTTAAAAATTATTATTTTAGATGTTTTGAAATGTATTTAATTTATGTATTTATTACAATGTTGAATGATTAGATTAGATGTAAATTCATTTTTTAAACATGTAATTACAAATAAATATAACCTTGACCTAGAACCATATAACCTCGACCTTGTTTAAACTATAACCTTGACCTAAATTCATTGCTTAAACTATAATCTTGACCTAACCATATAGTTATGTACAATAAAACCCTAAACATATATAACTAAGTACTTAATCACATAATAGCCTGCCAATGGACCCAAACAAAAAACTTAGTATTTAAAATGATTTTACTTAAATTGTATTGTACTTTATTTCATGGATTGAAAATGGATGATGTAAACTATTTTATAAATGTATATTCTTTCAGCCTTTCATACCCTATGACATGTACAGTGGATGATTGTGCATTCCAAATTAATTTGTCAAGTGGCATTCGGAACAAATGTATATATTATTTAAATGGATTGAACTGAAGTAGTTAATATTCTTTCATGTGGATGTGTTATTTATTTTAATTTTAGTACTTATAATTATTTCAAAATGAACTGTAAATGTGCTCGTTAAGGAATGCAATCTCTTATGTTTTTTATAAATGTAAATTATTGTATGTATTTTATTGCTTGCTTGGTAAAAATTTTGATTAGTTCTTTGGATCCCTTGGCTAGGCATCATTTAGGATTAACTATAATGTCAATTTGTATTGAATTTAAATCTAATCATAAGTCTTACTATCATCTTAACCTTAATCTTAATTTGCTAAAACCTACACCAGGTAATATATAAATAATTAAATAACTTTCCTATCTTACCTTGAGTACTAATTTTATAAATGTCAAACCCTAAAATTGTAACCTGATTTATGATAAACTAAATTATCATAGAGGAGCATCATATCTACATCTACATGTCATGTACATGTGAATCTAAAAACATTTGTACATATCTAATTACATCATTTATTACATCGAAAGGATTTAAATTTTTTATTATATATATTATCCATGCATATCATATCAAAAGAATCATATAGAGATATGTCATTTATGACATGTCCATCATAGATAATCAAGAAGGTTACTTATGTAAATTTATATATATAACACTAGATATTATAAGAAAAGAAAAACACCATATATAGGAGCATCTCATGTACATAAACTAAAAAAAATTACCATGACACATGTAATGAGATCAAATAATATTTGTAAGATTCATCACATATAAGTTATCAATGTATAGGGGTGATATAATCAAAATATCAAAAAATGAGTGATATCAAAGCATTATATCTTAATATTTAACACTAAAATAAACTAACCCCTGGCTAACCCTAAACCAAATTGAATATATCAAACTAGATTGAAAGGTAACCTTGGCCCTTAACTAATTAATATTATACTTATAAACCAAATTGAATTAAACCATGATCACAAACCTAATTATATATCCCAACTTAACTGTAGAAACCTTGAATTTAACCTTGAATCCTTTCCCCCAACCATTAACCAAATTGAACTGTTACCCTAAGATTGAACCAAGTTAAACATTGACCTTAAGACTAAACCAAATCACCCTAAACTAGAACTCAATAATATATTCAACACTTTAAAACAAAACTCAAACTTGACTATTTTGAATTAATTTTGGTTTTTAATCTAAAAGCTCTAACTATAATTCTACATCTAAAACCAAATTTAGCACTTTAAAACTTAATTCAATTTATTAACTCTTTTCCTAATTAAAACCTAAGCATGTAAACCTAATCAAATAGTACAAACCAAATTGAACCCTAATCCTAAAACTAATTAAACGTTGATATCAAGGTGTCAAAATGATACATCATAAAAAAATTAGAAGAGACTTGAATGAATCAGGCATCTAATTAAGTAACCCTCCTTCACCATCAAGAGGTGGAGGTGGAACATCAGTGCAAGTAGGAGCTCGGACTACACCCTTGGATGCCTAAGAATATATCTAAAGAAGTGAATAACATGTCTTTCCACTAGATGCCTAAACCTTTATATCCTAAGTGAGTATTCATCATGTAATATCTAATTAGGAGGGTATTGAAGCACTCTAACACCCCAATCCCTAACTAGATAATTATGTTAGGGTGGACTAATTTTTATTTATCTTGGGTTGGAAGTGCCTAAAAGTTTTTTTTTGGAGGCTGGAGATTCCCCTATTTGTTTCCTATTTTCCTATATGGGTAGCCTAAATGTTTATTGCCTTTGCAGAATGGAAGGCCACATAACAAAATATTGTCTTATTCTATAAAAAGAAATAACCACCCCCTAGTGATATATAGTAAGATCTTTTTCCTAATTTTACTATCATTTTTTTTGGTTAGAAGATGATGATAGTTAAAAATGATTTAGAAGATAAGGATAAAATGAGAACCATCATTCCTAGAATGAAGATGCATTATTCCTTGATAAACCCATTTCTATCATAAATCAGCTCCTCCATCCAAAAAAATAATAATGAGAAATCCCTACATCAAGTAATCAATAGAGGCCTCATAAAATTGATCAAGTGGTCAATGGAGGGCTCATAAAATCCCTAGGTCAAGTAATCAATGGAGGGCTCATAAAATTGATCCCCAAGGGGAGATAAGAATCTCATTAAAAATTAGAGATAGGACACTCCTAAATACATATCATACAAAATTCTTGCCAAGGTCTTAGCCTCTAGACTAAAAGATATCCTACCCAAGATCATTAACCCTACACAAAAGTGTTTTGTTAAGGATATTTATACATATTGGAGAACTTAATAACCTATTGGAAGACTTTGGATTGGGAAACATTTCCAAGATAGAGTGTAGGCATGCTCAAGTAATTGATTATGAAAATGTCTACAAAAGGGTGGAATGGAGTTTCACTATGATGATGTTGCAAGTCCAGGATTCCATCCAATGTTATTTTGACAAATGTTGTCCTCTCTTATGATTGGTGTCAAGGTTTTAGTAAAGAAATTAATGGGGTTAGATCATAATTTTTGGACTCTCTAGATCAATTATGAAAGGGTGTCCTCTTGCATCCTCTTTATTTTTTATTGTTGTTGACTCATTACATTATCTCCTTAGAGATAACCAGTTGTCTCTAATATTTAGAGGATCTACTCTCCAAATTATTAATAAGTATCTAATGTATAGTTTGTTGATAATATTTGCATTCTTTTTAAGCTAGAAGAGTGCAACGCAAGTCATTTAATGATCAAATTGGACCTCTTTTCTTTGTATCGAGTAGTAAGATTTATGTCTCTACATCTATCTTATTAGGGCTAAATATTGAGTCCCCTACCTTGTGTAGTAAATATGGTACTGGATGGAGATGGCATAATTAAGTGGTTAGGTACCTAGGGATTCAATTTGTAGTAAACCCTAACATAAAAATGAAATGTGTCTTTATATCAACAAGAAAATCTTTGGAAAACTCAACAACTGGAACTCTAATTATCTCACTTTGGTTGGTAGAATTCAAGTATGTTAAAATATTCTCTCCTCATATTGGGTGTACTTCTCTTCTTCCTACTTATTTTATTTAAATCAGTTTGGTCTTCTATATAAATCTATTAGGAACATTTTGTGGTCACATGGAAAAGGAAATATGAAGAATTGTGCTGCCAGGAGTAGTTCACATAGAGAAAGGAGATTAGTAAGTTGGAATGAAAACTTTAAGAAAGTTCAAGGGATTACTTTGGCAATAAAAATGGATGGCCAAAGCTTCATAAGGTAATGAATTATGGATTATGATTAGAATTAGGATTATTATCTGGTTAGGGATAGGGTTCATGTGTATTAGTTTATTACCTAACATGATCTACACTTATAGTTTGCATTAAAAAATGGATAATATTTAGGATTCAAACTACAATCATAAATAATTTTTAATCAAATCATAATTCTATCTCTAAGATTTCATTCTAATTGTAACCTTAACTCTCATCCTAATGCCATCTATTATATATCCTATAAACAATAGGACCATAATAAATATCTGAAACCTAAATATAATTCTAAATAAAACCATAATAGTAGGTAAGTTCCCTAAAATTAAAGAACCATAATCATTATAATAATCTTAAGCTTAGCCATCATGAAAACCATTAACATAACAAAATTGTAAACCATAACCTTGTCATAATCTTAACTTTGTTTCATCCTAAGATGAACATATAATCCATAATGAGTTCATACAATCCCTAATGTCACAAAATAAGTTTACATGAAAGAAAAATTAGCTTGGTGGCTCTTGTTTTAAGAAAAGAAACCTTGAACTAACCTAGATATAGTGTTTTGGAGTATTATTTTATGATTAGACTTAAAAATTTGGTATTTAATGTTTAATTTGACTTAAGTATTTATCTTTATTTATTTAATTGATATGATTTAAACAAAGATATGCGCATTTATATAGATCTAGTTGATAAATTTTAGATTTAAATTTTATTAAATATTAATTTTGTCATGTTTTATGTTGTGATGTATTTTTGTCATGTTTTATGTTTTATATTGTTTAAACATATATGCAGATTATATTTGATGGACCCATCGCCACCCCCTCCCCCTCCCATACCCTCGTCTCTGCCCCCTCCATCTCCATCTCCACCTCCACCTCCACCTCCACCCACACCTCCACCACCCACCATGGATGAGCTCCGCAAGACCATGAGGCGTAACCTCAATGACCTCATGCATTATATAGAGGCTATCCGACGTGAGAGGCACCACCCACCCCACCCCCCGCCCCCCTCACCTACTACATCTTGCGGATAGCATGCAAGGCATGATTGAATCCATCCATCCATCATTTTGATTTAGACATTGATTCATTTATATCGTGGAAGGAAAGCATGTGTTCCTTCTACTCTGACGGCTTATCATGCAGAGAGGTTTATAACCTACATATAGGTAAAGAGAATTTTAAACATTATTTTCTAAACCCTAAGATAGCTAAAGAAATTAATGATAAGAAGCCTCGCATTTCCATTAGGTGGTGTACACATCCTTGTATAGCAGCACAATTTTGGGAGCGGTGGTGGATGGTATTTGACCATCCACCACATGCTAACCATGAGGTGCCCATGTACTTCCTTAGGAATTTATGGGCTGAGTTTGAGTTGGGTTTGAAACCCAACTATTTTTATATGAAATCATTTCAAGGGGTTGGTAGAGGGATGCCTCAGGATAGGCCCGGGGCAAAGATGAGTGATAGAATGAGAAACCGCAGGCGAGTTGAGCCCCTTGTACCTCTTCCTGCACCTGTTGTGCTTGCTCCTCACCATCATCGAGAAATTTCATCTACTTTTACCCATTTGAGTGCCCTTTTGGGCAATTTAGTATAGCAGTAGATTCAAGTGGTACATGCTCCTCCACTTGGACATGTTTGTACTAGTTGTGGAGGCATATGCACAAGCCCCCAGAGCGATCTTGATGCAACACACGATGGCCATTATGCTGAAGGTGCAAATTTTGATGATGATGTATACACTACCCGTGGTGATGGTAGTGACGAGATAGACATGTCATATTTGTTGACCTCATGCAGCAGGGAGAGCCTGGAGAGAGTCAAGAGCAACAGGTAAAATTTTAATTTTAATATCAATATAAAGTACACATAATTATTTACTTTCTACATACATGTATAATTGTATTAACTATATTAATTTGTACTTTTGAAATAATAGAGGATGGATGATATTGTTCCTCCTAGGAGGCAGTATAGTCTTTTTTTGAGACCTACAGACGTTGGCGTCCCTCATACAGTATGCATTTTGAATTACATTGTAAAAATGTACATTCAAACTCGAATAAATAATAACATGTGCTCATATGTTCTTTTTATTTGATTTTGTAGGGATTGTCCACATCTACATAGATTGATGTTAGTACAAGTCCTACTCCAGTTACCATTGAGGCATAGCCTCAAATACATGTGGTATGAACTTTTGACTACAGACAAATAATTTTTATTATTTTTATGTGTGTACATTATTATTAACTTATAATCTAAACAATTTTGACTCACGTGTATATATATTTTATGTGTTTTGATTTTATGAATAGGAGCCATATCATACTCATCCATACAGGCCTCGGTATAGTCTATTTTCGACTCCATCTTATGATTATCGTGCTAGCATACCTATAGGCACATCTGTGATATTGGCTACCACTCAGGTATGATATATATATACATGTTAAATTTATTGTATATAAAAAATGTAGCGTACAAATTATGTACTTTGTAATTATTCATGTATATTTAATTTTGACTAAACGTTTATGTATCCATAATTTTAGGACTATGTCACCATGAGTGTTACTAAGAGCATAGGACTTAGCTAGATGGAGGTACCTACATCATCATTTGAGGTTAGTATCGTGATTTATGTACATAATGTATAGTTCATTATGCTCTAAAATCAAATTTTAAAAATGTATGTATTGTAAATTATAGGACCTCACCACTGCTGCATTTGGTAGTTTTGACAGCGCACCTCCTCTCGTTACTGAGGGACACCCATCTCATGTGGTATTTATTTTATTATGTAGTGAATATTTAATTTATTTGCAAGATAGATTTTGAGACCCATTTCAATTAAGCATGTACATGATGAGACATGCCTCATGTTACACAGGCTAATCCATCTACCTCACAAGGTGTCTAACATGACGAGACGACTCATATTACACATGATGATCCATCTGAGTCCTCTTTGCATGGAGTAAAGAGGAAATTCAATCAGATAGATTATGTCTTGTTGGCACCTGTAGATTGTGTTTTTATGATGTATACACCTTGTGTTAGGATAGTTAAAACTGTATGTTAGACCATGTATTTTTTAACTTCATAGATCATGTTATGATGTATGTTAGACCATGTACTATTTTTTTACAACTTCTTATCATGCTTGGGTATGTATTATATATTATTATGTTTCATCATGTTTTAAGTATATTCAAACCATTTTCTTTATTCTGACATATTTTATTCATGAACATATGACACATTTTGTAAGTATATATGCAAGATGAACAACAATTTTAACTATCTATAGAGCATTATTGGATAAATATCACATCAAATTTATGCATTGAGATTCATACAAATAAAATTGACCTACTAGATTAAAAAATGTATTGAAAACGTACCTAACAATGTATCATATGTGATCTTAATGTATTGTTTGCTAATGTAAGACTCGTTATCATCTGACAACACCTATTATATGTTGGTAAACATATGAATACCTATCATAACTTATAACAGACATAATGACCTATTAGGACTCCTATGTCCCCTTAAGACACACATGTATGGATAATGTACCTAACAATGTATCATAAGTGATCTTAATGTGTTGTGTGGTAATGTAAGACTCATTATCACCTAATAATACCTATTATGTGCTAGTAAACATATGAATACCTATCATAACCTATAACAGACATAATGACCTATTAGGACTCCTATGTCCCCTTAAGACACACATGTATGGATAATGTACCTAACAATGTATCATAAGTGATCTTAATGTGTTGTTTGGTAATGTAAGACTCATTATCACCTAATAAGACCTATTATGTGCTAGTAAACATATAAATACCTATCATAACCTATAACAGACATAATGACCTATTAAGACTCCTATGTCCCCTTAAGACACACATGTATGGATAACATACCTAACAATGTATCATAAGTGATCTTAATGTGTTGTTTAGTAATATAAGACTCATTATCACCTAATAAGACCTATTATGTTCTAGTAAACATATTAAGACTTATTAAAACGGATACAAATTATTATGATCTATTAGGAATCCCATATCCCCTTAAGACACACATGTATGGATAATGTACCTAACAATGTATCATAAGTGATCTTAATGTGTTGTTTGGTAATTTAAGACTCATTATCACCTAATAAGACCTATTATGTGCTAGTAAACATATGAATACCTATCATAACCTATAATAGACATAATGACCTATTAGGACTCCTATGTCCCCTTAAGACACAAATGTATGGATAATGTACCTAACAATGTATCATAAGTGATCTTAATGTGTTGTTTGGTAATGTAAGACTCATTATCAACTAATAAGACCTATTATGTGCTAGTAAACATATGAATACCTATCATAACCTATAACAGACATAATGACCTATTAGGACTCCTATGTCCCCTTAAGACACACATGTATGGATAATGTACCTAATAATGTATCATAAGTGATCTTAATGTGTTGTTTGGTAGTGTAAGACTCATTATCACCTAACAAGACCTATTATGTGCTAGTAAACATATGAATACCTATCATAATCTATAACAGACATAATGACCTATTAGGACTCCTATGTCCCCTTAAGACACACATGTATGAATAACGTACCTAACAATGTATCATAAGTGATCTTAATGTGTTGTTTGGTAATGTAAGACTCATTATCACCTAATAAGACCTATTATGTGCTAGTAAACATGTTATAACTTATTAAAATGTATAGAAATGATTATGACCTATTAGGACTCCCATGTCCCCTTAAGACACACATGTATGGATAACATACCTAACAATGTATCATAAGTGATCTTAATGTGTTGTTTGGTAATGTAAGACTCATTATCACTCAATAAGACATATTATGTGCTAGTAAACTCATGAATAACTATCATAACCTATAACAAGCATAATGACCTATTAGGACTCCTATCTTCCCTTAAGACACACGTGTATGTATAATGTACCTAAAAATGTATCATAAGTGATCTTAATGTTTTGTTTGGTAATTTAAGACTCATTATCACCTAATAAGACCTATTATGTGCTAGTAAATATATGAATACCTATCATAACCTATAACAGACATAATGACCTATTAGGACTCCTATGTCCCCTTAAGACACACATGTATGGATAATGTACCTAACAATGTATCATAAGTGATCTTAATGTGTTGTTTGGTAATGTAAGACTCATTATCACCTAATAATACCTATTATGTGATAGTAAACATATTAAGACTTATTAAAATGTATAGAATTATTATGACCTATTAGGACTCCCATGTCCCCCTAAGACACACATGTATGGATAACGTACCTAACAATGTATCATAAGTGATCTTAATGTGTTGTTTGGTAATGTAAGACTCATTATAACCTAATAAGACCTATTATGTGCTAGTAAACATATTATGACTTATTAAAATGTATAGAAATTATTATGACCTATTAGGACTCCCATGTCCCCTTAAGACACACATGTATGGATAACGTACCTAACAATGTATCATAAGTGATCTTAATGTGTTGTTTGGTAATGTAAAATATAATCAATACAATGAATACAATGAGTAATGATCTAACATATAATCAATACAATGAGTAATGATCTTTAAATTATCACGTACAAGTGACTTGTTTTTAATATTACAATCAATAGTAATTTGAAACTTCAAACAAACATTAATTTGAACATGCTTGAATGTAAAAGTAATGAAACAAAATAGGAGGTCATTACTTAAATTGAAAATTAATTTATAATTTATCAAGTGCATACCTTTAACTCTCAAATAGAGGTAAACTCTCATTTTTGAATTAGTTTGTACAACATATTTCACAATATATGTAAGACAATGTCAATGATATATTTATAGTTCAGTGAACTCAAAACATAAAATTGGTTCAACACATCTCTTCAAATGAGGTCCTGTAAAATAAAATTGTAAAACAAAAACACATGTTAGTAAACACATAAATTAATATTCAAGGTATCTTAACTATGTAAATATATGTGTAATTTGTATGTACTTACTATGTGAAATTGCACAAGATGTTGATGTTCGATCCACTTTAACATTTAAATTTGTATAAATTGGAATTGAGACCTAAATAAGAGGTATATAAGTTCTCTAAATTGGTATTGACAACACAAACATACATGTAATTAAATTATATAAGTATATATATATATATATATATATATATATATATAAATAATACAATAATGAAAAAACTTACATGTGTTTGATTTAAATGTAGTCATCCCAATGTACCATCTACATCCCCTCTCTTTTGCAATGCATCTATGATTGTCTCGTGTTCGTCCATTGAAATTGTCCATAATACCTTATTGGTGGCTCTCCCTTTGTATCTTTCTAATTTGATATTTTTTGCCACAACCAAATGAGAATAGTGTAAAATCTTCTTTCCGGTTTGGTAGTCTTCAAATGTTGGGAAACCATTTCTTCTTGTTAGGTATCTACGTAGCCAGGTGCTAGCTAAAATGATCGACCCAATTGGATACTCAAAACCATCATCATCTACTTGATGACATGTCAATTTTTTTCTTAGGTTCCACACATCTAGCTAGCCAATACTTAGTCTGTTCATCATTATCACTAGGTCCAATAATAGCATAAACATGTCCTACAAGATAAGATAAAGTATAGAAATGCTTTAATCACATGAGTGTACATATGCAAATAATATAAATTGAAGCATGAGATCACAAAAAAATCTAATTAAATTGTGCATACCAGGTTCTATGAGGTCTGAAATACAATCATAGTCTTTTGATGCAAAAGTAACATTCTGGCCTTCATTTAATATATCATCTTCAAAATGCGTGTCAGTAGGTGCTAATGATCTTTGTTGCCAATCTTCAACCCATTTTGTATTCTCACATTCTTCCCATTCACCTGCAAGAAAAAATTGACAAAAACCAGCAAGCTCCCTAGTCCATATAGTCCAAGTTTTAGAATCTGAACTCCTAAATGAATGTCATTTAGTTGACCCACTAATTGTATCATAGTTATATCTTGAAGGGATATTATTTTTTTCAACTAGGTAGAAGAAACATTTGATTGTAGAGTTTTGACTTGATCCCATGTATAAATATTTGTTACAATCTCATGCGCATTTTTGAATTTATCTTTTTCCTCAAATTTTAATTGCTCTCTACTAAGGGCTCTCTTCACGCATGCACCAGCACCATCATGTTCTCCTTTACCATGTCCAGCCTCAAAAAAACTCCACACATGTTGGATGTTAGTTTTCCTATGTGTCCTACTCAACCAATAGAACATTCTAGCATTCTTGAATTGTCCTGTACAATTATTTGACCATATCCAATGTTGTTTTATTTGAATTTGTCTCTCTTTTAAATTATCATAAAAGACCTTGAAACAATATTGGACAAACTTAGATGAATGGATTTTATTATCACTTATATAAAAATGGTACTCCCTCAATATTTTTTGATCCTCCTCTTTACTATCGGGTGCATGCCTATAAACTATATGAACATAAATTGTTACTTTCACTAAATTGTAATATTGTAGTTGTACCTCTTCTTGTGATGCAAGTGTGTAGTTCTCTGCAAAGTCAACAACTGAAAGTATAGTACCAATTGGAAATGTATTCTTACATATGCAAAATTGTCCATCAAGCCATCTAGAATATTGAGAGTGTTTAACATATTTTGGTATGATCACACTCTTAAACTCATCCATAAGTGCATGACAACTAACTTTATATGTAACTAGATCACACCTTCTTTCAATCTTCCCATCCTTCAATGGATATTCAATAGTTTTGAATCTTTTTACCTCAACTAATTGTTGTCCAAAAGTAGTCAAAGAATTTTCATGCAAACATTCATCTAACAAAGAAAGATTGCCGCACATATCACATGTACTAGAAAGACATGCATTGAAAAGAAAGTATTGATCATTAGGTGGCTTACAGAACAAACCTGATATGACATCTTTTATAGTTTGAGGTGGTATTTTTATACCACATTCTTGCAAAATTTCTTTACTATACATGGTACCACATATAGATCGAAATACATCATAATGGTAATGAAATTGAATATGAGTTTTACAACAACATGTGAATCTTTCCTTGTTAATCCCTACATACCATGGTTTACACTTTTCAAAAGATCTTTGACTAATGGTAATATTTAATACCTTACCATCTACAAATTTTTTAAACAATTCAGTTTGAGTCATGTCCAAAAGGTGTTTAGGATGTGGATCATGTAATTTTGACCCAATTCTCAATTTAAGGACATCTCTTGAATTAGCTGATACTCTTGTATTATCATGCCAAAAAATTTCAATCAAACTTTACACTTCACTAGTAAGTTTCATATCACATCTTGGGATTCTACCACTAGAAGTCCATAAAATATTTGTTGGATCACATTCAAAGTTAACCCTTCTCTTTACAACTCTTTCTAAAGTCTTACGATTCACATTAAGATATCCACTTATGTTGCTAATCAATCTTTTTTTAGATGTTGATTTGTTAACTAAAGCTATTGTTATTGCTCATCGTGTTGCATTCTTATCTTTAGACTAACTTCTTTTTTCGATAACATCAAAGGCACTAGCAACAGTGGATACAACTTGTTTTAAAGACTCATTTTTATTCTTGGGTTTTGCATACATTCTCAATCCTCTCATTACTTTTTGCATTTTAGACATTTTAATTGGTTGCAACATTAGCTGACATTGAAACCCAAATTTCTTTTTATGAAAAAAAATACATATACAATCTAATAGCATGTGTCCTAATTTATCTCCATGAAACCAATTCCTTAAGATTATACAACACATCATTCGGAATATGAAAATTATGTTCAAACACTTTACTATCATTTTGACATGTTTGTTCAGTAGTTGGTGTTTCTATGTCTACATTCATGCAATTTTTATTTTTAGACAATTTACTATTTTCACTGTTATTTGAGATTTGAATATCATTTTCAAATTTTCTTGGTATTTCTTTTGAGGCATGCATTTCAATTGGAGTTTTTTGTGCATGATCGTTTGACAATTGCTTCTCATGAAGAAAATCTAAATCGTTTAAATCATGAGCTGCTTCTAAAAAATCACCAATTTCGTCATGAGAAAAAATTTGAGGGTTTGGAGACACACTTGTATTGAATGCATGATTAGAATGTGCACCTGAATTTTCTTTTATTGGGTTCTCTTCTTTGACCTCTTCATCCATCATGGTATCCTCAATGTCTTTCTCCTTTGAAACATTGTTCAAGTCTCTAATTCTCTATCTTCTCTCTTTTGCTTTCCTCTTTCTTCATTGTTTTGATCTCATGTTTGCACCAATTTTGAATTTGATTGAGTAGCTTGCAAATTGTATAAGAGGACAAGAAAATAGAATAAGCATGAAAAAATTCGTTGTTGTAGATCGAAATTGTTATTCAATCATTTCAATCATTGAAACTCGGTTTGTGGGGCAGCTTTTGGGGCCCAAAAGGTACATTAGAAATGGGTCCCTGATTTCTTAAAAATTGGGTACCCATTTATAAATTAGGTACCCGATTTCAAAAAGATTCGGGTACCCAATTTTTAAACAATCAGGTACAACAGTTGAAAGTAATCGGGCACCCGATTTTTGAATTACAAATCAAGTGCCCGATTCTTGACGCATGAGTAGGAATTTGGTATGGCTCCTGACTTTTGCATTGGATTTTGCCTTGGGCAAAGGCATGGCATAGGCTTGGTCCCAGCAAGCCATGCCTTTATGATCTATTTTTTTCTAAGGCATTTAATCAACAATTTTTAGTATTGTCATAATTTTTTCATAGTCATCCCCATTGAATTTTTTGATGAGACAAAAACCCATTATAGGTCTTATTGTTCTGATTCCAAAAATGTAAATCTTATAGTGTTATTAGTTTATTTGCTATTTTTCCATTATTTATTAATCAAAACTATCTCCTAAATGTTAAAAAGTGGCATTCACTAAAACTTTAATAACTTTTTTATTTTATAATTTTTCTTAAATTAATTTATATGTCATCAATCTACATATAATTCTTTTGATGTTAAAATTATTTTTTTTGAAAAAACTGAGATTTTGATCAAATTATGTGGTCCGTACATGAGAGGTTTTAAAATTTACCTTTATAGCTAATTAATAATTAATAACAATAAAATTATTCAATAAAAAATTAAGGAAAAATATTTTCATCAATCTTAGGTGTATTAGGTAACTCCCTTTAAAAGGATTTGCAAAAATTCATTTATTTGTGTCAAATTATGGTGTCCGTACATGAGTGTGGTATGGTCTTGAAACCGGCATTTAGAAAAAGTGGTTTTTAAAGATCCATACCAAAAAAATAATCTATCATATGGGTACACAAATAAATTACATATTCCAAAACTAGATTCCAAACACTAAAAAATTTATTTCTAGAGTTTTTTTATATTCAATCTCTAAATACCTCAAATTTTGACATCAATTGACAAAAAATTTCAAAAACAGGAAAAATGCTTCCACTTTTTGGCCAAAAGTGAGACCCAACTTCTTGCACTGATCCAATAGACATCTCATGCACCTGGGTTACAATCATCACAATCCTCTTGTAAATATGTTTGCATGTATCATATGTGACTCTATCTCCTGCAATAGCTAAGTCCAAACATTTTTGCATAACCAAAAGGTTTGGACCAATTAATATATGTTTATTAATGGGTATCAAAGCATTCGGGTGTCTAAATTTATTTAAACACCTACCTTGACCTTTCCTAGCATGGCTAGGTATATCTATATAGTCAACATTGTGATGTAGATGAAATTTTGCAAATAATTGTTTGCAAAAATAGAGGGGGAACTCATCCTTTTTGGGCCACATATGATGTGCATCCAACCATCAAGGATATATAAATGGAGCCATGAAGGGATCAATACACTTCATCGCATAGTACCTTGTGACCTTATTTAAAGGTCGATAATGTGGGAACATGTTCTTCACACTCTCTACTAAGACTAGATCATCTATCTATCTCCACCTCATACCATCACTAACATTATGGGAGATAGTGACATAAAATGTGTCAAAAATCATAATATCATAATGTTTAAAACCCTGAATAGTGTTGATCATGTTGATCAACTTGTCTCTAATTGCAATCACCTTGTCCCTATGTTATAGGGTAGGTGAAGCCTATAAACTATAATAAATGACATCAAGTGCACTCTGTAAGCACTAAAGGGTCTCAATAAATATTTTTTTCCTATCCTGGGTAATATTCGTAGATATATGCGATGATGCACTGTGTGAACAACCATGTACACTAGCTTATCTAGAATCACTACCATTGGAGGCCATAATGATGAAATGTGTGTGTGTGTGTGTGTGTGTGTGTGTGTGTGTGTGTGTGTGTGTGTGTGTGTGTACATTTTTTTCAAAAAATGTAACCAAAATATACTAAATGAATCTTTTCAAAAGAATATAAACAAAACTCAAGTACAATTTAATTGATCAATATCAAGTAAAACATATAAATAAAGCTTAACTACAATATATTTTGATGCAATACAAGGTAGGAGAATCCCCAAAGGAGATGTCCTAGCCCCCAACAAACAATCACATAGTGGAAACACAACACAAGATATAAGATCTGATACCAAGCAAAACTCTTTATTCATAAAACAATTGATTACATGCAATGTGTTGGGTTGTAAGGTCTTCCCTTTTTATGGCCAAATACAAAATAAGTAATAGTTCTACAAGATCCCTCAAGATCTAACCCAAACCCTAGTTAGTCCATATCTATAGCACCAAAACACATTGGTAGAAACCTCTAAGCAAGATCTAAAATTGTGCTTGCAATCCACCAAGAAATATCCTTGTTTCCCAAGCCCCAACTACTAGCTCTACTCAAAATTCTCTCCTCTCAACTACTCCATGTTAAATTGAATAATAATGATTCAAACCCCCCCAAACCCTCTACTTATACGCAACTAAGCCAAGAGTAAGCCAACAAGTTATAAATTAAATAAACCCTTACATTAAATACATGTTGAGCCACAAGTCAACCTACAACAAATATTAAATACTCAATGTCTTAGAAGGTTTACACCATTCATTAAATACACCTAGGACAAATAACCAAGACCCAAATAGGTCCACACAAACTCCCACAGTCACTCCACATCATGATCTCAATCCTTACGTAATAAATGCACAAGCCAACCAAGCAAATACACAAGAACTCCATCCTAAAGTCACATTGTTGAGCATCGGTAACCACCAACCAAGCATTGTCAAGCTCCTACAAGAATTTCCCAAGCAACATAGGTGCCAAATAACCAACCCACACTGAGCACTATAGTGAGTGTCAAGCAACAATGTAGATTTTAAGCAATAGTTTATGTTGAGATCCTCAACCAACACTGCACCTAGAAATGACTAAGCCCCATTCCTTTGGTGATTGAGTCCTCAACTCCAAAGCCAAAGTCTCTCCAACATGCAAGATTTCTAGGCACCCTAGGATACTCCTACCTCAAACACCTAGCTGTGAAAAGTGTTCTAAGCAGCTAGAAGAAAATCTTCTGGGATTCAACACATAAATCCTAAACTAGTTCTTCGCATGCATATCCTCTAAGTATTCAATTTGTAGACTCTTTCCCTTGTTCCATCTCTACTTCTTTACATCCATCCTCAGTGTGCCATAGGTTTTCTTTCCATACTGATCTTTAACCCTCTCAAAATCCTTCAACTCAACTCAGCTACCAATATTCAAGTTCTTTCTACCAAGTTTTTCATTCTAAAAAGGAATTGGGGAATGCTTCCAGCCACCTTTCTCAATAGTAATCACATTCTTGACACAATCATGCATAGCCCTACAATCATACTTCCAAGGTCTACCAAGTAATATGTGGCAACTACTCATGTCCATAGTATCACACAACACTTGATTCTTATACTGCCCAATCTGGAAATAAAGAAGAAACTGCTCCATGAGCAAGGGCTCACTTCCAAAGCATGTTCATCTTGTAGCAAACCAATCCTATAAGTACAAGGATGTCTCATTATCTTCAAACCAAGCTTCTGAACCATCCCCTTAGCAACAAGGTTATATGTACCACTACCATCCATAATAACTATGCATATTTCACTACTAGACTTACAATGAATCCAGGAAAAATTACTCCTTTGACAAGATTCCAGTGCCTTCTTACCAAAAATTACTCATTGAGCCAACATGTTCTCTCCTTCCTTAGGTTCATTGACATGGGCTTCAACTTCATTCACCATAGTAGTTTTCCTATCACCAGCCTTTTGTGAACACTCATAATCTCTATGTCCTTCTTCACCTGAACAAAACTAAATTACCTTTAAAGAAAGCCTTATCCATCCTCTTCCTCATCTCAGTAGGATTTAGCTCATCTTCTGCACTTGGTATATCCTTTGTTGAGTGATCTTGTTTCTCTTTCCCTTGGGAACTTCCTTGATTTTTCCTCTTAAACTTATCTTCTTCCTTTAGAGCATACTGATAAGCATCCTCAACTGAATCAATCTTCAGGATACTAACCTTATCATGAATATATAATCTCAAATCATTAATGTACTGTGTTACCTTCTCCTTAGACACTAATTCTCTATGTCAAACTGAATTGTCATCTTGTAGAACTCCTTGGTATAATCATTCACAAACATATCCTTTTGCTTTAGATTTTGAAACCTCTCAAACAACTCAAGTTCATAATCAACAAGAATGAACTAGTCTTCATTTTTGTCACCATCAATCTCCAACGAGTGATCTTCATTTCATTTCCTCTTCTCTATCTCTTTACAATTCTTTCCACCAAAGAGTAGCATGCTCTTTAAGCTTATTTTGTGCCAATCTTACTTTTAGTGAATCTCCAATATCCTCTAACCCAAAGTAGTCTTTTGATTCACCAATCCAATCAATTAGGTCTTTAAAATTTGAAGTACCTGAGAAATTAGAAACATCCATCTTGTGTTTTAGCTTCAACCGAGTGTCAAATCTATCTAGTCAACCAACTCTATCTTCCATAGATCCCTCGACATGATCAATTCTATCCTTACCACTCAGTCCAACAACCTCGAAGTCTTTAGCAACTTACTCATAACTGTCTTCAATACCCACATGCTGAGGTACACCAACAATAGACTTTATGATCTCATTCTTCATAGACTCCATCTTAGATCTAAAATCTATTTATACTTCTCTAAGATCATCACTTCCACAACATCACAAAGGTCTTCAATTGACCTATGGTCCAATCTTCTTGGAGGCATCTTCCAAGATCTTCACAAACCCTCTACAAAAGATCCATAAGATCAACCAAATCCTTGCTCTAATGATCTTCACCCCAGGTCCTGGTGTAAACTTCTTCAACTTCAGCAATCTATCTACACACTTAGGAAAACCTTCACTTTGATACCACTTGATGTAGTACAAGGTAGGATAATCCCCAATGGAAACACAATACAAGATATAAGATATGATACCAAATACAACTCTTTATTCATAAAATAATTGATTGCATGCAATATGTCATGTTGTAAGGCCTTCCTAGTTACAGCCAAATATAAAGCAAGTAATAGTCCTGCAAGATCCCTTAAGATCCAACCCAAACCCTAGCTAGTCTAGATCTATAGCACCACAACATTTTGGTAGAAACCTCCAAGCTTGAGATCTAAACTTGTGCTTGCAAGCCACTAAGAAATCTCCTTGTTTCCCAAGTCATAGCTACTAGCTCTACTCAAACTTTTCTCCTCTTAGCTACTCCATATTAAATTGAATAATGATTCAAACTCCCCCTAAACCCCCTACTTATACCCAACTAAGCCACAAGTTGAACTAGCAAGTTACAAATTAAATAAACCCTTACATTAAATACATGTTGAGCCACAAGTCGGCCTACAAAAAATATTAAATACCAAATGTCTTAGAAGGCTTAAAACATTCATTAAATACACCTAGAAAAATAACCAAGACCCAAATAGGTCCACACAAACTCCCACAATTGCTCCACATCATGATATCAATCCTCATGCAATAAATGCACCAAGTCAACCAGGAAAATCCATGAGAACTCCAACTCGCAAGTCACATTATTGAGCATCAACAACCACCAACCAAGTATTGTTGAGCTCCTACAAGAATCTCTGAGCAACATGGGTGTTGAATAACCAACCCACGCTGAGCATTGCAGTAAGTGTTGAGCAACTATGTAGACATTGAGAAATAGTATATGTCGAACTCCTCGGTCAACACTACACTTAGAAATGAGGTCGGGCACCACTCCTTTGGTGACCAATTCCTCAACTCCAAAGTCAAAGTCTTTCCAACATGTAGGATTGCCAACTACCCTAGGATGCTCCTACATCGCATTTTAATTTCAGTAATAGGTGCAAATCAAATTTCTAACAATTTAAATGAACCTAGTCATACTTGAAAATCTAATCATATGTTTATTTAAATATATTTAATTGTTAGACTAAATGTTACGATTTATGTAGCATGTTATAAGTAGAGATCAAATATAGGTTAGAGGAGGATTTCAAATCAAATTATTTTAATTATGTTTTGGTTTCATTTTAAGTTTAGTTTCTAATTTTATTTCAATATAGGATTCTACAATTCAAAGTTAGGTTTAGTGTTAGAATTTGAAATGGTTTATTATTGTAATTTAACTCAACTTGGTGTTAAAATATGATATTTGTAAGATTTATTACAAGGTTTTATTTGGTCTAGTACTAGCTATAGTAAGAGTTAGAGTTTGTTTATAATAGGTTCAATGTTAGGGTCTTAGTTAGTGTTTAATTATGTTCAAAGATAGAGTTTAATTAGATTCAATGTTAGGGTTTAATTAGGTTCGATGTTAGGGTTTATGTTAGAGTTTCATTACTTTACATGTTATAGTTTAATTAGGTTCAATGTTAGGGTTTCAATTACAGTTTAATTAGGTTTAAGGTAAGATTCAGAGTCTAATTTGGTCCAATGTGAGTGTTTCAGTTAGAGTTTCATTAGGTTTAATGTTAGGGTTTTAGGTTTGATATAAGAGTTATAGTGTAATTTGGTTCAATGGGAGGGTTTTAGTTACATTTTCATTAGGTTTAATGTTAGGGTTTCAATTAGTTATAATTTATTAGGTCCAATGTTACAGATTCAATTAGAGTTTAATGAGGTTCAATGTTAGTTTTTTAGTTAGCTATAAAGTTTTCTAGGATTTTCTACAGTTTTTCAATTTTTCTAATATTTCAAGTACTATTTTTTAAAGTTTTGTCTAAAATTTTGAAATATTTTCTAACATTAACAAAGTAAAATTTTCTATTATTTTCTCTAAATTTTTCTAACACTAATGAAGTAATGTTTTAAAATATTATCAAATTTAACTAATATTTTCTAAATTGTTAAATATTTTCTATGGTTTACTAAAAATTTCTAAAGTTTCAAATATTTTCTAATATTACACAAATATTTAGACATATATTACAAAATAAAGAAATTTAAATAAAAACATTACACATGGACTTGTATAAATTGATATACTATTTAATTTAAACATATATTTATTATAAAACTTATTAACTATTTAAAACACTAAAATATTTTTTTAAAAACCATAAAACTATTATATCACTAAGAAAGCATAAAATAAAACATTAAAAAAAGTATGTTGATGTACCCAATCTGACCAGATCACTCTTATAGCTCCCTTGTCACTCCATAGTTCTAATAGTCCTCTTGTTCAAATTAGTCACTTGTGGCCATTTTTCAGTTTATATAGTTTTGGGGTGTTCCAAATGGAACTAGTCTGGCCAGACCTAGTCCAGCCGGATTGGTTTTGGTTGGAACCCCTTGTACAAGTACAACCACGTGGTGCCTAATCAGTGCCACACAGATCTAGCTAGATTGACAAAGTTAGCTCGAAGGGTGACACGAATCAATGTATTTGCCCAAAGGTGATTCCTAGATATGCCAAAAAGGGACATGAATAGAAATTTAACATATATGGTAAAATGTGGAAGAAAAGATGACAGGTGAACTATTTTAGAAGTACCACCAAAAGCTCTAGAAGAATGCACTTGTAACTTGTGGAAGTGGCCATAAAATATGTGACGAGTGTAGCAAAATATGACTTGCAATGTCCATTACATTTTCCATAATATTTGAATGGAAATAGAAAAAGGCTACCATGAAAAAAGGCTAATAACCAATACAAAAAAAAGAATTTATAATTATAATGTTGCTATAATTCTAAATGTTCTACAAAACTATTACTTTTGATAAAAACTTTACACATTGCATGATTTCCAAATAACAAACTAATATGAAATAAACTATTCAAAACTATAGTCTTTTGCCTTGAGACAGACTAATAAGATTACAAGTATACAATCAACCACATTTTTACTATTTAATAAAAAATGATCACATAACATATATTTGACTTACATAAAATTTTCAAGTTATAACAATCAAAATAATTTAAGAATTAGTATTTTATCCATAGATTAACATGTCCTAATAAGTATAGCTTTATTCAATTACCCTAGATTTTATTCAAAAGAGATTCTACACCCTTAAACATATGATCCTATAAAATAGGAAGCATGACCTAAGACCATATATGAAATGCAAACGCTTTAGCGAGCGTTAAAAAATTCAAATGAAAATATGTTAGACCAGGGAAAAACCAAACGAATTATCGTCATTTTTGACTGGCAAGTGGCATGGCATTTGAAGGTCGATATTGAATAACAGCCGGCATGGAAACCGTCAAATTTATTTGAGGGAAGAGCACACGGGTAAACTAAACATGTTAATCTTGTATTAGCTATTGTAATAACTTCGTAAACAGAATAAAGCAAACAATTTGAGGTGCTGTTTCATTACGTAATAACATAAAATACTGGACCACCTTTGACTTTTATTTTGTTATTCATATTCATTTAATTCTATGTGACCTCTTCTATCACGGCAAAATCATGTTCCCACGATCCCAACAATTCATGGAAATCAAAGAGAATAAAATAGGAGGGCGAGGAGGCAAGGCTCTTAGGCTTTTTAAATATAATGAATCTTGTAAGTATGATTGATTAAACAATTTTGCTAATGTGGGCCTGACTTTTGAGTTGGATTTGACTTAATGCCATGCCCTCTCCCTTTTTTTTCAATTTATTTATTGAATCAGTCTGTTTTGTTTGATTAGTAGTATTTATAATATCTTTAAGTTTAGAGTATTGTCAAGGGATATGGTTCCTTAGGTTCTTAAAATATATTAATATTATATTCAGTGAAGAATTGAAGAAAACAAGGATTTGTATTGACGTCTTAAGATGATGTGATCTAGATTTAAGATTCTATTTTACAATTTAACTATTTTGTGCCTCATTAGTCTTATCTTTATTGGCCTTATTATAATCTATCTTATAGACATCTTTATACGTTTTCAACTTTATACATTGAGAGTTTAGAAATCTTGATTTTTAGTTAGACCAAGTTTAACTGCATACTATAAAATAGTGAACATAATACATGTTGTTATCATCAGTAGTGCATAATATCTAGTCATAGATTCTAAATCAATTAAGCATTTTTGTCATAAATTGATTGTGCATCATAGTTACCGGAAATAAGAAAAGAGAAATACAATGGCAATCTGGGATTTGATGGTCGTCCCTGCCTATCATATGATTTTTCAAGGATGGCTAAATTTTTTTTATGCCTTTTATTTTACGTTTTAAGAAAAAAATTGATTGTCAAATTTTTAAAATTTAAGATAATTTAAAAGATCATTTTAAATTAAATATTTTATAAATGAGATTAATGAATATTAATTAATAATATGTGCAAAATTCTTAATGAAGATCTTTAAAATAAAAATTAGTAATATATACAAAATCTCAAATAAAAGAAGAAGTTTCTAAGTTCATGTTACTTTAAGAGATTTTAAATTAATAAAATTATGTTATAAGTAATATAAAAATACATAAAAATAAGTTTTTAAAATTTCATTATATTCTTATTTCAACAAAGATTCTGAATTAATATAAATATACAATCATCAAAATAGAAACATATATAAAATAAAATAATACATATTTATCATGCATATATATTATACATATTATAAAATTATATTTTTGTATATTATTAAATATAATACTAAGTTGCCTATAACAAATATTGACGGTTTACTAATAAATTTATTTTTCATATTGACAGTTCTCTAAAATTTTAGCTTTTCAATTCATATGGTCTTACAGTTTTTCAACCTATCATATACAGTTAAAAAGTGCAAAAATGGCCAATACAGCCATCAAATTCCATGTCTGATGGCAATAACAATATTCTTATATGATGTGAAATATAATGGGATAAAATTATGAGGAAATGCATGTTTATGTTGATTCTAAGTTTTCAAATAGCATTGATATTTGATTTCCATCATGATGAGCATTAGATAAATTGAAATATCTTATCTGAAATTTTGATGCATTTATATTGAATCATAGTATTTAGAATACCGACTCATTTTGGTGTGTTGGTAAGTATCTAAGTTTTACAAGTATGAAAGCGAGGGTGCAGTTTAAGTAGAGGAGGCTAGCTCCTTAGAAGGGTTGGTTTGGGATTGTCTGGTATATGTGCATGCACACACACACACACACACACACACACACACACACACACACACACACACACACACACACACACACACACACACACACATTTAGATATATACATCATGTTATTTCAAAATTTGAGTCTCCCTAATCATAAATTTAAATTGATAATGTTGTTGCTCAAATTATGTACGATTCCAAATGCTTTGAAAGGTGAATTTTTATTTTTATTTTTACTTTTCAAACTAACTCGTTCAACTTATATGAGACTTTAGATATGTGGCTTTGCGTAGGATTTCAATCATTATAATTTTATAGATGAATATAAATGCCATGTCAAAGAATGACATCTCAAGTAATTAAATACATTAGACATCCTAAACGTGAGGATTTGGAATAGTGTTTTTCTTTTTTCTATGTTACATGCATATTTCAGTTACCAGGAAACACAACAAATGATGAATCCTTGAGATGGCATGATATGAATTCATTTCATGTTCATGACCTACATAGGATGTTGTTGTTTAGAATTTTTTTATATTCCTTCAAAGCTAATGAAAAATGTTTATAAGAGAAATAGATTAACTGCAAGGTACACACCTTACCAACATCAGGGAAGGAGCTCAATATAGTCATGGCACCATAACAGAAAGAGCACATGAGTATAGAAGGTTGACGACAATAAGATAAAGCAATGGATTGGACATGATAAATTACACACTACAATTACACAGTTAACTATGGGTAAAAACTATCACATGTTACACAACAATGACCTTTCTAGAATTATCTGAACACCTCTTACTCCCAAACATACATGCACAAACAAGTCTTTTATCATCCACCATGCTCACCAACATTAATTCCCATTTTCCAATAAGATATATAAAAGATACCTTTAATTGTCTCTATCATGATTTACTACACACTAGTCTACTACCAGTCTTCATTGATCAATCTGTAACCCAACTAAAATATTACTTGAAGTATAGAGAACATAGAAATGAAGTCTATACTTCTTCTATAATACATAAATGTAAGCTTGCATATCAAAATCTTCCAACCACTATCCTCACTGACTTGATAAGTATCCAGGGATATAAAGAATTTGAGTCTGTCATCAACTAAAGAACATATGTTGTCATCAATGAAAAAACTTGCCATCAATACAACATCTCTCCAATACATCTAAGTGCCACTAATATCCTCAATTTCTAACACAATAGTGGTCTTTTAAATTTCTTCCTTCATTATTACAAACATTATAAATTTGAGGTGATCTTATTTTTTTTGAAAACTTATATTTTCTCCTCTCTTGATTTAGATAGTTGACATGTTTTATTATAATTTTACCACTACTCCATTTTGATAAGGCTTTATACCATCTAATAGTTGCACCACTCAAATAATTGATGTTAATTTAAATTGACAGATTATATTAAGTTTTACTTGTCACATTGAAACGTCCCTTTTTCTGATTTGATATGGTATTTCACACCTCTAATCAGATTTTCAAAATCAAACAACTGATATCACAAAGATCCACCAAATTTCTCAAGAAACCCCAAATCGGGTATGCTGAAAATAGTGCTAAAAGCTTCACAACTTCACAAATTATTAATAAATCTGAAAATGGAAATTTTTACAGAACTTTCAGCAGCATAACAGCCTACAAATTGACATTTCCAGATCCGTATAGCCTTTACACAACAGCTCAAAAATGTAGGACCAAAACTATGCTCATCGGGCTCTCGAAATAGCACAAAATATGCCCGGTAACACCACAAAAAAACTAAGAATCTATCTCAGAAGTTTAATCACGTCCCAATATATATATTCAGCTCTATTTTAACATTTTAAAGTCTGATATACAGCAGCAACCCAAACTGATATGAAATACTCAACTGTAAACACCAAACTCATACAAAAACACACTCGAAAACTCACAAATCTGCACTATTCAGCACAAAGGCAAACTCTGTATGAGCATGCACATGGAATGGCTTCAAACTCACGTCCTTAGCCTTCCTGGAAACCTGCAAACTCCCATTCTTGGGTCTCCCTGGAAACCTGCAAACTCCCGTTCTTGGGTCTCCTTCTCCACAGGTTTGGCAACCTCTGAAGAATAACAAAGAATGAGCAAAAATCAAGTTCTGGGATGAGCCCAAAATGCCTCCAAACCCCTTAAAAGAGGGCATAACTGTAACTCACGTCCAAGAGAGGTTAATGAAACTTATTTTAATAATAATTTTCATTTATTAGTCCAACGGTTTCCAAAGATTAACCCCCTTTTTTTCGAAACTTCACTTTCTTGGGCCTGCTTGCCTTAGCAAAGATTTTCTTTTTTAATTATTTGAAAAGGGGACATGAAAAATCCTCCCCTCCCAATCATTGCTTGTCCTCAAGCAATGGCTGAACAATAAACCAAACAATCCACCTGGATCCCAAATGTAGTCATGAACTATACTACTACCAATTAACACAGGCTCCTGCAATATCCTCTGCAATATGACCAAGAGGAATCCATAATCAAATTGAAAATTATAGCTCAACCAAACTCCGAAATCACCACTACCACAATCAAAAAACCATGAGGCACAAACTCTTAGAACATCAGAACCCAAGTAAAGTGGACAAATCAAACTACCAACACAGTAAATACCATCAACGCATCCCACTGGCCTATATGGAATGTACAATCCAACTCTGCAACAATGGTGAACCCTCTCGAATGAAACTGTACCAAGTATGGAGAATCCACACACTGTACAACTCCTACAGTCAACACAACTCTGCAAATCATCGGCCACTATCTCATAACCATAACTCCCATACACTGCTGATGGTGAAAAGACATTACAAGATAAAGATTAAGAAATGGAATCCAAACCAAATTTTTCTGCCATCAACTCCTTAGCACAAGGATCAAATGGTAACTGATGTACATACCCTGCAATATAATGTTGATAAAAAAAAACAACCTCAGTCAACAGCTCACCATAAAGAAGTGATACAACCCACTGTGACTGATCACCAGCTAAGTCAAGAGATGTCATAGCCAAAGGAGTAGAATCAATAACAACACCTGCTAAAGCATCACTCCAAAACTCCTGCTCTAAGTCATGTATTATCAACCTGTCAATTGCAGGACCTATCACCATGTCATGCCCATCACAACTCTCATCCTGAGGCATCAAACTATCCCATAACTGATGATAAGCACTAGGAACCAAAGTACATCTCTGTATCATCATCTCATCAACATGGTCATCAAAGGTAGATAGATGAGCATACCTCACAGTGTAATGCCAATAGAATGCACCAATCTCAGTGAGTGGCTCAGACTGTAATCCAGATGTAACTAACTGCAATCGATCATTAACCAAGTTAGAACTAACTACTACCTCTGAAGACATTGCAAAGGGAGTAGTATTACTAGTAGGAATCATGCCAACTATCAGCTCACCAACGTCACACATGGTCTTTGATACAACATCTCTAGTCTTCGTGCCATTAGTACTAGAGGTCACCACCATGTCAGGCACACCACAAAAGTCTGCTAGAGCACCCAACTCAATTGAACCTGACTCTAGTGGGAATGAACCTGATATGCCAATGTTAGTATCAAGGATGGATGCATCCCCATCTCCACTGTCTCTAACAATCTTGACCATGGACATCCTCGGATCACCAAACACCACAGCTTGTGACTGTATAGAATTAGGTAAAGACTGTAGTCGCTCTAACTCCATGGTCACCTTAGCCAAATGAAACTCTGACTCCTTGAGAGCCAACTGTGTACTCTCAAGAATCTCAGAAGTCACCTCAAGCTGCTCAGTAAGCTCACTCACCTCATCTTCCTTGGCCAACAATGCATCATATGCTGTACTGCCCCACTCCATAAGATAATCTCTGTTGGCTACCAACTGCATATAATTTTGTCTCAAAATCCGAATAGCCTCCCATAAAGAGTGGATCTCTGTCAAGGAAAGATAACTTCCTCCCTGCTCATCACTAGTAGGAGAACCCCATCCATAAACTGCTAACAACTGACGAGCAGCATCGAAATGTTGGCAAGTGATAGCAATGTCTTGGTCACTAACTCTCAACTGATTAGACACATGATGGCATTGGCTTGACTGTCTCCTACAAACCTCCTCTGATGCACTGTCTGAGGGAGTGTCCTCAAAGTTACTAGTCTCTAGAGTATTACCATCCATATCCTGTGAATCAAATCTAAAGCTCATATCAACATACGGAGTATCAAAAACATTAGCATTGCTGTCCAACTCCTCTGTACCCAAGGAAACTAAGTCTTCAAAACTGCCCATTGCATCCTCCTGGATGTCATCAATGCCAATATGATCCTGGGACTCATCTATACACATTGCCAAATATGAAATATCATCAACACATTCCAGCAAGTATGGTCGACTGGATATATGAACAAAGCCCAACATTGGTGTATAAAAACTAATACCAAAATCAAACAAGATACTGACACAAGAAAAGACAACACCGTGTAATCTGCTAATCAAATCCATGATAGCACCCAAACAAACACTGCTACCAAAAAGTGTTAAAGATCTCCAGTCAACTGAATCCCAAATGCCAATATAACAATCTCAAGTCCATATCCGTAAACTAGAATCAACTGGTAACTCAAGCAAACTCCTCACCTGAGTAATATGACCAATACCAACTAACTCCACATACCTGTCATGATGAGATAATGAAGTCACAATACTATCTTGGTTCACCTTCAGCTGGCTGGACAAATCATGTGAAGTACTACCAGCCTCAACCTCATGTGATGAAGCATCTAACTGTGCCTGGTACTCTTTCTCAGCAAAGTCATGAATGCTCAATGTCTGCTCATCTCTACCAGGTATCTCACCATCCTGCACAACAACATCCTTATAATCATCATCTGAACCCACTACACTGTAGTCACTGCCTGTTGTAACTATACCATCTTGAATACCTGTGGCATCACCCTTTGACGACCTGTAAACAATTGTCTCAATTTGAGTATCAAGTTGACTGTTACTATCAATCTGTGTGATATCCTTTCCCACCACCTCCTGTGGCAGAGTAGAATCTGAGACCTCTACCTGGCTATCAGCTAGTTTCTCAAACTCCTCATGCAAGTTCTTGGGAATTGTGTCATTTGTCCTGTGAGAAAATCTGCCAAATAGAAATCCAGTCAACTTATCCACCTTAGCTGGGTCAGATAACATGTCATTTATACGGTGGTGCTCAACCAACTGTTTAGACATGTCATGGCTTATTTTCATAAGTTTATCTCGAATGTCTAAATAACCATCCTTTCTACTATTTTGACTCTGGCTATCAATTGTCCGAGATTGTTCCCTCTGAGACTCTGTACTATACCTGTCCATTCTGGATAAAGTAGAGTGTAACCCCAATAGGATATAACTTCTTCAAGCACCAAGGACTAACATGCAAATGATTAGAAGTAGCATGCAACCATAGATTTGGACATGCAACTGATTAGAAGCAACATGCAACCACCAAATTATGACATGCAAGATCTGGGTAGTTTTCAAAACTGACATGCAAACTTCTACAACCACCAAATTCACCAAGAACTAACATGCAAATGATTAGAAGTAGCATGAAACCATAGATTTTGACATGCAACTGATTAGAAGCAACATGCAACCACCAAATTATGACATGCAAGATCTGGGTAGTTGTCAAAACTGACATGCAATATCTGGGTACTTGTCAAAACTGAAATGCAAACTTCTACAAACCCTCAGGCTGGCAAGATCATGGCTCTGATACCACTGAAATGTCCCTTTTTCTGATTTGATATGGTATTTCACACCTCTAATCAGATTTTCAAAATCAAACAACTGATATCACAAAGATCCACCAAATTTCTCAAGAAACCCCAAATCGGGTATGCTGAAAATAGTGCTAAAAGCTTCACAACTTCACAAATTATTAATAAATCTGAAAATGGAAATTTTTACAGAACTTTCAGCAGCATAACAGCCTACAAATTGACATTTCCAGATCCGTATAGCCTTTACACAACAGCTCGAAAATGTAGGACCAAAACTATGCTCATCGGGCTCCCGAAATAGCACAAAATATACCCGAAAACACCACAAAAAAACTAGGAATCTATCTCAGAAGTTTAATCACGTCCCAATATATATATTCAACTCTATTTTAACATTTTAAAGTCTGATATACAGCAGCAACCCAAACTGATATGAAATACTCAACTGTAAACACCAAACTCATACAAAAACACACCCGAAAACTCACAAATCTACACTGTTCAGCACAAAGGCAAACTCTGTATGAGCATGCACATGGAATGGCTTCAAACTCCCATCCTTAGCCTTCCTGGAAACCTGCAAACTCCCGTTCTTGGGTCTCCCTGGAAACCTGCAAACTCCCGTTCTTGGGTCTCCTTCTCCACAGGTTTGGCAGCCTCTGAAGAATAACAAAGAATGAGCAATAATCAAGTTCTGGGATGAGCCCAAAATGCCTCCAAACCCCTTAAAAGAGGGCATAACTGTAACTCACGTCCAAGAGAGGTTAATGAAACTTATTTTAATAATAATTTTCATTTATTAGTCCAACGGTTTCCAAAGATTAACCCCCTTTTTCCGAAACTTCACTTTCTTGGGCCTGCTTGCCTTAGCAAAGATTTTCTTTTTTAATTATTTGAAAAGGGGACATGACACACATAATCACTCTAATATTTACCCTTGTAGTTGGAATTATCTCATAATTCTCTCAAAATGTTCATGAGACTCAATGTAAGTAAGAACTAAATGTATCTTAATGTATACTTTGGGTACATTTAATTCCTATTTATTACACATGAAGAGATTATCTTAACTAACTAGGAAGATAGATTAATGATTAAAATTTTGTTGATATATTTATATTTTTCCTTGAATTTGAGTTTTGATTGTATAATCTTGCATGATGTAGATACTACTTACATTTTCATTGAGAATAACTAAGTATTGAGATACATGTTTGGCTAGCAATGGTATTCTTTAGATTTAATAGTTTTTAAAAAAAAAATGTTTCTCCCAATCATCCCATGGTTATGTTTTGGGTAATTACAAAGTTTTTCAAATTCCATGTATCTAATTAGAATATCAATAGACTAAGAAAATCAAGAACTAGATTCTCTTTATTAATAACTCATTTATGATGGATTTCTCAAATTAAACTTTTTACTTATCTATTAAGGATTTCATTGATAAAATCTCCACTAAGTGCACATTATCACTTGAAATTAGCTTTAGTTGTACAAATAATATTTAGAGTAAATAAATTTGTCCCAAACGGTCTTCTTAAGTTTTCCTTTCTTCAACTTTCTATATATATTTTTTGCATTCTTTATTTTTTTTAAGACTTTTGGTTTTCCCTATTGATCCCCTTCCCTCCTTATGTCCTTTGTTTGTTCATTTCTTTCTTTCTTTCTTTCTCCATTTGAGATACTTTTCTTTTTTACATAAGTACCTTATCAAGTCTTGTTATAAGAATTTTTCTTTGTAATTATTTGATCCAACACTAAAGTGGGGTGTTTGTGTGAATGAACTTTAGCATCTAATTGATTCCTTCACATGACCTATTTATTCCTTGGTTGATAAGCTTAGTTTGGACAATTTTGCGACACACATAGCATAGTTTTCTTTTGTAACTCATGTCATGAATTTATGAAGCTTTCCATAATCCTATTTATTTTATCTCTCACCTTGTCTTTATAAAAATGCATCATTTACATATTATAACATGTAATGGATCTTGCAATCTCATGAATGATGTATCATTACTTGGTAGTATAATATTCATTTTTATTTCTCTCTTCTACTTGAAAGAAGATTTGGTGTTCAAAATATTATTTCTCTTGTGAGTTTTTTTAATGACTTGAACAAGATACTTATTAGAACATAGATTTTAAAAGTGCATGCTCACATAATGAACGTAATATGATGAATTGGTAAAACTAAATTTATGCATGTGAATTATGTGATAGGAATAATTGATGCCTGAATAACTTCTAAACATTAATAATATATTTTATATAAAAAATCCAAATATAGGCATATTCTTTACCTAAGAAGAAAACATAAACCACTGATCCTTGTTTCCTCCACAATACACAATATAAAGTCACTTTTTTAAAGAAAATATAATATTACCAATAAATCTAAGAAAATTCATAATGATTTAATTTTTTTATATTTGTAAAATTATTACCAATATGCTATCTATATATATTTACTTTGTTACATTTAAAACCCTTACAAATGATATTTTTCATCTTTAAATTAGTACTCTTTGCTCAAAATTATCATAATTTCCCCCTTCCCTCAAAAGTAGATAACTATAAACTTATAATATTTTTATCTTCCATAAAATTATTATAAATTCACACATTAATTTTTAATAATGTGTTTAAATGTATATATTTTTTCCACAATAAATATAATTATTTATAATCGTATTTATATCAGATTGCAGAATTACTTTTTATTGATACTTAAACTAAATTTATAAATTTAATATATTTTTTTGTTCAAATAGTGAATAAATATATAATCAAGAAGACATTCACATCTTATCCTTATCTAATCATAATAGATAATTAAAAACATTAATGACGACCTCGACGACTTCGGAGGAGTAACAACTAGTGACCACTAAAGGCAAGAGCTTGAGTATGAAAATAAATTAGCATCGATTTGAAAGTCATTTTGTTGGGGAATGTCAAACATACCTAGTGGTAATTTGGAGGTTAGCAAGACTATTTCCACTTAGAACAACTAAGTAGAATTTACACGCGCGTTATCCAGAAACTCACGCATTATCGTTGAAATTTACAAGATGTGTTTTGGGGACTTAAAAAATCAAAATTTTGTTGTATGGTATAGCATATAGCAAGGCACAATTGAAAGATTATATTGTTTTCATTTTTCATTTTCATTTAAAGTAAATCTCAGTTTTGGATAGATAAGGGTTAGGGCAAGAACCGATTAGATCGTGATATCCATATGATATTGGAATGCATGTTGTCTATTGTTGATTGATTAAAATGTCTATATACGTAATACAAAAAATAATTGGGAGCTACCCAATTCGTGTAGTGTTAAATAATAGATGAGATAATTATCATTTGACTACAAAATTCATAATAGAAAAGCACACTTGTTTCCCCAAGTAAAATCTACGCATTTCAATAATACAAGCACATTCTATCAATTTATATCATCTAATTAATTTTCAATGATTCAATGATTTTTGAGATAGAAAGTTCTATTTTGCATAGATTTATTTCATACCCATTAAACATCTCTCAATAGATCCAAGACTCATTGATTACAAACGAATTTGTTAAGCAGGGCTCTCAAACGAGATCAATAAAATCCATAACAGAAATCAACAACAATATTTCCAACAATGCGCTGGTTTACCACACTGTCAACATGTAATGAGACAACAAATTCCCAAATGGGAAAAATACATGAGACCAGTATTATTGGGGTGAATTGGTTTCTAAACCAAAGGTAATGTATTTATCCAGGTGGAAGAACCACTAATCTAAAAGCCCAGTCATTTTGAACACCGCATTACGTACTTTGCAGAGATCTCTTCCTTTGAGAGTCCTACCAATCCCTTCAACAACAGAAAAACTGGTGTTATTGCTACGATCATAATGAGCGAGAAACTCGTGAGGAGGAATCACTGCCATTTCATCATGATCCTCATCATCAAATACTCCTTTGCGTTTTCCCCACTGTGGAACCCTAACTGGAGCAGATTGATAATGGCGGCATTGAGATCTTTCCTTCGCTTTATTTTCTTTCCGCTGAAATTCACTCCTTGTTGTTAAACCCACAACGCTATAAACACCGGCTGAGCCGGTTTCTTCGACCTCTCTGAACACCACGTCTTCTTCGTTCAAATCGCTGAGGTCTTCATTCGTTGGAACGCCTTGAGCGAATCCCAGAAGAAGCTCCACTCGACTCAAGCCCGACTGTAACCTGCGACAACCGGTATCCCCTGCCTTCTCCATTCCAACACATAACAAAACAAAACAAAAATAATAATCCGTTGGGTCTCTACGAAGATTATCGAATCAGATCTCTTATAGAGGGGGAATTAATTATGAAACTTGCTACGCAATCTATGTGTTAATTGGAATTCTGAAATTTCAAGTGTCGTACTGCTTACTTCTCTCCCTCGTGCATTCCATGACTTTTCTCGTATTCTCAAAATTCCTCCGAATATTATAATCGCACTTGTGCTCTCGCCATTCGTGCTTGTTACTACCCGAACCTTCCTATTTAATGTCCAGGATTAACAGTATTTTGGAATGTGTTCTTTTTAGCACGGCCGTCCGATCTTGGGGAATCGACGGTGGATTTCGGTGGAGGAAACTGTAGTTAAATACTCCACGTATTAAAATGTTATCGTATACGCAGAAGACGCCGCAAAGAGGAAAGGGAATCGTTTGCTTTCGGATTTGCTTTGTCTCGGCGTTCGGGCCAACATTTTTCCTACCTTGCCAGATTTGAATAACGTTTTGGCTTGCTTCTGCTGTGTTTGTTACTGTTACCCAGTCAATAACCGTGAACTCCCTTACATAACAACTGGATTTTCTATGGCGAAAAATTCATGCTTGCTTTCCATTTTTCAATCAAACGGCTTTGCTAATTTTGCACGTCCAATTGGACTGACTTTTGCTTCAGAAAATTAAAATAATATATCCGGAGAGAAGAGTGGTTATGAATTGGAATTTAGTTTAGTGTTACGGTTGTTTCGCTTTTCTCTTTGGACGAATGTAAATTTTTTTAAAGAGCTATATTTTTGAAACAGTTACAGACCAGATCTAGTTCATATTTTTGCGTGGGTGTTGTATGATTTTTTTAATATTTTAATCATGCAGTTTGATCCGGAAAATGTGATCTGTTAAATCTAAGGTAGATATCGGCTTCCGATTCTTTCACAGTGATACTACATTTTTTTTTTAAAGTTTAGGTGTAGTTTAATGATTGTTACGCAATGATCCCTTTGCAACTCGTCAGTGGGATCTGATGTAGCAAATATTCTTCTATGATAATTTAAATGTTGGCTTATGATTCTGTTATACTTTGGTCATGGAGTTTGATGTGCAATGTAAGCAATAAAAGTTTTACACAATTAAACCTATTGGCTTACAATTCTCTTATATTTGTAGATTTTACATTATACATTTTTAGTTTAGTAATGGGTGATCCCTTCTTAACTTGTCAATTTATATTAACAATTATTACAAGAAGCTAATTCTCATGAACTCAACATCTTTTAGGGTGACATCAATTAAGGTCAAATTTACAAAAACTCACTAAGAATTTTGTTCGCCATGGTTGACTCACTATCAGTTGGGTTGACTACACTTAGATATAAGAACAGCTGACTATCAATACAATTAGGTTACTCCTAGAACAAATAGGCTCACTTCTATAAAATATGAAAAGAAATTGAATCTACCATTGATATGAGAATCACCAACACATTGCAATACAAAAAGATATATCAATTGCATCCCCACATACAATATTCATCAAAAACATCTTTTGTGAATACATTCATAATCACTTTGTGTACAAGCAATAAATAAGCTACACATATAACTAATTTCATTGGTCTTCTTAAACTGCTTGAAGTCATGAATCATGTTTACAAGAAAATTTGAAATAGATCACAACCAAGACATTCCCGCGATGGTAAGAAACGAAATTAGGACCATATCAATTAATACAATTCACCTTGTGCATTTGAAAACAAGACACCATCTTCAAAGCCATTAGTTTCAATGAATAGGAAGAGCATGTTACACGATAACAAGTGGTATAAAAACACAAATGAAGAGACTCCAGATAAGATTGGCACAAGATAATTGATACACTCTATATTTGATAGAAAGTATAACAATCACATAAAATAATAAAGATAAGTGTCTAAAGCACACCTTTTGGTGTAAACATCTACCAATACACCAAGATTATTGGTATACATCAACATATACGACCAAAGCATGAATATGCATAGGATATTTTTACATCAATAATATTAAAAAATGAAACAAAATATGAATAACAATAATCTTACATTCTAACAATCTCCCCCTTTGACATTGATGAAAAAACTCATAAAAAATAAAGCAAACAACTCCAAAAGATATCATCAATAGTGAAGTTCACTATTCTATTAACAAGACTCACTATTATTCAACTTTAGTTACCCTTTGACAACAATAGAAAAGGGCCCACCAATACATTTGGACCACTTTTCTTATGATATTTTTTTTATGGAGGAACATTTTGTGAATTTGATTTTTTTTGCAATTGCCCCCAATTTTGTTAGAATTTTGACTACATGTTTTAGTCCATTGGAATGTCGATGATTTCAAATAATTTTTCTTTTATTTCCTAACACTTTTAGAATTCTATTGATAGCAGGTAATACATTAAAAAACGAAAAAAATTGAAATCATTTTCATAGTATTCAACTATGAAATGTTAGAGTAATAAAGTTTTTTCTTATTAATTAAATAATATTAATTTAATTATTTAGTCGCTTATTATCTCTAGTTTACTTAAGCTAAAATTTGGGCATATAATAATTAATTCTTTTATTGATTATTATCATGCAACTTTGGTTTTACCTATTAGGGTTTTGATCTCCTTTTATAAGGATTGATCTCTTTGTAATTTATTGATTTGCTTTTGATTGTAACAATCCCTCTTTTTACTCATCAAGAATGTTGCATCTATGGATCTAGGAATTTCAGCCTTCATAGTTTTTTGTTTCTTTCTTCTGTGGCAGGTGTTTACATGTAGGTGATTCTTGGGAGTTGTGGGGTTGATCTTTCATAAAATTCAACATGGTACCAGAGCTCCAGATCTCCATACCCCTATTCTGTTTATGACAAGTTTGGCTTGGCTTTCAAATCTGTGTTTTGTCTTTCAAAGGGTTTCATTTTTCAAAAAAAAAATTGCATTAGATATGGGGGTCACATTTTTTCAGTGCACCTTGAGCCCAAATTGACCTCACCCTTGAGCTCAATGCACTCAAAAACCTTTGTTTTCACATAAGATTTGTCCAATTTGGACATAGTTGGAATCTAAGGAAAAATAATATTGCTTCCAAATTGGGCACGTTTCTTGAGATGGCATGCAAATCAAGATTTTTTGGAATGTAACAATTGAGATTTTGGAACACAAATCAAGAATTTTGCATGCAAATTGAGACTTTTGGCATGCTTTCTAAGGCATTTTGGCACAACTCCTGAGGTAGTGATTTTTTTAATTTTTCCTTTCTAGCTCTTTTTTAACCTACTTCTGGTTTTTTGGCTAAAACTTACTCATCTAGACTCTACTTTTCACAAATGAGATATTGTTAGAAAGCCGATTCTAGGCTCATCATGATGGTGTAGTTTATTTGGAATTTTTGTGCTCTTTGGTTGTTCGTCTATCTAGTCAAACTTAGAGGCTCTATTTTGCACTCCATGAAACATATCTTGAGACATTCTATTTTCTAGATTCTGCTCTAGGAAAATCTCATTTAGTTTTTTGCTTTTTTGCTTTCTGGTGGATATCTTGGTTATTTCAAGTACAAAGATTGATTTTGTTGTTTCAGATGATTTTTCATGTGTTGTACTATATCATGTATCAATCTTGTGTCCCTTTTGATCTTTGTTGACATCCTTTTGTAGTATTTTTCGCAAATGCACTAAGATTAAGTGTCACTCTATTGCTTTTTGAGATCTTGCACATCTTTGTGTTTTGTTTTATTTGTACTACATTAGAAAGTGCCTTGGGGGGTTTCATGTTGGCCATATTCACCATCTTCCTTTGTCAACTGAGTGTTCCTTCCATGACATTGACCTCATGATCTGTCAATGACACATGCAATTATAGGTGGTTGTACTTTTTTTGCACTCTTGATGTTCCTCGTTCTTCTTTCTATAGGGGATATTGCATTCAATTTCAGTATTCATGTCTTACCTCTCAATATTATAGTATTTTAAATCCTTTTCATGCTTACCTTGGTCGCATGGTTGTGCCTTAAAATTTTTCAAAAGCTCACTTTGCACAAAAAGGATTAAAAATAAGAGAAGAATTTGATTTAAATAAAACAAGGGCACAAATTATGAACTAGATCATTTTTAAAGCAACTTGCTCATGAAATTTTGAAAAAACCCTAACTACTTGGGACATGAACTTGATCCTTTCACATTATATTATCAGAATTTTAGCATATTGTTCGAACTATGGGCTATTAGTGGCTCTATTTGGGGATGATGAATAGCTAGTATCCATGCAAGAATTAAAAATTTATGTGTCAAGAAGACCACATACAAGACAACAAATGACAATATTTGGAGACAAACACTTAATAGAACAAGGGAAACAAATAGGAAAAACTAAAACCACAAGACTGTATAAGAACATACAAAAATACACAAGATATACAAGAACCCTAAGCTAATGTTCACAAAAAAACAAGCATTTCAACATAAATACCTCTTCAAGAATTATCCATGAACTGGAAATTCCAGAATATCCCTTGATAATTCCTTTATAAAATAAGAATCTTCTCCCAAATTTTCATGAATCAATTATGGGCCTAACCAAATAGGATCAAACTTTCCATGTTTTCCCTTTTCTTCTATTCTTGCATTCGACACTAGAATTAGGTCTTCATGCACAAATTTCCTTGCCACTATTTTCTTATCATATAGTTCTTTGCTTGCAATCACAATTTTGCATTTCTAGCAGAGGCTTCCTACTTGGTTTTAGCTAATCCTACCAATTCATCCATTCTTTCATGCATATCATCTATGATATCATCATCATACAATTGAATATAATTGAATAGACCTACTAGGTCATTTTGGGGCATTCTAGCTTGAATTCCATGTACTAGATCAAAAGGTGAAACACCTATTGCCTTTTTAATGGTTACTCTATCAACCCACACTACCAACTGAAGCTTATAATCCCAAACCTTTTTGTTTTTATCTAATATCCTCAAGTTATGATCTTTAACAAACTTTTATTAGTTGACTATTCCTGTCCATTTCCCTATGGATGATAAGGGGAGTATGTTGATATTGTAATTCCATATTTGTCATACAATTTTATAAACTCCTTTGATCTAAAACACATAGCATTATCAGTCACAATCTTCTCAAGACATCCAAATCTGGTTATTATGTTATTCAATAAAAAATTATTCACCACTTTTCTTGTAGCCTTTCTGGTGGGAATAGTCTATACCCACTTTGTGAAGTTATCTATTGCTACTAGTATCCTGAATGTATCTCAGTGAGTATATTTTTTGATTCCTTCTAATCCATACACTTCAGGAGTATTCCCTCAAAATTTCTCCACCACATACTTCCATTAATGATAATATATCTAACTACATGCAACTTTACAGATCTCTTTTCATTATTAGTTAGATGGGCTGGAGTTTCCATGTGTTGTAGGTAGTATATCACATCTTTATACCAATCACAATTATTCATATTACATGTATATGATTTGAGGTCCTTACATACAATATTTATTTGGTTAGCATCCAAATTTGATTGAGCCATCAATTTTCTAACCCCTGAACTCTCACAAATTTAGTAATTTGGATTACAATGCTGAATTCTTGGATTCTATTAATACATTTGAATCTTCTACTAGACACCTCTTATTGGGAGAATATATATTTGACTGCTACATTAGGTACAAATGCAATAACAATGACACCAACTAGATAGCACCTAAATGCTTTAACAACCTTCAAAAGAGCATATGTCTTCTTCTCATTTATCTCATTTTTCAATTCTATGGGTTGAAGTGATTTACTAAAAAATGTAATGGGTTGTTCATACCCTTACTCATTTTTTTGAAGTAAAACTATAGCTATGGTGTGGAAGGAAGAAAAAGAAAATATATGCATTGGATTTGCATAGTCTGGTGTCCTTAGCACTAGTGCATTTTTTATAGCATTTTTAATTTCTTAGAAAGCAACAAATGCTTCACTGTCCCAATTAACTATTGCTCCTTTCTTGAGCATCTTGGAAATAGGCCTACTGATTTCAGAAAAAAAATTTCACAAATCTTCTCAAGAAATTGACTTGGCCAAAGAAGGATTGGATACCTTTGAAATTTTTGTGTTTAGGGACCTTTTCTATTGCTACCACCCTTTTAGGATCAAACTTAGCTCCATATTTAGACACAATATGGCCTAGAATTTTCCTTCTGTCACTCCAAAAGTGTAGTTCTTTGGGTTCAATGAAACCCCACACTCCAAGGCTTTTACACAAATCTTTTCTAGATGCTTATAGTGGTCCTCAGCCTTTTTTGAGTATGTTGTTAGATCATCCTTTTTAACAACCATAAATTTATCAATGTATTCCTTGAACATAAACATAAGTTCTCTAAGGGGTTGTGAAAGTTGTCTTAAACTATTCCTTCTTATCAACCAACACTTGGTTGTATCCAGAGAAACCATCCATCATGGACATTAATTCTAATCTAGTTACTTGTTGCAACATAGCTTCCATGTTTGGCAATGCATAATTTTCTTTTAGGGAAGCAATATTCAAATTTGTAACATCCACACACAACCTAATGTCACCATTTTTCTTCCTGACTAGTACTAGGTTGGACACCCATGAAGAATGTCTTATTGGCTTGATTATCCCTTCATCCCTTAGCTTCATAAGCTCTTCCTACATTTTAATGGCTAATGTGGGATCAACATGTCTTTGCTTCTATTTAAATAGATTAACATTCTCTTTGAGGGGTAATTACATGTTGAAAGAGGTCTTCCCTAGAAGCCTTAAGGTCATTATATGACCATGCAAAAACATGTCTAAATTTTATTAGCAAATCAATCAAGGATTTTCTAGTTGTAGGGGATAAATTTTTACCAATATATACCTTCTTTGGTGATTCAACTATTCTGAGGTTTATTTCTTCAAGCTAGGTGTGGTTTCTTATCCTTAACATATGAATAAAGTCTGTCTTGATTGTCAAAAACACTCTCTAATACCACTAACCATTTGGGTACCTTGTTAGTTTTTAATTGCAAGATTTCTTGACCAAAAATAGTTTCCTTTAGATCTATTTTCTCAACAAAAGTGCTACAATCAAGTTCTTGGTCATAGTATTTATCTTCATTTAGAAGAAAGTTCAAAATATCCTTATCATCCTCAAACACCTACCAATTTTCAATGTTGTCAGGGATGGATGACCTATTTTGTATCTTAATTTTAGATACACTAGAAAATGATATGTCATCAATTTTAATAGCTACATTAGCCAATAGATTAGCCATCTTATTATTTCCTCTATCCATTCAAGAAATATCAAAAGCATCAAATGCTTCAATCTGATCCAGAACATCATTCGTATAATGTTTTAACCTTTTGTTCTTGGATGCATATGTCTCCTTAATCTGAGACACTACTAGTTCTAAATCACCAATAACATGAAATTTTTTTACACCATGATTTGTTGCCACTTTCAATTCTAGCAAAACTACTTCATATTATGCAATGTTGTTGGTACATGTAAAATTTAGGGTGAATGAATATCTAAATGTATTTTTCTCTAGAGATATTAAGACTACTCCAGCCCCTAACCCTTCTTTAGAATTATCCCCATCAAAGTACATAGTCTAGAGGTTTTGAGAATCTAGACACTTTGTTGCTTCTCATGAAACTAGTGGGTCTGGCTTTCAATTTCTTGAATAGTGAGTTTAGCTCTAAAAGCATTCAGCTCTATATCTAGGAAACAAATAACATCTATATCAATGTTGTCTTCAAGCATATGGGTAATTCTTGTTTCTTTGTCAACCGTAATGGCTTTATGAGCCTATGTGGAATGTGGCATAAGATAGATCGCATTGTAGGCTACCTCCCATTGCAACACTCCACTTCCTTGAGAGAAGCATTCGATATTGTGGAGGAATATCAACTACTAAAGCAATCATAGTTAAGTAAACATCAGAGTAGGAAGCTAGTTTAAAAGGCAATACATTAATTGTTCCTATGGCAAGGACTTCTCTTACATCCATGACTCTACATCTATCCTTCTTTGTGTATACTTTCAAACCAATGGCTTCCATAATCCTAAAAGGCATTACAATATTTGAGGCCCCTAAATTAATCATGCAATTCTTCAAGGTTTTCCCATTTATGATAAGGCTAAGGAAGAAATGGTCAATATGCTCTATATATGTTACAGATGAATTATCCAAATACATCTGGGGTATTTGGGACATAACTCCTTTGTCTTCCTTTTCTTTTACTACAAAGAGTATTTCTTAACTTATTGATGACTCCCTATCCATAGCATCACTATTTCCAATTCCTCCTAGCCAAGAAAGAGCTTTATTCTTGTGTTCTTCTATCATATAAATCTCAGATAATGGGACTTTAACAATGATTTTTGATAACATAGAAGTCATGTCTATAGGATCATACATAATAAGTTTTAGCAAATTACCTTTAGATGATTGCACTTGAAAAATGGGTTGTTCCAATTGTTTGGTTATATCAGGACTTGACTTCTTTTCTTCTGTATTGACCTTGAATGTCTCTACACCTTGGAACTGGACTTTCTTCTTTGGTTCCCACTTTTTATTTTTACTATCCTTGATCTTAAGTATTACGGGATTCTCCCCTTTATTTTGATCATCCATTTTATGAGTTATGTCCTTGATGAAAATGCCAAATGCTTTCTCAACAACATTATTTACTGTTCTATTTTTGAGGTATTATGTACTATGAACTTGGGCTACTATCTCAACATTTATTCTATCAATTTCTTCATTAGACGGCTTCCTCAAATTTATATGTTTAACATCTGATATCACATTGCATGCCTTATTCTCATTATGGTCATCATTATCTAAAAATACTTGGTAATGATGCAATACATACATACATACATACACAAGTACATGTAGACATACATACATACATACATATGTATGTATGTATGTATGTCTATATGTACTTATGTATGTATGTATATACATACATATATATATCTCTCTATATACATACATACATACATACATACATATATATATATATATACATATGTGTGTGTGTATATATATATATATATATGTATGTATATATATGTATATATGTATGTATATATATATGTATGTATGTATATATATATATGTATATATATACATACATACATATATGTGTGTGTGTGTGTGTATGTATGTATGTATGTATGTATCTATATATACATACATACATACATACATAAAATATATACATATACATACATACATACATATATGTGTGTCTCTGTGTGTGTGTGTGTACTAGCATCAATCTCAGAGTCTTCCAAATTAGATTCTTCACCATTATCACATAAATTTATCATTTTACATGCCACATCTTCATGACTCTTTTCTTCTTCACCTTCTTGTTGTTGTGTTTGTTGGTTTGCTGGAAAAGATTGGACAATTGTACAATAATCAGGAAAATGAAGAGATAGGCATACAATAAACCAAGGCATGTCTTCCACCATATTTATAGAATTTCTCTATAGTGGATCTGGTGTACCCTTATCCTTTGTGCCTTGGGTATGATTAGGGATAGGTTTACCATCCTTCCATTATGTGGTATAGGGATGATTCTACATTTTGGTCTACTTATTATAACTATTATTAAATTAAGGCTTCTCATCACTACATGGTTTATTTGCATAATTTACTAGAGGATTCAGATTTTTAAGAAGATTCAGAACCTATTCCATCAAATTCATCTTCAAGTTTTTTAGTTGTAGTAGGCTTATCACCTTCTCTTCTATTACCCCTTGGGTTGAACAAATGTGGATTATCTCTTCTCCCTAACTTACTAGATGCTTTCCTATTATTTTCTATATTAACAGCCATGTTATAAGCATCCCTCAATGTCTTGGGGTCTTTATCTCTTAGGGTGTAGGCCATCTTACTATCAAAAGCATTGAAATAAGTTGTCCAAGACACTCATCTTCACCTAGTCTCATTAATTGGAATAACTTATATAGTCTCTTCTAAAATCTTACATTGAAATCAAATGTTGATTCATTTGGATTCTTCTTAATGTTATTGAACTCATTTAAGAAAAAAATTGCATTAGTGTTATCACCATATTGCTCGTTAAAAATATTTTCCAAATCATTCCATGAGCCAATATTACCATCAAGTAACCTGCTAAACCAATTTCTTGCATCTTCAGTAAGAGAATGTACAAAAAAATTCATAACCACATCCTCATACTCAACTTCATTGTTATTCAACATATCAATGAATTTGATAAGATGCTCTTCACTAGTTATAGCATTATCACATGAAAACTTAATGACTTTATCTCTTGAATTACTTAAGATGGGATGAGGAAAATAGGGTATGTCTACAAAAGAGATCTGATTATATTTCTCCATGTAGATAGGTCTTTTATGGAAACTTATAGTATTATAAGTGCTTGTTCTTACTGGTTGAGTTTGTAAAGTGATTTAGGTTTATTGAGTAGTAGGTATTTGGCCAATTTTTGTAGAAGAAGAAACAAATGCTGACTAAGAGACACTTTGGCTAGTTACTATAGGCCGACAAACTAGAACAGAGGACATGGCTTATGAAGGCCTGTTTGACTAGGATGTTATGGGAAAAGTGGATTTCATAAAGTGTATCTTCCTTCTTATTTTGTAGACTAAGCCTCATTTACAACCTTTTCAAGCTCCTTATCCAAATCTTCTTTTTCCTTCTTTGTTTTTTCTAACTCCAAATCAAGCTTGGATAGGATAATATTTTTAGAGGAAGCTTGGGGCTCATTAATTTGTTTCCCTACAACCTTTTTCTTCCCTTGGTTTTGAATCTTCACAGTCAATCCTTTTCAATAGGATTGTAGGGTTAGATCTAGGAAACAATAGGTCCTTCCTTCTCCTTTAGAAGTTGTTCTTGGTATTGGAATTTAGATCTTAAATCTTCTACATCTCCAAAAACATTTGAATGTAAGGCAATATATCTTTCATTTTACTTATTGTTTTGTTCTTTCAAGACCTCCATCCTTCTAAGTAAAGCTTTCATTTCTATTAGAGAATTCATGGTGATGCTTGCCTTCTCCTTTTCCAAACAAATGTGTTTATTATCCTCTTCCGAATCCTTCTTCCTAAAGATCTCAACTTTTGACAATAACTCATCTAGGTCTAAAGAAGTAGTCTATGAATCAACTGGGTCATCTAGGTCTATGAGATTTATTTCAACATATGCGATTTGTCTAGGATTAAACCTAGTATCCAGAGTATCTTTATATACTCACCTATGGCTAACTTCTCTTTTCATGTTATGTCTAAGAGGGATGTCTCCTATAGAAGAGACATATTCATCTTGGTAAACTCTCTCTTCTAGTAGCAAGGTAGTGCATATCTATCCCAAAATTCTAGAGGTTTCAAATTTAGAGTTTATAGAAGAGGATTCTCTTTCTATCACTAGTTGGTACTATGAATGGAATGAAACACTACCTCTAGGCTTCCATGTATGGTTTGGATCTCCCTTTTTCTTTTCTTGGTTCTTCCAAGCCACATGAGGTAACTTTGTGTACAATAGAACTTTTTGGTTGGCTTTTGTGAATGCTCTTGTATTTTTTCCTTTATCTTCCATTTTGAATTGATCACTTTAATATATATAGCACTAGCTAAAAAATATTTGACCAAGCCACCACCCAATGAAGGGAAAATATTTTTTCTTTTTAAAATGGCTTGGAGATAGAATAATATCATAAGAAAAGCAAGCTCTTAAAATAGATCTGACATAAAATCCCAACACAAGGGGACTTTAATACTACACAATTTGGGAAAAGTAACTCTATGTTGCAGAAAAGGAACCATTTAGATAAAACCCATGTCACAATCCTCCTATTGTATTGGAAACATTTTTTAAAAAAAATCTTAAGGTTTGTCACAAGAAAGAAACTAGTACAAACATGGAAAGAACACAAAGGACTACAGTGATTTAGAGAATGGGTTTCTTTGAACAACTCCTTAGTAGAGTCATCATTTTATTGGCTCCTGATTTAACACAATTTCAATTACCTTTCATGATGTCAGAAAACCTAGGAATTAGCTAGAAAACATAGTGGGTATTCTGAATGGAAAAATAAAAGGACCAACTAACAAGAGCTTGAATTCTTCACCACTTTGAACTCTTCAAGATTTAGGTAGGTTTACCTTAGGAATTCACTCTTCCTTAAAATCAATGTTCTCAACATGAACTCAAAAAATAACAGATTAATTAGCCTTCTTTCTTCTAATTTAATGGAAAAAAAGAGATAATAAATAGCTATTTTACCAAACCCTAAATCCCATGAACCAAGTGGAGGCTGACATTTTAGACTTAAACAATAAAACATAAAAAGATTGATTGATATATATTTTTTGCACTATGTAAGGCATCCCAAAATAGATCAACTTATGAGGATGACTAGTGCCTTATCCATTGGGCTACAACATAAATGGATGATACAGCTACTTATGGGTCTTATCCTTACACTTTGTGCAAAGATCATCAGTGTTCATTTCTAGATCTCATTCTCATCATATCTTTACTAAAAGCCATAGTGTTCTTTCAATTTATACTAAGCATTTACATAATCCATTAGACTATTGGCAAAATTAGATTGAAACATAATTTAAAATGAATTACAACTGAAACTCAATAATCTTTGCTACTAAATTTTAGAGAGCAAAATAGAAATGAGAAAAGAGACGAGATGTGGGATGAACAAGAAACTTTCTATATTTTGTAATAATTTCTTTGAAATTGTATACAATTAGGTCAATATCCCTATAAGAAAGAAACACCAATAGACCAACAACTATTAATTTTTATATTCAATTATGGAATAGATTTATAGTATACATGGATCGACTCAGAATTTATAAGACTAGTGTAACAAAAATAAATTCTGACCCTCACTCCACATATTGGGAATCCTTTTATAGAGAAGGATTGCAACAAGCTTCAAATGGGAACATACTTGTCAAAATTTGATTCAAAATAAAATACAAAGATATTTTTGATATTTTAACTTTACAAAACATTCCTTGCAGTTGGACAAAATGGGGAAGTAGTTCCTATTAGAGTAATTAGTTGTTTTCACTTATTAAATAAATCACTTTGATTTAATTAAATAAGTTTCCTATTACTCTAGTTTGCTTAAGCTATCTTGTAGGTGCATATAATTAATATTTTATTAATTATATTGTGCAACCTAGCTTTTTTAGGCTTTTAGGTTACCCTTTTTGGGTTTCAATCTCATTTTATAAGGATTGATCTCTTTGTATTTTTTATTATGAAGATCTGTTGAATAAGATTTTCTTCATCTGAGTTTTTTAGATCAAACCCTTGCCTCTTCTTGTCTTTTTCTTCTCCGTGACAGGTTTTTTGCATGCAGGTTTTCTTGGGCTTCGTGGATTTATTGTGCGCTTTTGCTCAAATCCTACATGGTATCAGAGCCAGATCTGTTGTAGCTTGTTCAGTGTTTCAAGAAAAAGGGTAACCTAAAAGCCTAAAAAAGCTAGGTTGCACAATATAATTAATAAAATATTAATTATATGCACCTACAAGATAGCTTAAGCAAACTAGAGTAATAGGAAATTTATTTAATTAAATCAAAGTGATTTAATTAATAAGTGAAAGTAACTAATTACTCTAACAACCCCCCCCCCCCCCCCCCCCCCTTAAGTGAAGCTCAAGAGATAAGCTAACCTAGCACACCTATTAAAAGTGGAAAAATGGGTCTTGGCAACAAGGCCTAATCAGGTGCCCAATACAAGGAAATCTCTGTAAATTGGAGAAATAGAGAAAACCACATGGAAAAAACCATACTCCAAAAAGAGATAGCAAAGAATGTTCCAAAAGAAGGAACAAAGAGAGATCATGAAGAGAACCACTGAAGCATGAAAAGCCACAAAACTCTGTAAAAAAGTGCTGATCTATAGAACCTCCATGGAAATAGAAGGCACAAACTAAGCATGTCTATATGGTAGATGATTCATCTCACCGAAATGCATAGGTAGCTAGCCACTACAATCACCTAGTATGTAGGATCAAGTACTAAATACATAGCTCACACTAACGAACCATCGAAGCAAGGAAGCATTAGAACCAACAATATAACTCATAAATGATGTAATTTCTTCTTGACTCTACCCCATGCTCTTTCTATCATGTTTTTGGCATTTTTACTCTATGGTGGATATCTTGGGTGTTTCAGGCCCAAGGATCATTTTCTTGGCATGGGATCTTTTGTTTTGGGCTGTACTATCTTTTGCAGTAACTTTTTTCCTATTCTGATCATTGTTGATATTCATTGTAAGCATCTTTATGCAAATAGACCGAGATAAAGTGCCACTCTTACATTTTAGGATCTTTTTCATCATTGTGATTCATTGTACTTGCACTATTTTATAAAGTGCCATTGGGGGGATAGTTGTTTTCCATTTTGTGCCCTCTTTCTCTTTTGCCTCATGTAGTGTTGGTGAAACATGCCTTTATAGGTGCTTATATCTCACTCTTGATGTGTCTGGTTCCTATGTTGTAGGAGATTTTTGGCCCACTTTTTCAGTTGCTTGTCACGTCACCCTGTCTGCATTAAGGGGGGGTTATATTGTTGGTTCTAATGCTTCCTTTGTTCGATGGTTCGTTAGTGTGAGATATGTATTTAGTACTTAATCCTACATACTAGGCGATTGCAGTGGCTGGCTATCTATGCATTTTAGTGAGATGGATCATCTACCATATAGACACACTTAGTTTGTGCCTTCTATTTCCATGGAGGTTCTATAGATCAGCACTTTTTGACAGAGTTTTGCAACTTTTCATGCTTCGGTGGTTCTCATCATGATCTCTCTTTGTTCCTTCTTCTAGAACATTCTTTACTATCTCTTTTTGGAGTGTGGTTTTTCCCATGTGATTTTCTCTATTTCTCTAATTTACAGAGATTTCCTTGTATTGGGTACCTGATCAGGCCTTGTTGTCGGGACTCATTTTTTTGCTTTCATAGCTATGCTAGGCTAGCTTACTTCCTAAGCTTCACTTAAGGAGGGGTGTTGGAGTAATTAGTTGTTTTCACTTATTAATTAAATCACTTTAATTTAATTAAATAAGTTTCCTATTACTCTAGTTTGCTTAAGCTATCTTGTAGGTGCATATAATTAATATTTTATTAATTATATTGTGCAACCTAGCTTTTTTAGGCTTTTAGGTTACCCTTTTTGGGTTTTGATCTCCTTTTATAAGGATTGATCTCTTTGTATTTTTTATTATGAAGATTCGTTGAATAAGATTTTCTTCGTCTGAGTTTTTTAGATCAAACCCTTGCCTCTTCTTGTCTTTTTCTTCTCTGTGACAAGTTTTATGCATGCAAGTTTTCTTGGGCTTCATGGATTTGTTGTGCACTTTTGCTCAAATCCTATAGTTCCAAAACTAGCAGGTGGCTACTTTTTTCAAGTATCTCCAAGCTGAGCATGTGTGTGCTTTAACAACCTATCATTGTGACTATCTTTTCTTTATTTTCTCTCTTTGTCCTTTTGGTTTAGATCTCAACTTCTTAACCACTATCCCCTAATGGTAAGGCCTTTATCTCAACTACAACCTCCTAGATAGCAATGCCAGTATCAATGTCTAGCCAGGTAGCATCTTGGATGGTGTTCAATTCATCTAAACATTTATTCCATTTAGCATCCATTATTACCTTTACTTCTACAACAACCTTCCCCGTGGCTAATTCGATCTTGTATAATAGATCAATCATGTCAAACATTACTGAAACATCAATTTCATTATTACAATACACAACAAACTGGGATGCTTCAAAATATCCTCAAAAGAAGAAGATCACTCCTACCATTCCTTTATGATTTCATTATCATCAATGATACATGGTATAAAATTTGAGGTCCCTATGGAAATTTTCTTCATTTTATTTTGGACTAATTGTAGTTTTCCTAACAAAAACCCATTTAATTATTTTACTCTGTTAATCATTTTTCTAATAGGGATAATCATTCCCTTAGGTAGTTCCTTCTTTTTAGTTAGTAGAGGTACTAAGCTATCAAATAATTGTGTATAAGGACCCCATGTTGTAAATAAAGGGGACAATAATGATAGTGCCTCTGAGCATTGAAAATTAGCTCCATGCAGAGCAATGTAGCTACTATGTACATTCTATAAAGCATGCTTTAGGGAACCTATCTTGTGCATCATCAAGTTCCGAATTATCTCGATCTCTACTTCCTTGGCACCATCCCATTCATCAATGACCATTTGCTAGCTCTCTCCCATGTTTGCTACATTAGCTTCTATTTAGGCTACCTAATCCTTGACCTTTGTGATAGGCCTTGTCTCATTCCTCAAATTTCTTATCTCTTCATCAAGGTTGGCCACTCTCTACTCTAACACATAAGTTTTCATGAACTTCTCCACATATTTCTCCTAGCATCAATGGATATGTTGTATGTTTGGTATAACTTCTTTTCAAGTATATCCATTTCCATCAATAATGATGTGTTCATTAGATTATGTATCTTGTCATTGGAAACAATGGTAACATTCTAGAATATGACACTTCCTTGGGGAGAATCTCTTATCTCCATAAGAGTTGGTTTGTTAGCCTCAGGAGCAATGCTCCATACTACCATTATCTTGTTGTCTATGTTGAATCCTAACCCTTGATGCTCACCATCAATATTGGTCTCCTCAAAAGAGACTAATTTCTCTTGCCTTCTTATTTGGTTGAGCATGAATGATGAGTTGAGCTCCTAACAAGGAAAGAGAAGCATTCCCCTTCTTTGCACCAACTCTCTAGCTTCATCAACAATGAGGGTTTCACTGTTTGGGTCATATTCTTTCAACCTCTACACCAGTTCAACAGTCTTCTTAGGGGAGTCTCTTGGTTGCATATGTAGTCTAAGCTAATTTGACTTGACCCTATACAAAAATGATCTAAATTCTTCTAAATTTATGAAGTTATCATCGTTCATAAATTTTTGAGCCTAGATTATCCTTCCATCCAACATTTGTATTTGTAGCTAAGTTTTATTAGGGATTTGTTCATATTCCCCAATCTATTTGACTAGAGAATTATGTATTCAATAGTATCAAAGTATTGTGATCCTCGAAGCAATATCTATAATGCCTCTCCTCTAATCTTATCAAGAATGTCTATCAGTTTCTTCTTTTTTATCCCTTGAGCCCATGAGGATATTTCTGGTTGATCATCTTCTACTTCAATTTTAGTCACATCCTCATGATGAGGGAATTGGGGGCTCTACTCTATCCTTTATTTTGGCAAGCACTTAGGACATTATCTCATCAAAATTATGTAGGCATTTATTATACTTGTCCAAATATCTTGTTTCATGGTAGAAACCTTTAAAGGATGGGTCTGATGCCTTCATGGCTTCTTCTATCCTCATTATTTCCCTCCATCTAAGTGTTCTACTTCTATAGACTTCTTCCTCTAGACAATTCATAATAACATCCTACTCCCAATTAGGTTTGCTGTTAGGGAGAGTATACTTCCTCATTTGCTTGAGGTCATGCCTCACCCAATCATTTGGGTCATAGGTTCTGGCAAGGACTGATGGAAACATAGATTTACTGATACATGCATCTATTTCCTCTATTTCATCTTTTCCTATTACAAAATCACCAATTTTTGTATTCCTAACCACAAAAAACCTTTCTTTATTGTTGGGCCTAGGTATTCCTTATTCATCATGATTAATTTCCTAAAAAACTCTAATTGGCCTAATCTCTCTAGGATATACCTAGGAAATACATGAGGGGCTTGGGGACACCCATAGACCCTTAAAAAGCAATGGCATTGGAATAGGAGTAAAACCTCTGTCATAGTTGAGTCCATTGCTCCATAGGTAGATTCTCTCTATTCTCCTCTATGGCTTCAATGAAGTCTGAGCTCATGTGCTCTATATTTTTATACAGAATAATATGTACATTAGTAATGAATAATGGGAGAACTTGAAGTTCCCCATGTCTCCTTTTTGGGTAGCCACAATTTCATTTTGCATCACATTAATTATGTGTGTAACAAAATCATAGCCAACATTGTGGTTTAAATCTTGGATATCCAAAGCCATGATATATGTATTCAGGGGCATTCATGTTGCCATCTAATCCAATTACCTTGTATACCTCAAATACAATAAACTAGAAGTATATGTAGAAAAACTCCAGTGACATAAACTCCCCTACCTTCTTTGGAAACTCACCCTTTTCCTTTTTGGGCTTGGGAACATGTATTTTCATGAATCTCCTAGTGAAGGAGGTCTTCTGATACTTGAAACTTTCCTTCATTTGTCTTGTTTAATTGGCCTCATCATTGGTCCTCCTAGGTCAAAGAAATCAATGAATGTATCCCTATCTAGTTTATAGAGGATACTCATATCCTTTTTATGGAATCCTTTAGTGGTAGGATTGTGTGTTTTAATTAGATCTTTCACCAAATCCACATCTACTATGACCTCTGGCACAATCATTTTTTCTATATTTCTTATCTAAGGGTTACATATTGGTGCCTTCTCAAACATGATGTTATAAAAATACTGAGACAACTCATTCCCATTGGTGTTAGGTATAGTAGCATACCTAAAAAAATCATAGGTACCCTTGAAAATATATGACTTCATGGTATCAGCATGGGATGAAACAAGAAGGAAATATATACTATTATTTAGCATATATGTTTGTCAACTTTGGTTTAGATTTTTTAGTATCTATGAAGTCTCTTCTACATCAACTTGCGCTACCATTTTTCCTTTTTCTTGTGCCATTTCTCTAAGATCAACTTTTTAAATAATTTATGTAAATGAAAGTACTGAAAACTTTGAAAGCTTTGAAATTTCTTTACTCTCAATCTCTTGGCTCTAAATTGTGTGAATGTTGTAATTAGAAATCTGTTACAACAACTCTTTAATAGAAATATTGAGCAACAAAAAAACATTTATGGTGTATTTATGTCAACATGTATGAGAAATCTTAGAATCTCCAAAAGTGTCAAAATCTACATGTACTACCATCCTTTCAAGATCTTTTCATGCACTTTTTGATAGTACATCCCTTTTGAATCATCATGAGTTTCTTAATAGTCATTTTCTTATTTAAGGACTTATGCTTGTGACCCTATGACTACCTTCAATCATTGTGTCATGGTCAAGCTTTCAAGTTGACCTTTTGAGCCAGTGACTCAATGATCATTGATTCAAAACTCATTCACTAATTTATGACTTATTCCATGCTCTTCATAGTTAACTGCATAACTAAGCACTATCAAAATTTCAGCCCTTCCCAAACTGTGTCACATGGTCACTCCTCAATCTTAACATTAATACTTCTTACCCATGACCATGTGATCACCTTTAATAACTATGGATCCACAACATTGCATGCATCATTTATCTTTTAGCCTTTTCTCTCACTACCATGTGAATGTGCTATCGGCTTTGAACTGCTTCATTGAATCACCATTTTTATTTGATATAAGAGTTTTACTTTGCGATCATGTGATCAAAGAATCTCTCAAAGGATTTTACCTTATTACCCACTCATGGGTTAATCTGACCCTTTTCATTGTAATGGTATGATAGTGAAATTGAACATCTATTACTTTATTTGTGATTGTATCACTCATTCATGGTTTAAGCTATTCATATTCCTTTTAACCATGCGACTATGTGAGTAACCATTATCTTCACATTTTGCAACTGCATCATCTAGTCATGACTTATTTCCTCAGTTGTCATTTTATCCTCACAATTGTGTGAACAAGGGTTCTTGTCATCTATTCTAACCACTTCATCCTCTTGCAGTCTTCATTGTATGTTTAACTTGTTGGCTTCTGACCATGCAATCATAGCCATTCACACGGTCTCTACCTCAACTTGTAATACCATCTTCAACCATGAGACCATGCAACTTTTGTTTTTTTAAATCTTTTGTCCTTTGTGGTTTAAGATGTCACTAAGCCACTGACCACTGCAATCGAGTAATCAAATAAATCTTGACCATTTCTCATAGTCATGTGATAAAATGCTTAGGGTTGAAGAAGTACTTTGACCATGTGATTACCTTGGTCATATGGTTACACCTTTAAAATTTTCAAAAGCTCACTTTTATAAGTGTGAAAAGGATTAAAAATAAGAGAAGAATTTGATTAAATAAAACAAGGGCATGGATTATAAAATAGGGTAATTTTTTAGGCAACTTGCTCACAAAAGTTTGAAAAAACCCTAACTACTTGGGACATGAACTTGATCCTCTGACAATATATTATCATAATTTTAGTATAGTGAAACTATGGGCTATCACAAGCATATTCATGATCATAACTACAATATTTTTTTTTACTATCTCAGACAATATTTATAAGAAAGTGGATCATCTTTAGTGGAACTTTTCCTCTTCTTTACTATTTTTGTAAACATGGGTCATGTAGTGTATGATCAATTTTCTATTAGAGTAATCAGACATCACTTATATTCAGCATGAGATCAAACTTTTGTTTAATTTTGAGAATATCTTTTCAATCCTTAATACTACAACCACACCACATTCTATCCATATATCTTCTATGATCTTATTAGTCATCTTACTAAAATGGAAATAATTGTAGTAATAGAGTTTAACCCAACTTATACTCTTAAGAGCATCTCATTAGCATTGAGATACTTTTGAGAATTTCATTTCAAACCAAAATCTATAATGTATTCCATGACAATTACATCATTAAGCTATATGTATATTACTATTGATGAGATTTTTTAAAATGAGTCATTCTAGTATGTACTACATCATTGATGGAATGTTTCTTTTGTTTTAGTTTGTAGAATGGGTCATGCTTGAATTATTTCTCTACAACACAAAAAAGTGGAAATTAATATATATGTAAGAATCCCATTGGAAAAATGATAAGTGCTCTTACAAATATAACCTATTTTTAAATTTACCAGTATAATTGGTGTCATTGATGGATAGAATAGTGTGCAATTGCCATGGAGTTGAAGTAATGTATGTTCACTCCTACCACAAAGGATCGTGAAAAAAGATTCTGTTGAGCTGAAATATTGTATAAAATATAAAAGGACTTCCCAATTTCATAGGCTACAAAAATAGCTTCATACAAAATAGAATAAATGAGTTAACAGAAAGGTTAACCCCCCATCACTTGGCACAACCTTGTGGTCCAACAAAAGGAAAACACATGGAACATTCAAAAAAATCTAGTATCACTATTTTGTAAAGGGTAAAGAAGAACTCTTGAAAAATACCAAAGGACCTTAACATGGAAGATTTATCTATTTTGAAAAGGAAAAAAAAGTGACAGCTACATAATAGTGAAGTGTGGAAAACACGAAGGTTGGCCACAATTCTTATGTGTTCACCCATTGTGAAAGAATGTAGCCCATTGAAGATTTCTCATATTGAGTATGTTGGCTCCTAATTTAACAAGTTTTGAACAACCCAATGCTCAGAGAAAATAGATCTAGGGTGTAGCTACTTCCCATATTTGACACACCTATTCATACATCGGGGCCAACTATAAGGATAAATTACTTCACTTTAGGCTCTACAAAACCTAGGTGGGTAGACATTAGATTCACTTATATGAATACTACAAAATATAGATCTGAATCTAGATGAAGTAGATAAATCCCATGAATCTTAAACCCTTATGCACTAACAAAGGTATGAAATAGCTAATAATAGGACCTATGAGAGTCACAACCTAAGTGAGGGTTATCATTCTAGATCTTCAACACAAAAGGGAAAAATAATATTGATTATAAATTGATATTAGCATAACCCACATATGAAACAATAAGAAACATGCAGATCCTATGATTGGTCAGTGCCCTGTGCATTGGGTGCTCCATAAATCACAACATACATCAAGATATTGGTAATATGTTGCTTCACTTTATGAATTAGACATTAATGTTACAACTAAATCTTATATTTATCATATCCTTCCATGAAATCTACAACCTTGCTAAGATATATCAAGCATTTACATGATTGTTTGAACCAAATGCAAAACACATCAAGACATACAACCCAAAAATGAGATGAAACTAGATCTATGTTCTTTGTCCATAAATAACAAAAGGTTACGAACAACTAAGATAGGAGACAAGAGTCAGAATGAAACTATGTTCATTTGTTGCTTCATATGAATTTCTTTGTGACAAATACATTCAAGATGCATGAAAAGGACACATAAAATACTCAAAAGATCAAAGCTATCTTTTATGAATTTATTATTTTTGTCCATACAAGAGCGAAAGTGCTAAGAGAATCATGAAATCATAGCAAGAGCCTTGCTCAATACATTGGAACCAACCCTCTATAATGAAAGAAAGAAGAAAGATATATAGGAAGGAGAAGAATACCAAATCTGATCTCAAAGTGCCAAATTTCCACTTGAAATTAGTTCACTTGATATTGCAAAGCATCTCTTATCTCTCCTCTTCCAACTACATAGCAAATCTTCATCATTGTTGTTGAAAAACAAGCTTGAAACTGCTCAATGATGAAGGAAAATAAATTACTAAAATTTGTCAAATCAACCACTAAAACATGTGCAAAAATCATCACTAAATGGTTTTAATAGCAAAATAACACCACTAAGGACATACCTAAATTTAGGGAAAATCCACTTAACTGTTTGCCCTAAAACTGAATTTGAAGCCATGGAAGAAAAGGGTAGTATGTTTGAGAAAGCCTCAATTTTACAAGTCCATGAATAAATTTTTCCTTGTAAAACCTATATACATTTAACTTAAAAAAATGTATTCCTTGTTCTCTCCCCTTTCCAATGGTATACAATACCTTTACATTTAGACAAAAATGGTGCCCTTGGCATTCGATTGAAGTTTCAAGCTATTGACAATGAGTAGGTTTTGAAATATTTTAAAATATTCCAACTTATCATATAGTTGAAACTTTAAAATAAACTACAAGTTTACTTAAATGAGAGGAAATCAATTATTTATGTATCTTTGAAATTTTAGTTTCCCTTTATATTATTCATCTAGTTAAACCAATCAACTCCATGGGTGCAACATCTCCACAGTCATGATATGTCCACCTTAGTAATGTACAATGTCCCACTTTGACATGACTTCTCCACCATCATAACATCTCCTCCATCACAACATCTCCACCTTGGTAACTTGTGATGTCCCTCTTTGACATGACTTCTCCACCATTGTGACATCTCCACCATTGCAACATCTCTGCCATTGTGACATCTCCATTGTTGTTACATCTCCACCTTGGTAACCAATGAGGTCCTACTTTTATGTGACTTCTCCACCATCGTGACATCTCCACCATAACAAAATCTCCACCTTGGTAACCTATAATGTCCCACTTTGGAGCGACTTCTCCACCATCTTGACATCTCCATTTTCATGACATCTCCACCCTCATGATTTCACCACTCAAGAATGAGCACTTGGTGTTCCATATCATCATTATTTAGCACCAAATTGCACATTGGGATTGTTCGATATCATGCCAAGTCACCTCCACTCATATTCCAAGTGTCAAGTTTTGGTTGGTCAAAATTTCATTATGTATCCCACCAAGTCAATTGGGCTCCATGTACACATGTCTTTACTACCAAAATCCCTTAACCTTTGACATTTGGTATGTTTTTACTTCCACATATAAACACTAAGAAAAAACTCAACTTGATGAATGTGGTAAATCCCTTGATCAATACTTTCCTAATGCTAAAAATAGTTAAGTAGCATCTAGAAATGACTTCAAAATGTTGTTGGAAATACAATAGGGAAGTAAACTCTAATAGGGGGAGGGGTGAATAAGCACTTTAAAACTTTCAACTTCAAAATCATTCAACACACATCCATCTCACAATCTATGCACATAAATTGAAATACCAAATTAAGCATATACATCCATAGTATGCAAGTAAAACATTCAACACATGTATGACACAATATATTTGGTTACTTAGAAACCCTCCAAGAAGAAGGTAAAAATCGGGTGGGGATGACACCCACAAATATTCACTACTATAGTAATGAAGTGTATCTAATGAAGGTTAGAATGTTTGATCATAAAACAAGATCTACCTTGTGAAAGGTTTCCCTAGTTAAAGGCTTACAAAGATTGTTAGGTCTCACCCTTTTAGAAGTGTGCCTAATTAAAAGACTTCAACATACAATGAAGTAAGCACCCTATTAAAGGATTTGCATCAACCTATTAAGACTACTCAATTAAGAGATTTGACTAATTCACCTATTAGAATGTTTTAGAAATGATCCTTTGTTAGTAATCTATTGCTTGATGTCAAATCACCTCTATACTGATGTGTGCTTGATCCTTTTTTATCAGATGTATCTCTGCTATCTTTTGATTTCTTTCCTTTGTTCTCCTCTAACTGATTTTGCAATATAATTCAAATCATAACACCTTAGTCACCATGAATGCTCTGTTTGTGCATGAAAACTCTCTACAATTCTCCTTAAGCATTCATTAAAATGTTTAGGGTTTGTCCTCCTTAAGAAGACCTAGGTGACTTAGGGTTAGGTATGAATCAATGACTATGGTTCACCCATTTTGTTGCTTAATCCTTCTCTTTTTCTAATTGGATGCATGTAATGCATAAGGATTCATAATTAAGATTCATTCTTATCATCTAATATCATGAAACAATCCTTAAGTTGGTCCAAAATAGATTACATAGAAGTTTGTGCCATTACAAACAACTATTTTAAAACTATGTAACTCGAAACTTGAAGTCCCTAATGCTTGAAATCAACTACAACTTCAATGTTGTAACTCAGCCTCTAAATGCCTTAGCATCCACTAATCACTTGACATCTAAATAGCTTGGCACATACTATTTACTTGATACTTGAGTGACTCGGGACTTACTAGTTACTTGGCTCATACTAAATATCTATCACTCAACATATACTATTTGACAACTTATGCTTGGCATGTATTATTTTTTTGGCATGAACTAAGTAAATGACTTAATTATATTGTCACTCATATGTCAAAACCAATCTGAGGGGAAAAATATGTGTTCATGCATGAATAACCTTTATCCTTTCAAGCATAACTCAAATAATATCCACTTACATACAAAACTTCAAAACTTAAATTTTTTGTAAAAACTTATGACTCATCAGTCTTACGTCAAAATTTAATAACTCCCCCTAAGTTGATTGTGTTGTTTTGTAGCTGAACCAAAATCATTCCTCCTACTTAATAGATGTGCATAAGTTGAATTGTATATTTTGTCTCTCTCATTGACTGCTCCCCAAAAATATTATCTCCCCATTCTGCTTATTTCACCCATACTTCTTATTTCTCCCCCATTTTGACACTTACGTCAAAGGGTTATATACTAGTAGTGTGTTTATCCAAAAAAAAATTAGGGATCTTAAGTATAATCTTCAAAGAAGCATCCCAATTATGATAATCTACCTCAAACAATTTTATTTGGATGGCCATCTCAGTAGCAAGGTGTACTAGGCCTTCATGACTAGAAAGGTGCAGATCTTTCTTCTTGAGTGTTTTAACAAAGGCTAGTTCCTTGTGCAATATCTTCATATGTGGAGTCAGCATAGATTAGATGTTGATCAATGTAATGTTAATATTTTTTTCATGTGTATGTAACACTACTAACTAACTCTTGGAATTCAGGAGATTCCTAAAATGTTTCTCACTCTAGGCTAGAGATTTTGTTAGAGTTATAGTTGATGATTATATATGACTCTCCAAACTCAGTATGTGGCTCTTGATTTCTTGTGTGAAGATTGTTGGATTGCACAATTTGGTGTACAAAGAGAAAATGTTCTCCAGTACCTTCTTCACACTATCAATTTTGGTTGCTAGCTCAACTTGTGATAGTGCAATAGCACTTAATATCTTTTCATTCACCTTATTCTAAAACTTTCTTTTAGACCATTCAAGTAATTTTATATTTCAATCTAGGTCTATGTCATTTACCTTCTCTACTATGCTGGTTAGTTTCTCTATGATAGGCTTTGTTTCTTCTGGTGCTAGTAGGCTAAATGCATCAAGAAAAATTTGCTCAATAACTATCAAAGCTTTCTTCTACCTATGCTCATGTCAAAGTAGTTCTTGATTCTTCTTCTTTTCAAGAGCATCCTAGAGTATTCTCATCTATGGGAAACTTAATCGTTTCATACAAGTTAAAATCAACAAATGATGTAACTTCCTCTACCTTAGATGTTCTTGGATTCAGCCTTAATGATTGTAGGGGTATAGCTTCTATACTCAACCTATGAAGAGTTTGACTTGGAGGAGTAGCAAATGCTGGAAAAGTCACTAGTGTTTTTATTTCTAGTTGCTCCTTGGGTTTTGTAGTCATACCTAGCTCTTCAGTCTTATTCTTTGATTTCTCTTCATTCATAGATGAACCTTGATCTTGTGTTGTAAGTGTAGGAGTAGCATCCTATCCTATTTGTGTTGGAGTTTCTCCATTCTTTTCTATTTCATCTTTCTTCTCTCCAACTATCTCATGCTTGTCATTTTCTATGACCTTTTCATGTCCCAAGACTAGATTAATTTGTACCAATGTACTGATAGTTGAAGTTGTTGTCTCCTTCCTTTGATACACCAAAATAGGTAATGTAGTAGGTATCAAGGGAAATTGAGGAGGGATTATAGATGTTTCTTGTGTTTGAACTTTATCCACTGTAGATGCCTTGTTTGCCTTCTCAATCTCATCAACACTCATCAATATAGGATTTTCACAAAGTTTAGCCTAGGTAGTGGATTTTACCAGTATCTTCTTCAAGTCTTCCTCTATAAGGGGATTGATTTTCTAAGTTATAGCATCAGAAACATCCTTAATTTTTATAGTATCACTTTTTTTATTCACCTTGTGTTGAGGACTGACACTTGGCACTAGTATATTTGGTACACTCTATTCTATCTGCTACTTATCATCAATTGGTATTTATGTTTCTTCATGTGTCTCAGTGCCTTCATCTTGTGCAATTGTCTCAGTGTCAACTATGGTAACCTTAGTTACTTTTTGGTGTTCATCTTTTTCCTCACCTACCTCAATAGGTATCTTCTCAACTAACTGGGTGGTGTCAAACCATATGGTGATTTCCAAATTTGAGTGGTCTTTTATACAACACCCTCAATGTCATTTTGGAATATGTTGATGCCCTGTATTTTGGTGCAAATTTCACTGCATGCTTCTTTATTACCTTAAACATTGTCACCCTATCCAATTCTAGCATCACTTGGGCAAGAGTAGTCTATCTTATTTGTCTTTCTATTGTGATACTATATTTCCATTTTTGCTCAACTCTATCAGATAATTTCTTTGGTAGAGAGTTGGCAATCTCAATTAGAGTTTGTTTGTATGCTGCCATCATGGCATATATTGACTCCTCTACTTGTTTCATCTCAAATTTTCTAATTTTTTCAAACTCAATATGTGTAAGACTAGATAAATTAACATTATTCCTTATACTCTCAAATATATTTTCTAAATCTGAGGATGGATGGTGACTTACCACTTTGAATTGGCTATTTTCATCAAATTTGGTCCTCTCTTCATCAAATTTAGCTGAAGCCATGTACTTTTTCTTTGGTTTATTCTTAGGCTCCTCTTCTTTGCTAGCTAATCTAGCCCTCTTCTCATTTTTCTTATCTTCTTGTTGAGCCAATTTGGTAGTATCCCTTGTGCTTTCTCTAGTAGAGGGAACTGTAGGCTTAGGTTTTGCAACCTTCCTTGGTTTACTAACTACTAAGGTCTTAGTTTTCCTCTTCTTTTTCTCATGTGCTTCACTAGCCTCTTCTTCCTTGACACCCTTTTCAATTTCTACTTCTTCTACTTGATCTTCTCCTTGAGTTAATGCTAGTGGTGCTTGAGAGGGTATATATTCTTCTTCTTCTTCTTCATTTTCCTTGGATCCTTCACCAAATTTCTCCTTAATATTTTGGACAATTTCTTTCTTTCTTTCTAATGATTGAGGTAGTCTTCAAATTCATTTTTATCTTAGATTTAGCCATGTCATAGTTCCCAAAGGTAGTATCCTTAGTATCTACATCTTCTGCAAGTAGTGTTGTTATTGCTATAGAGGCTTCATCAACATTGATCTCATAGCCTAGTGGTCTTAAGCACCTTACCCTTGGAATAATAGCTTGAACATATGTAAAAGTAGTGTCAACTAGAAATCAAACATCATTGAAATATTTATCAACTAGTGAAATTGGTATCCTCAATCTTTTCTTCATTGATTTCTTGATGTCCTCAAAGTAGCTGGTCATAACTGACTCAATATTGTTTCCAAGTTTCTCAATAAATTATCCTATCTGTACTGCAATAGATCTATTTTTTTTCCATGCAACTTTACCAAAATTAGGGAATGTATTATGTATATAAAAGAATATAAATACAAGAATTAAATCAAATTTACATTGTGCACTTTTGGTCTTCCTTATTGCTCCCAAATTTTTTGACAACTATTGCATCTGTAACTCATTAAGGTCATAGGTATGATCCTTCTTAACTATCTTATAGTCCATCTCAATAATAATGCATGGTACACTATTGAGCCAATTGGGTTGATAGAATTTATGTTTTGTTATCCTCACTACAAAAGAAATTAGGGGATTTGATATTGTGTCAATTGTCATTCCTTGTTTGTTCCACACTGCCCCTATATTCTTCTCAATAACCTCTTTAGATTCACTCATCATAGTTTTAGGATGGTCAAGGGTTGGACACCCTATTACTCTTTATATAATTTTATTTGTGATTTTCACCTGTCCATTATCTAGCCATGTAGAATTATCATGAATTCTACTCAAAACTATCTCTATCGATTCAATTTTGAAGACATTTCAGAAATCTAGGGCATGGGTTAACCCTCTCCTCTCTACAATTTTTAATTCATCTTTCAATACTCCATTTTCACACAATTCCCATAGGTTTCCCTAATCTCGATGTCAACTATGCTACTCACCATGTATGTGTAGCAACATATCACTTCTTAAATCATTAAAACTCAAGGTGGTATCAACAATAACACACCAGACAGATCTTTCTTATAAGAAATATTAGGAATGGATCTAAAGTTTGGTTGTCTGATCTTATTGCTTATCAATTGTACAATCAAAAATTCTTTACCCTCATTAACCTTAGGAGCTAAAGAACTAGACACCATTCTATAAACTAGGGTTTGTGAAAATTCAAATTGCATAGCTCAGCACATGATAAATACCTTTTTAGATATATTGTGATGGTGTCAAGTGATTGTTGAATCCTATTGGAAAATTCTTGGGATGATATCTTCAATTCACCTTTTTCTCTTCATGCTTCTCTTCAAATTTGAATGATGTAAAATGAGTAAAAATTGAACATATAGACCTTAAACCTCCTATTTAATGCTAAGTGCTTACAAAACTATAAGCTTGACTTCAATAGAGATTTTGACTCACTCAGCTTCCATGAAGTTTCTTTTTTCTTAGAATCCATTATGAGCTTGGTCAACACTATCACCTTTGATAGCTTGACATGAACTAATATTTCACTCAATAACTATTGTGAGACTTTTCATGCTCAGCAATAACATGAAAACTGACAAAACATAAAGATTTCTTTTATATTTTTAACAATACTTTGCATCTTTCTTCATGCATATTTAATCTATTTAGAACTAATTCCTTGGAATTGACATATAGTAAATATTTTAAATATTAGTCCCACACATACCTCTTGATTTCTTAATAGGAGGTGGTGTGATCACCTGACCCATTGGGTGAAGTGATCCCATCTAAACTTGATGTGATGCAATCTTCCTTTCTCTTCCATGTCTTGTTCATCTCATCTCTAACATTCCCAACATCTACCTTTCTTTTTCCTTTGTTGAACTCACTACTTGGTGCCTTTGACCTTGTTGGCCGATTCCTACCAATGTGATCAGTCTTCAAACAACTAAAATATGTGGTTTGACTCAACCATCTTTTGTAGTCACTTCTGAAATGAGTTCTTCTACAATTTTCAGCAACATGTCCATACTCTTGACAATATTGATAAATATACCTCGTATTACAATCCAAATTATAAGAGTTTTCATTGTGCTTTACCTTTTCTTTCTTGTCTAATGAACTTTTAGGCTTGGATTTGCACTCATATGCTCTAAGTCCATACTTCTAATAATTATAATAGTATCCTTCAAATTTTTGTCTACTTATGGTCTTAGTTCTATATTCATGTGCCTAATGACCTTGTTTGATGCATTTTTGGAAATGATCCATGAACTTCTACTTAGGATTCTGAGTTGTAGTCTTGCTCATGTAAACATTAGCATTATGACCTATCTTACCACAATTAGGACAAGTAGGTTTGGAGTTCTTACCTTTGTTACTTCTTTCTTCACCACTTTTTGATGATTCTCCTTCTTTAGTACTAGTGTAACAAAATCCAAAAGTGTCACTATTGGATCTAGGGAATCTCATCAATTGCTCAAAGTATTTGATAGCTTCGCTAGGTTTGCTGAAATTTTTAGCAAACTCTTTTTCTCTTTTTAGATCAATTTTTAGTTGTTCATTTTGCAACTTCAGTGTTGAGATCTCAATATCGTTTTCATTTAGTTCATGATGAGTAATCATTATTTGACTCAAAGTTTCCAATTGCATGTTAGCAATTGTACTTACCTCAAATGTCTTTGCTTCTAGTCTATTGGTTAAAATCCTTTTATCATCTTCAATCATGAATTTATCTTCTTCAACTTTCTTTTTCTTCTTAGTCACCTCCCTAGAAATATTGATTGAACTTCTTGTTCTCTTAAGACTCTTAACCTCTTTAGTTAGTGTTCCATTCTTTTCCATTAGATATGCAACTGCTACATCAAATTCATTGGTGTTTCTATTTGCAAATAATTAAGTAGTGTCAATCTCTTAGTATTGTGTTTCATTCTCTTCAATAGCTATTTCCTTCCTTCTTTTTATTGATCTCTTTAACTCATCTCTCACTTCATTCATCTGATCTAGGGAGAGTTGCATTTCAATATTTTGATTCTCAATAGTCTTTCCCAACTTGTACACTTTCATCTCCAAGATCTTTCATCAAACCTGCAAGGCTTTACTTTCCAGAGAACTAAGCTCTAATACCAATTTTTGGAAATACAATAGGGAAGTAAACTTTTGGGGGGTGGGAGAATGAATCAACACTTTAAAACTTTAAACCTCAAAATCATTCACCACACATCCATCTCAAATCTATGCATATACACTAAAATATCAAATTAAGCACATACATCCATAGCATGAAAGTAAAAAATTCAACACATGTATGACATGAGATATTTGGTTACCCAAAAAGACTCCAAGGGAAGGTAAAAATTGGGTGGGGATGACACCCAAAAATATTCACTACTACAATAATAAAGTGTATCCAATGAAGGTTACAATGTTTTAATTGTGAAACATGATCTACCCTATGAAAGGTATGCCTTGTTAAAGGCTTACAAAGATCATTAGGTCTCACCCTATTAAAGGATTTCAACACCCTATTAGAAGTGTGCCTTATTAAAGAACTTCAACTTACAATGAAGTAAGCACCCTATTAAAGGATTTAAAATAGCCTATTAAGGCCACTTGGTTAAGAGATTTGACTGATTCACCTGTTAGAATGTTTCAACAATGATCCTTTGGTTAGCACTTTTTTGTTTGATATTAGATCACCTCTATACTGATGTGTACTTGATCCTTTATGATTAGATGTATCTTTGCTATCTCCTCATTCCTTTTCTCTATTATCCTCTAGCTAATTCTATAATGTAACTCAAATCATAACACCTTAGTCACCATGAATGCTCTATTTGTGCATGCAAACTCTCTACAATTCTCCTTAAGCATTCATTTAAAAATTTAGGGTTTGTCCTCCTTAAGAAGACTTGGGTGATTTAGGATTAGGTATGAACCAATGACTATGATTCACCCATATTGTTGCTTAATCCTTCCCTTTTTCTAATTGGATGCATGTAATGCATAGGTATTCACAATTAAGATTCATCCTTATCATCTAAGATTGTAAAATAATCCTTAAGTCAGGCCAAAAATGGTTTATATAGAAGTTTGTGCCATAACAAACAACTGTGTAACTTGGCACTTGAAGTCCCTCATGCTTGGCATCAACTACAACTTCAATGTTGTAACTTGGCCTCTAAATGACTTGGCATCCACTGATCACTCTGCATCTGAATAGCTTGACACATACTATCTTCTTCGCATTTGAGTGACTCATCACTTACTAGTTACTTGGCTCATACTAAATATCAATCACTCAACATATACTATCTGAGAACTTATGCTCAACATGTGTTACTTCTTCAACATAAACTAAGTAAATGACTTAATAATATTGTCACTCATAATCTATGATTAACAAAGTGACCAAAGTGCATTCTCTAAAGTTGATGTTTCATATGGTGATAGTATTTCACATGGAGAATCAAGAAAAATAAATGGATGCTCATTTGGATATTGTGGGTGGGAGGGGGGCGCAACTGGGGGCGTGGGGGGGGAGGGAATTACTCACTTTCAAAGTTTCCTATTCAATCATTTCTACACATTTAAAAATATTGGTTCTGGAAACCTTAAAAAAATACATAATCTATGAGCTTCAAAAGGTTATCAAATGGAGATTTGAGGGGCTCAAAATTGGACAAATGGTACATTAAATATTAGAAAATCATGGAGTATCATTGGGTTTACTTCTTGTCAATAGTGTGTGAAATAAAAATTAATGAAGATGGTGTTTAAAATTCTACAAAATAAGCTAGCACTATATTAGGATAAATGTCATTTTAAAAAGGCCATACGAAACCGATCAAATGGACTAATGAAGGGCTCAAAATGGATACCAAGAATGTATCTTGTGTCTAAACAACACCATTGAATAAATTTCATCAATAGACTCAACTAGGCACAATAAATTAAGCTTCAAAGTGTGGTATTCATATTTGTGACATAGTGCAAATAACAGACCAACATGAAACACTTCACTTTGAGCAACTGAAAACACTATCAAAACACATCATTGAGCCTTGAAATTCGAAATGTAGGCTATTTGATATCCAATGTAAACATATTCAAAGAGATAATTCATGAAACTCAATAGGGTACAAGATATACTTATGCAAAGTAGGCATGTTCATTCTATTCTACACTTAAGGCAAAAATGCAAATTTCCCAAATACTCAAAACAACACCTCACCAAATGAATCAAAACTTCAAACTAATGACCTGAGGTGGAATATGGATATAATAAATGAAAGGAAATATAAAATTGAAGAAGATCCTATGACTCAAAATGGGAACCCAACACATTGGCACAAAAAGCACATATCAGGCCTCATTTAGCAAAGTTTTACAAAATGGGTACCTAAAATGTGCTTGCAATTTTGAGTCCCAATAGTGGCTCTATCTTGGGATAAATGCCCCTTGTGATTATGTTAAGAATTTATGTCTATGGAAGAATCAGACCACTCCAAAAAATCTCTTTGAACAACTTTATTGAAAGTAAGAAAACTAACTCTAACTATACAAATGATGACCTTGGCCCACTAGAACTTCAACAAAACTTTTTACCTCTGCCATAAACCTGATTTACATTTCTTTCTTCCTGAAGTAAGCTAAAAGTATCATCCATATTATTTTCAACAATCATATCAGCATTTTCAATCACTTCATTAGGTGAAACATACTCTACATCTTCACCTTCATAATGTACATACAAACTATGCAAAACTTAAACATAATGTTCACTATGAATGTACTAACCAACATGCTTATAAAATGTAGAATTAGACTAAAAATATTCTTTACTACAAAGCTCATGCTTGCTATCAATCTTGAAAGAGAGTATTCATACTCTACTTGATGAGGGAATTCATACATTTGGCATTCAAATGAGCAATCATACTTGTATTCACAAATGTCATCAGCATCAATATCTGAAAACAATTCAAGATTTTCCAATGTATCTTCACAATCAAATAATTGATTAGCAATCTCATGAGAGAAATCACCATTAAATTTATTACAAAGTGTTGGTTAATCATCAACAATCACTTTATCAAATATTTCATTATCAAACTCATAAAATGCAACATCCTCACCATAATCAATATCATATCTAGAAGAAAAGTAATATGATTTCCCACAGTAATATGATAATGGATCATCATTGAAATCAGGACCAACCAAATCTGAAAATTCATTGTGCTCTTCAAAGATTGGGTCAATAACTCCATGCAACACCCCTTAATAAACATTATGACAAGTAATGTGCTGATCATTATCAAAATATTCATCATATAAAGTGTTGTTAAATACTTTAAACTCATTACCCATCCCATTATCATGGAAATTCTTAGTGTATGAATTAAAATCAGAACTACATGAAGATTCATTTTCTATTTTATTTATCATGCATATAGCATTCATATACACATTATTTTCATTGTCTTATTTTATATAACCAATATGTAAGGACCATGAACCATCTTTAAACTCATCAAAATATGTTGCAACTTCACCATTTAATGGAAATTCAATTACCAATTCTTCTTTCTGATTTTCACATTCAGCTTTATGAGAGACACATTGAATTATCATTTCCTTATCTTCACATTTTGAGGACAAATAATGCTCAAGATATTCACTATCAAACTCATTTATATAGTACAAAAATTTAAGTTCATTTTCAGACTTGGGAGTACAATCATACCTTCACTTATAGAGGAACATTCACTTTCACCATTTCTCTCTTCTTTCGATGTTACATTTGATTCATATGAAGATGAATCAACACTATTTTTTTCATCACTCTAACTTGAATAACCACTTTCAACACTTACTTCATCGGGCTTTGAAACATATGCTACAACTTCATGGTTAGAAATACTATCAATACCATAACAAATATAATCATCATGAGTAAAAGTCCTTGCAGCAAACATTTCATGAACTGATATCTCACTTTGTAAGTCACAATTAGCACAATCTAGAATATCATATATTGTTCTAGCATCATGAACATATGTATTTTCATCAACATTAGGAACAACACTATAATGTAATAATGAAAACTCATCTAGACGTACATTCTGATCCAACTTCTCAACACAATTAGAAACCACAACAAAGGTACTGATACATTGATTTGAAGCCAATATATTAACACTATATTCATCCTTTCTTTAAAATGCATCATATTAGAAAACATTTCTAGCAAAATGACCTCTAGTCAATCCACATTTAATGTTATTTTCAATATCCATTGCTGTTATAAATGACTGATATAATGTGTTGGGTTATTTATCACTTAATAGCTAGCTCATTTTCCTATCAAATGCATTAAAGTAAAACAACCAAACACACTTGATCATCATGTCTAGAATTCTCCAAGATTTCATTCAAAACTCTTGCAAATCTAATATTAAATTCATGAATAAGTACACCATTCCTAATATGAATCTTCAAAAACCTACCAAAAGAATCAGATATGCTTACTCTTTCTCCAACTTGCTTCATGAAGGCTAAATTCAACTCACTCCAAGATTAAATAGAACATTCTTGTAGAAAGGAAAACTAGTCTTTAGCATCACCTTTCAAAGATTGAATAAACAATTTCATATGCACAACATCCTCATGAGTAATTTCAAAGTCACCCATCAAGTCACTAAATAATTGAATATGATGATTGGATGAATTAAGATGATTCCCACTAAACTTAGGAAAATGTTCTCTAATATCAAATGGGAAAATATTTCAGAAGCCATGAATGTCATTAAAGCATAATGAAAAATACCTTTTGGTAGAAATATATCTACAAACTATTTCAATGGGTTGCATTCTAGGTGAAAAAAAATTGACATTTTTTACAAATTTAGAACCCATTCACCCAAGATAACTTTCATAATTCATAACTTGCAGCAAATCAAAATAATTTTCTACCAATCTATTCTTCAAATACACTTCAAAAGTTTCACAAACTTATCAATTTTTGCTTCAATGAAGTGTGTGAAAACATGTCAAATTATTCTCATAATTTATACTAGAAATCACTTGATGGAGAACACTTTTGCACAACTTACTTTCATGAAAGGATTACTCATGAAAGTGGAAATGCTTCAATATGTAATGGCAGCAACTATTTCAATCCTGAAAACAAAAACAAATCTAAAATCTTGTCAAGATTAGAATCTCTTGCATAACACCTTCAACTTGATTCACCACTCATTTAGTAAGAAAATGTTTATCCAACTTGCATAATCACTAGAAGCTGATCTAGAAATTACAATGGGTATGTGAAAGACTTATACAACACATATGGAATTTATATACTTGGAAAGGTTAATAAAATATAAACATTAACTCTAAAATATGACAACAAACTTTGCAATGGGATGAATCATGTGGGGTATTTCACAAATGACTTTAGGAACATAATACATTTTAGATCTGCAAAGTAATTGTTGTCATGGACAAAGTATCAACTGATAGGCATGATTGTAGCAATGAAATGGAAAAAAATTCATGAACCTATTGCTGTAACAAATTTCTTCATGCCTTTATACCAAAGATTTGAGTTCTTTTACAAGGCTTTTTGCAACCCTTCCCCAACAGAGTCACCATTTTGTCAGTTCCTTATTTAGCAAGTTTTGAACAACCTAATGATAAGAAAAAATACATATATGGTGTAGCTACTTCCCATATCTAACACACCTATTCAGACATTAGGGCCAACTATAAGGATAAACTCCTTCTTCACTTCAAGCTCTACAAAATCTAGGTAGGTATACCTTAGACATCTATATGACCAGTGTAAAATATAAATCTGAATCTACAAAAAGTAGATAATACCCTTGAATCTTATTCACTTGTGGACTAATAAAGGTATGAAATTGCTAAAGAGTCATAAGCTAATTGAGGGTTATGATTTCATCTCTTCAACCCAAAAGGCAAAAATAATATTGATTATAAATTGATATGAGCATAACCCACATATGAAACAACAAGAAGCATGCAAATCCTATGATTGATCAGTGCTCTATCCATTGGGTGCTCCATAGATTGCAACACACATCAAGACATTGGTAATCTATCCATTCACTTTGTAAATTATACATTAATGTTCAATTTTTTACATCAACATTTCGGATCACACTCTGTGATCCATCATCAGGATGCATACAAGAGAAGAGAAGGATAAAAGATATAGGTAGTAGACTAGGCAGAAGACTGGGGGGAGAGGGGAGAGGAAGAAGACTGCACACAAAATGAGGATAGCAACCAAATAAAGGAAACCCAAAAATCAAGCAAGCCAACAAATAAAGGTAAAAAAGCTGAGAGGAGAAAGGCACAAAGAGAAGACCCTAGTCAGCAACTCAAAGACCCTGAATAAAATAAAATAAAAATAATTGAGAATTAAAAATTAAAAATTAATTAGATAATGGCTTAATTGATAGATATATCTTTATATTATTACAAAAATTATAAAGTAGATAATTAATTAATTGATTAATCAAATGAATTAATTTAGTTGATTGATTAATAATTAGATAATTATTAATCAATTATCTAATTATTAATCAATCAACTAATTAATTCATTTGATTAATCAATCAATTAATTAATTAATCTACTTTATAACTTTTTTAATAAATAAAGACATGTCTATCAATTAAGCCATTATGTAATTAATTTTTAATTTTTAATTCTCAATTATTTTATTTTATTCGGGGTCTTTGATTTGCTGACTAGGGTCTTCTCCTTGTGCCTTTCTCCTCTCAGCTTTTTTCCCTTTATTTGTTGGCTTGCTTGATTTTTCAGTTTCCTTTATTTGGGTGTTGTCCTCATTTTGTGTGCAGTCTTCCTCCTCTCCCCCCAACCCCTTACCTTTTTATTGGAAGCTTGGTCTGCTACCTATATCTTTTCTCCTTCTCTTCTCTTGTATGCATCCTGATGATGGATCACAGAGTGTGATCTAAAACGTTGATGTAAAAAATTGTTCACACAATCAAATCCAAATAAAAAATCACAACATTGATGGATTGTGGAAATTTGATAGCTCTTATTAATGTTCAAACTAAATCTCATACTCATCATATCCTTCCATGAAATCTAAAACCAAGCCAAGATATATCAAGCATTTGCATGATTCTTTGAACCAAAAGAAAAACACATCAAAGCATACAACCAAAAAATGAGATGCAACTAGATCTATGTTATTTGTCCATAAATCACAAAAGGTTACAAAAAACAAAGATAGGAGACAAGAATCAGAATGAAGCCATGTTCATTTGTTTCTTCGTATTCATTTCTTTGTGAAAAATACATTTAAGATGCATCAAAATAACACATTAAATACACAAAAGACTAGAACTATCACTTATGACTTCATTGGTGTTCTTCATACAAGAAAGAAAATGGTGGAATCGCTACTAGAGCTTTGTTCAATAGATTGGAACCAAACCTCTACAGTGAGAGAAAGATAAAATACATAGGAAGGAGAAGAATCTTGGATCTGATCTAAAAGTGCCAAATATCAACTCAAAATTCTTTCACTTGCTATTGCAAAGCATCTTTCATCTCTCCTCTTCCAACTACATATACAATATTCATCATTGCTTTTGAAAAGCAAGCTTGAAATTGGTCAATGATGAAGGAAAATAAACTCCTAAAAATTTCTAGATCTTCTACTAAAACATGTGCAAAAATTATCGCTAAATGGTTCTCATAGAAAAATTAAACCACTATGGACCTCTTTGCCAAATTTGGGGATAACCCACTTAACCGTTTTCTCTAAAACTAAATTTGAAGCCACCCTAGAAGAAAAGGAGAGTATGTTTGAGAAAGCCTTAGTTTTACAAATATGTGAATAAATTTTTCCCAGTGAAACTTGCATACATTTAACCTAAAAAAATGGATTCCTTATTCTCTCCCATTTCCAATGGTATATGATACCTATCCCTTTAGACAAAAATGGTACCCTTGAGATTCGATTGAAGTTCCAGGCTATTGACAATGAGTAGGGTTTGAAATATTTTAAAATATTTCAACTTATCATATAGTTGAAACTTTAAAATAAATTTCAAGTTTATTTAAATGAGAGGAAATAAATTATTTATTTATCTTTGCAATTTCAATTTCCCTTTATATTATTCATCTAGTCAAACCAGTCAACTCCATGGGTGCAATGTATTCATAGTCATTACATCTCCAACGTCTTGGCATCTCCACCATCATGACTTCTCCACAATTGTGACATATCCTTCATTATGACATCTAAACCTTGATAACCTATCATATCTTACTTTGACATGATTTCTCCACCATCATGACATCTCTGTCATCATGACTTTTCCACCTTGGTAACCTACAATATCCCACTTTGACATGACTTGTCCACCATCACGACATCTCCATTATTGCAATCTCTCCACCTTGGTAACTTGTGATGTCCCTCTTTGACATGACTTCTCCACCATTGTGACATCTCCACCTTGGTAACCTATGATGTCCTACTTTGACATGAATTCTCTACCATCTTGACATCTCTATCATCATGACATCTCCACCTTGGTAACTTGTGATGTCCCACTTTTGCATGACTTCTCCACCATCTTGACATCTCCACTATTGTGATTTCTCTACTCAAGAATGAGCACTTGGTGTTCCATGTCATTATTAGTCAGCCCCATGTGGCACATTGAGATTGGTCCACATCATGCAAACTCACCTCTAGTCATCTGCCAAGTGTTAGATTGTGGTTCGTCAAAATTTCTTTCAATATCCCACCAAGTCAGTTGGGCTCCACGTGCACATGGCTTCACTATCAAATGCCCTTAAGCTTTGACATTTGGTATTTTTTTCACTTGAACATATGAACACTAATAAAACACTCAACTTGATGAATTTTGGATAAATCCATTGAACAATACTTTTATAATGCTAATAACAATTAAGTAGCCTTTGGAAATGACTTCAAAACATGACCAAACCACATTCTTTGAAGCTGGTACTTTGCATGGTGGTAGTCTTTCACATGGAGAATCTATAGAAATAAATTGGTGTTCATTTAGAAATTGGGAGGAAAAATTATTCACTTTCAAAGTTATCTATTTAGCCATTTCTACACATTTAAAAATATTGATTCTAGAAATCTTTAAAAAAAAAGCATAATGTATGAGCTTCAAAAGGTTATCAAATGGAGAGCTGAGGGGCTTAAAAATGGACAAATGGTAGATAAAATAGTAGAAAATCATGGAGTATCATTGGTTCTAGTTTCAGGTCAATAGTGTATGAGATACAAATTTATGAAGAGGGTGTTTAAAATTCTACAAAATATGCTAGCACTACATCAAGATAAATTTCATTTTAAAAGACCATAGGAAACCTATCTAATGGACTCGCAAGGGGCTCAAAATTGATACCAAGAATTTCTCTCATGTCTAAAACACACCATTGAAGGAATTTCATCAATAAACTCAATTGGGCACATTTGATTAACCTTCAAAGTGTGGTATTCAAATTTGTGACATAATGCAAACAATAGACTATCATGAAACACATGACTTTGAGCAATTGAAAACCCTATCAAAACTCATGATGGAGCCTTGAAATTTTAAATATAGGCTATTTGATATCCAAAATAAACATATCCAAAGAGATAAGTCATAAAACTCAATAGGGCCTGAGATATACTTATGCAAAGTTAGCATGTTCATTTTGTTCTACACAAAAATGCAAATTTCTCAAATGCTCAAAACATCTCACCAAATGATTCAAAAATTAAAACTAAAGAGATAAGGTGGATGGTTATACAAAATGAAAGGAAATATGAAATTGAAGAATATCCTATGAATCAAAATGGAAACCCAACATGTAGGCACAAAAAGAAATTATAGGGGATTATTTAGCAAAGTTTTACAAAATGGGTACTTTAAATTTGCTGGGAATTTTAAGTCCCAATAGTGGCACTTTCTTGGGATGAATTCCCCTTGTGGGCATGGAAAGGATTAAGATCTATAAGAAGAACACCACTCCAAAAAAATCTCTTTGAACAACTTTATTGAAAGTAAGGACACTAACTGTAACTATACAAATGATGGCCCCGGGCCACCAAAACTTCAAAAAATCTTCTTACCACTGCCATAAACCTAATTTTCATTTATTTCTTCCTATGGTAAGCTGAAGTTATCATCCATATTAGTTTCAAAAACATATCAACATTTTCAATCACTTCATTATGAGAAACAAACTCGACATCTTCACCTTCATATTGTACATAGAAACTAGGCAAAACTTAAACATAATGTTTACTATGAATGTACTAACTAGTATGCCCATAAAAATAAGAATCAGACTGAAAATATTCTTCACTAAGAATTTCAAGCATGTTATCAATCTTGAAAGAGAGGTAATCATACTATACTTGATGAAGGAATTCACACATACTTTGAATTTGTATCTCTTCATGTGCAACCGGTTGGCATTCAAATGAACAATCATACTTGTATTCACTAATGTCATCAGCATCAAGATTTGAAAAAAACTTCAAGATCTTCCAATGTATCTTCACAATCAAATAATTGATTAGCAATCTCATGAGAGAAATTACCATTAAATTTATTACAAAGTGCTAGTTGATCATCAACAATCACTTTATCAAATATTTCATTATCAAACTCATAAAATGCAACATCCTTGTCATAATCACTATTATTTCTAGAAGAAAAGAAATCTGTTTTCACACAATAGTATGATAATGTATCATCATTGAAATTAGGACCAACCAAATCTGAAAATTGATTGTTCTCTTCAAAGAGTGGGTTAATAACTCCATGCAACACTCCTTTATAAACATTATGACAAGTAATGGGGTGATCATTATCAAAGTCTTCATAATATAAAGTGTTTTTAAATACTTTAAACTCATTAACCATCCCATTATCATGGAAATTATTAGCGTATGAAGCAAAATAAGAACTACATCAAGTTTCATTTTCTATTTCATTTATCAAGCATATAGCATTCGTATCCATATTATTTTCATTCTCTTGTTTAAGATAACTAGTACGTAAGGACCATGAACCATCTTTAAACTCATCAATATGCATTGCATCTTCAACATTTTATTTAAAATCACTTACAAATTCTTCATTCAAATTTTCACATTTAGCTTTATGAGAAAAAAATTAACTTATCATTTCCTTATCTTCACATTTTGAGGACAAAATCACTCTTATGATCTTCATTATGAAACTAATTTATATAGTACAAACATTTAAGTGCATTTTCAGACTTGGGAGAACAATCCATACCTTCACTTATAGAGGAACATTCACATTCATCATTTCTCTCTTCTTCCCATGTTGCATTTGACTCATATAAAGATGAGTCAGCACTATTGTTTTCATCACTCTTGCTTGAATAACTACTTTCAAAAATTACTTCATTGGGATGTGAAATACATGCTAGAACTTCACAGTTAGCAATACTATCGATACCACAACCAACATAATAATAAAGAGTAGAACTCCTTGCAACAACCATTTCATGAACTAATATCTTACTTTGTAAGTCACATTTAGTACAATCTGAAATATCATATATTGTTGTAGCATCATGAACATGTGTACTTTCATCAACATTAGGAACAACACTATCATGTAATAATGAAAACTCATATGGACAAACATTCTAATCCAACTTCTCAACACTATTAGAAACCACATTAGAGGTACTAATATGTTGATTTAAAGCCAGTATATTAACCCTATATTCATCCTTTCTTTTAAACACATCATATTGGAAAACATTTCTACCAAAATGACCTTTAGTCAATCCATATTTTATTTTATTTTCAATATCCATTGCAGTTATAAATGCATGATATAACGTGTTGAGTTCTTTAGTCCTTAATAAGTACTCATTTCCATATCAAATGCATCAAAATAAACAACCAAACACACTTGATCATTGTGTCTACAATTCTTAGGGATTTCATTCAAAACTCTTACAAATCTAATAGTAAATTCATGAACAAGTTCACCATTTCTAAAATGAATCTTCAAAAAACTACAAAAGAATCAGATATGCTTACTCCTTCTCCAAATTTCTTCATTAAGGCTGAATGCAACTCACTCCAAGATGAAATACAATGTGCTAGTAGAAAAAAAAACCAATCTCTAGCATCACCTTCCAAAGATTGAATAAACAATTTCATACACACATCCTCATGAGAAATTTCAACGTCACCCATCAAGTCAATAAATAGTTGAATATGATGACTAGTTGAATCAAGATGGCTCCCACTACACTTAGGCAAATGTTTTCTAATATCATAAGGAACAACATTTGGGAAACCATGAATACCATTAAAGCATGATGGAAAATACCTCTTTGTTGAAATAGATCTAAAAACTCTATAAATGGGCTACATGCTACTATTAATCTCAATTTGGTTTTAACATATGAGTGACAATATACTTAAGTCATTTACTTAGTTCATGTTGAACAAGTAATATATGACGAGCAAGTATGAGTCAAGTAACTCATAAGTGTCAAGCCAATCAAGTGCCAAGCCAATGGTATGTGCCAAGCTATTCAAATGTCGAGTGATCAGTGGATGTTGAGACATTTAGAGACTGAGTTACAACATTGAAGTTATAGTTGATGCCAAGCATTAGGGACTTCAAGTGTCAAGTTACATAGTTTTGACATAGATGTTTGTAATGGAACAAACTTCTATGTAAACCATTTTTGGGAAAACTTAAGGATTATTTTATGATCTTTAATGATAAGGCTAAATCTTAATAGTGAATCCCTATGCATTACATGCATCCAATCGGAAAAAAGGAAGGATTAAGCAGCAATATGGGCAAATCACTACCATTGATTCATACCTAACCCTAAGTCACCTAGGTCTTATTAAGGAGGATAATCCCTAAACTTCTTATGAATGCTTAAGGATAATTGAAGAGATTTTGCATGCACAAATAGAGTTTTCATGGTGATTAAGGTTCTATGATTTGAGTTACATTATAGAATCAATTAAAGGAGAACATAGGAAAGGAATCAATAGATAGCAGAGATACATCTAATTAGGAAGGATCAAGTAAAGAGTATAGAGGTGATATGACATCAAGCAATAAAGTGCTAACTAAAGGATCATTGTTGAGACATTTTAACAAGTGAGTTAGTTAAATTTTTTAATAGAGAAATCTTAATAGGTTTTTGTAAATCCTTTAATAGGTTTCTTACTTCATTGTAAGTTAAAGTCATTTTACCAAGCACAGTTTTAGTAGAATTTTTTAATCTTTTAACAGGGTAAGATCTAACAATCTTGTAAGGCATGAATAGGGTAGACCTTTCATAGGGTAGATTATGCTTCATGATCAAACATTGTAACCTTCATTAGATACACTTTATTACTATAGTAGTGAAGCTTTGTGGGTGTCATCCCTACCCTAATTTTACCTTCTTCTTGGAGGGTTTCTTGCTAATCAAATATCTCATGTCATAGATGTGTTGAATAATTTACTTTCATGCTATGGATGTGTATGTTTAATTTGGTATTTCAGTTTATATGTATAGAATGGGAGATTGATGTGTGGTGAATAGTTTTGAGGATGAAAGTTTTAAGTGTTGATTCACCCCCCAACCCCCCCCTTACCCCTCACTCTCAAAATTCACTTCTCTATTGTATTTCCAACAATTGGTAATAGAGCTAAGTTCTCTAGAAAGTAAAGCTTTGCAACTTTGAGGAAAGATCTTGGAAATGGATGTATACAAGTTGGGAAAGACTATTAAGAACCAGGAGATTGAAATACAACTTGTCCTACATCAGCTGAAAGAAGCAAGAGATAATTTAAAGAAATCATGAAAAAGAAGGAAGGAAATAACTATTGAAGATAATGACACATAATACCAAGAGATTGACACTACTGAATTGTTTGCAAATGGAAACACAAATGAATTTGATGTAGTACTTGTAGATTTGATGGAAAAGAATGGTACCCTGACTGAAGAGGTCAAAAATCTCTAGAGAAAACAAGAAGTCCAATCAATATTACTATGTGAGGTGACTAAGTAGAAAAAGAAGGTTGAAGAGGACAAAGTCATGATTGAAGATGACAAAAGGATTTTGACCAATAGACTCAAAGAGAAAACATCAGAGGTAAGTAGGATTGCTAACATGCAATTGGAAACTTTGAGTCAAATGATGATTGTGAATCATGAACTAAATGCAAAGGATGTTGAGATAACAATGCTAAAGTTGAAGAATGAACAACTGAGAAATGATCTTAGAAAGAGAAAAATAATTTGCTAATAGTTTCAATAAACCCAATGAAGCCATCAAGTACTTTGAACAATTGATGAGATCCCATAGTTCCAATAGTGATACTTTTGGATTGGGTTACACTAGTACTAAAGAAGAAGAATCATCCAAATATAGTGAAGAAAGAAGTAAAAAAGGTAAGAACTCCAAACCTACTTGTCATAATTGTGGTAAGATAGGTCATACTACTAATGTTTGTAAGAGCAAGACTACAAATCAGAATCCTAAGTAGAAGTTCATGGGTTATTGTCACAAATGCAACAAACAAGGACATCAAGCACATGAATGCAAAACCAAGATCATAAGCACACAAATATTTGAAGGATACTGCTACAACTATCAAAAGTATGGACATAGATCATATAAGTGTAGATCCAAGCCTAAATGGTCATCAAAAGAAACAGACAAAGGTAAAGCACAATGAAAACTCTTATAATTGGGATTATAATACTAGGTATAGTTGTCATTATTCTCAAGCATATAGACATGTTGCTAAAAATTTCATAGCAACACATTTTAGAAGTGACTAAAAAAGATGGTTTAGTCAAACCACATGTTTTAGCTATTTGAAGACTGGTCACATAAGTAGGAATTGTCTAGCAAAGTTAGAGGCACCAAGCAATGAGTTCAACAAAGGAAAAGGAAAGGCAGATGTTGAGAATATTAGAGATGAGATGAACAAGACATGGAAGAGAAAGGAAGATTGTAGAACATTAAGTTTAGATGGGATCACTTCACCTAATTGGTCAGGTGATCACACAACCTCCAAGTAAGCAATCAAGAGGTATGTTGCGACTAATATTCAAAAGACATAATATACATCATTTCCAAGAAATTAGTTCTAAATAGAATATATATGCATGAAGATAGATGCAAAGTGTTGCTAAAAATCTAGAAGAAATTTTTAAGTTTTTTCATTTTTCATGTTACTATTGAGCATGAAAAGTTTCATTATGGTTTCTGAGTGAAATGTTAGTTGATGTTGAGCTATCACAAGGTGATAGTATTGACCAAGCTTGTAGTGGTTGCCAATCAAGATGGGAACTTCATGGAAGCCGAGTGAGTTGAAATCTCTATTAAAGCTAAGCTTACAACTATCTAAGCACTAAGCATTAAATGCAAGGTTTTAAGGTCTATATGATCAATTTCTACTCATTTGACATCATTCAAATTTAAAGGAGAGCAAAGAGAGAGAAAGGTAAAGCAAAGAAATCATTCTAAGTGTTTGCTAGCTAGATTCAACAATCACTTAACACCATCATAGTAGATTTTCAAAGGTATTTATCATATGCCAAGCTACATATTTTAAATTTTTGCAAACCCTAGTTTACAGAATGGCATCTAGTTCTTCAATTCCTAAGGTTAAAGAGGGTAAATAAGTTTTGAATGTGAAATTGCTAAGAAATGAGATCATACAACCTAATTTTAAAGCCATTCCTAATATTTCTTATAAGAAAGATCCATTTGGTGCATTGTCAATGATACCACCTCAAGTTTTGATGATTCAAGATGTAAGATGTTGCTACACATGCAAGGTGGGTAGCATAGGAGACATGGATATTAGGGAAACTTTTGGAAAATTATATGAAAAAAGAGTGTTAAAAGATGAATTCAAAATTATAGAATCAAAATGGTTAACCCATGCCCTAGATTTCCCTAATGTTTTCAAGATCGAAAGGATTAACATGGTTTTGAGTAGAATTCATGATAATTCTATATGGTTGGATAATTGACCTATGAAAATGACAAATAATATTGTACACAAAGTGATTGGCTATCCAACACTTGACCAACCTAAAACAATAAGGAGTAAATCTAAAGAGGTCATTGAGAAGAATATAGGGGTAGTGTGGAACAAACAAGGCATGATAATTAACACAATAAAAAATCCCCTAATTGCTTTTGCAGTAAGGATAATAGCACATAAATTATATCAATCAATTACGCTCAATAGTGTAGCATGTATTTCTATTGACATGGGCTGTAAGATGGTGTAGATGTAACAATTGTTAGAAAATTATATTAATCAATTACGCTCAATAGTGTACCATGTCGAGTTGTAGATGTAACAATTGTTAGAAAATTTGGGAGCAAAAGGAAAACCAAAAGTGCACAATGTAAATTTGGATCAATTTTTGTATGTATATTCTTTTTATGTATACAATAAATTCCCCAAATTTGGTAAAGTTTCTTGGAAAAAAAATAGATCTATTATAGTGTAGATAAGTGAATTTATTGAGCAACTTGGAAACAACTTTAAGTCTGTTATGACCAGCTACTTTTAAGACTTTAAGCAATCAATGAAGGAAAGACTAAGGATATGAGTTTCACTAGTTGAGAAACATTTCAATGATTTTTTCTTTCTAGATGAAACTGATTTTACATATGTCCAAGTTGTAGTTGCAAGGATAAGGTGGCTAAGGCCACTAGGCTATGAAATCAATGTGGATAAGGCCTCTGCAGTAATAAAAACATTATTTGTAGAAGATTTAGATGCTAAGGCTACTACCTTTGGTAACTATGATGTGGAAAAATATAAGATAATGATGGATTTGAAAATTGCTACAATCATAAGGAAAATGAACAAGATTTTGAAGAAACTTAAAGAGAAATTTGGTGGAGTAGAAGAAGAAGAAGAAGAGGACATACCTGCTCAAGCACCACTAGCCTTTGTTGAGATATTTTTGGAAGCATGATATATATGTTACATTCATAATTGAGTTTTTCATTGATGTCAAAATGACAGTTTTCTATAATATCTAACAGAAGAACAATAGAAAGATCAATTTGGTACAGATGACTAGTTGAGTATTCTAACTATCTGAGGTTATGAGAGATACATCTTACTATCTTTTATATGTAGTTGATGTTAGAAGAAGAAATTATAAGTTTGGAAGATGTTATGTAAGTTTTGGTTATGTCTATTCTGAGATAGAGTTTACAAAGTCATGTTTTGGTAAACTTGTTATATCTCCTAGTAGATTTTCTATTCTAAGAATTGAGGTTGAGGATATGAAGAAGACATGTTGTTGATGACATGGCTAAGTTCACTTGTCATAATATTTCATGTATGGAAATTTATTCAAGTTGCAAGGCAGAAGATTAATGTTATCACAAAGTGCAATGTGTTCTTAATGTGGTCCTATAATGATTAATTGAGAAGATTTAACAACTAACTCATGGAATTGTTTTTAGGACTTAGTATAAAGGAAGGAAATTTTCCTTTATCATGTGGATATGACATGACATGGAAAAGTAATTTTGTAAAGTAGTACAAGTGCAGAATGTGAAGTTGAGCAGAGTAGAGTGGAAGTGAAGGAAACTTCATTGCAAAAGTTTTACTAAGTGATCTGAGGTTCGATATTTGGATCTAATGTTCATCACTTGGTCTACAAGGTCTGATAGTGATTGGTTTGGTTGATAGAACAAAAGAAAGAAGAACATAACAATAAATTTCTTGTTTGAGCAGTGAGCTCTTCCTGTAGTTGAAATTGCATGTTTAGGCAGTGGACTCATCTTGCATACATTATACTACAACTCCTAATAGGGTTGGAATCTCCTAACATGGATTCAAAGTCTCCTAACAGGGACTCTATGTACTAAATGTTGTAATACACTCCTAATAATGTCCATCCTCTAACAAGGAATATTTATATTAGTACATCATCTTATGGGCATCATTCCCACCAATGTTTTCCTTCTAATCAATGGTTTCCCTAGTCAACATATCTAGTGGAATTGTCTATGTGCATCTTATTATGGTTGTTGTTTACTTTGGTTGAATGGTTAAGTTTGTTTAAAGAAGAATTTTTTTTTAAATGTTGGATAACTAATTCATCCGCCCCCCCACCACCAAGTTATCTTGGTGTATTATTGTTTCTAATAACCTAAAGTCAAGGTCAAGGAGAAGATCAAGTAGAAGAGGTAGAAATTGAAGAAGGTGCCAAGGAAGAAGAAGTCGATGAAACACCTAAGAAAAAGTAGAGGAAAGATAAGACACCAACTACTAGAAAACAAAGGAAGCTTATAAAACCTGAGCTTACTATTCCTCCACAAGAGAAGGAACAAGGGGTACTACCAAGAAGGTTTAGAAGCAGAGAAGCCAAAAGAGAAGAGGTCTAGACCAATTAGCAATGAAGAGGAGCCTGCAAAGAGCTCAAGGAGAAAATACATAGCTCTAACTAAATCTAATGACAACAGTTGATTTCAATGGGTAAGTCATTGTTCTTCTTCAGATTTGGACAATATATGTGAGAACATAAGGAATAATGCTGATTAATCTGGTCTCACACATATTAAATGTGATGAACTTGGAAAAGTTAAGATGAACCAAGTAGAGGAGTCAATATATTCCATGATGGCTAAATTCAAACAAAATCCAATTGAGATTTCCAACTCTCTACCAAAGGAATTATCTGATAGATTTGAGAAAAAGTGGCACTATAGTCTCTCAATAGAATGACAAATTAGAGAGACTACACTTGCTCAAGTGATGCTTGAATTGGATAGGGTGACAATGTCTAAGGAAATAAAGAAGCATGTGGGAAAATTTGCACCAAAATATAGGGCATTCAACATATTGTAGAATGATATTGAGGATGTTGTAAAAAAGACCACTTTGATTTGGTAATCATTATATGGTTTGACAACACCCAAGGCAATATTATAGGCACCTAGTGAGGTAGGCAAGGACAAAGAAGAGACAAAATATGTAACTGAGGTAATCATAGTTGACACTAAGAAAATTACACAAGTGGAAGACATTGAAAGACATGAAGACACACAGGCCCCAGTTGAGGATGAGCATCAAACAAAATAGAGTGTATAAGATACACTAGTGTCGAGTGCCATTCAACAACATGAGGTGAATACAAAAAGTGATACTTTAATGATAAAGGATGTTTCTAGTATTGTCACTCAGATTATCAATCCCCTTATAGTGGAAGACTTGAAGAAGATACTAGTAGAATCTACTACCAAGGCCAAACTATGTGAAAATCCTATACTGGTGACTGTTGATGAAATTGAGAAACTAGAAAAAGCATATGTAGGGGAGGAAGTACAAAAATAAGTAATATCTATAGCCCCTCCTAAACTCACATTTGTACAACCCACATTACCCATTATGGTATATCAAAGGAAGGAGACAACTACTTCCACTGTTAGTGCATTGGTACAAGGTACTCTAGTCTTAGTCTTGATATAAAGGAAAATGAAAATGACAAGGATGAGATAAATGAAGAACATAAAGATGACACACAAAAAATTGAAGGAACACAAGTTTCAACAGGTTAGACAAATACTCCTACACCTACAGAACAAGATCAAGGTGCATCTGTGAGTGTAGAGAAGGCAAAGGATAGGTCTAAAGAGCTAAGTATGACTACCAACCCTTAGGAGAAAATTGTAATGAAAATACTTGTAAGTTTAGCAAAAATTTCTACTCCTCTTGTTAAGCTCTTCATAGGCTGAGTATAGAAGCTATACCCCTAGAATCATCAAGGCCAAGTCCAAGCACATCTAAGGCAGATAAAGTTATGTAACATGTTAATGTGATCTTGGATGAAGTGATTGAGTTTCCCAAGTTTGATTTTGCAACCATCACTATTGAACAAATGATTATACTCCAGGATGCTCTTACAAGGAAGAAACAACAAGAACTACTCAGACATGAGAAACAATAGAAGCAAGCTTTGATAGATATCAAGGGCATTATTCTTGATGTATTTAACTTCCCAAAACTAATAGAAACCAAGGTGATTATAGAGAAGATAACCAACCTTGTTGAAAAGGTAAATGATGCAAACTTGGATACAAATGTCAAGTTACTTGAATAGTCTAAAAGAAAGTTTCAACACAAGGTTAATGACAAGATATCAAGTGATATAGCACTAACATAGGTTGAGTTAGCAACCAAGATTGACAGTGTGAAGAAGGTATAGAGAACATTTTCTCTTTGTACACCAAATTGTGTAATCCCAGACTCTTCACACAAAAAAGGAGCCACATACTAAGTTTGGAGAGTCATATATAGTCATATGGTATAACTCTACCAAAATCTCTAGCCCTAAGTGAGAAGCATTCAAGGAATATCCTAAATTCCAAAAGTTAGTTAGTAGCATTACATATAGATGAAGCAAACATCAAGCTAAAATAATCAGCATCTAGTCCATTCTAACTCCACATATGGAGATATTGCACAAGGAACTAGCCTTTACTAACATACTCATTAAGAAAGATTTGCATCTTTCTACTCATGAAGGCTTAGTCCACCTTGTTGTCGAGGTGGCCATCCAGATAAAATTATTAGAGTTAGATTGTGATAATTGGGATGTTGCATTAAAAATAATGTTTGAGGTCCACAATTTTTTTTGTACAAGCACACTCTAAGTGCATAACCCTTTGACATAAGTGTTAAAATGGGGGAGACATAAGAAGTATGAGGTAGATAACATATTTCAAGAAAAGAGCTTTCAATGATAGAATTAAAATACATAGATTAGTCAATACAAATCTACTCAGCAAGAGAAATTATTTTGATTTAGATACATAAAAACACAATCAACTCAATGAGAGTTATCAAATTTTGAGGTATGACTGATAAGTCATAAGCGTTTACAAAATTTTGAACTTTTGAAGTTTTGTATGGAAGTGGATATTATTTGATTCATGCTTGAAAGGCTAAAGGTTATTCATGCATGACCAAGAATTTTTCCACTCATGTCATTGATTTTGACATATGAGTGACAATATACTTAAGTCATTTACTTAGTTCATGCAAAACAAGTAATATATACTAAATGATAGATATTTAGTATGAGCCAAGAAACTAGTAAGTGTTGAGAAGATGGTATGTGCCAAACTATTTAGATGTTGAGTGATCAATGGATGCCAAGTCATTCAGAGGCAAAGTTACAACATTGAAGTTACAGTTGATGTCGAGCATCAAGGACTTCAAGTGTCAAGATACATAGTTTTGAAAAAGATGTTTGTAATGACACAAACTTTTATGTAAACCATTTTTGGGCTGATTTAAGGATTTTTTTATGATCTTTGATGATAAGAATGAATCTTAATTGTGAATCCCTATGCATTACATGTATTCAATCAAAAAAAGGGAAGGATTAAGCAGCAATATGGGTTAATTACTATTGTTGATTCATACCTAACCCTAAGTCACCTAGGTCTTATTAAGGAGGACAATCCCTAAAATTTTTATAAATTCTTAAGGAGAATTAAAGAGAGTTTTCATGTGCAAATAGAGAATTCATGAAGATTAAGGTGTTATGATTTGAGTTAAATTGTAGAATCAGTTAAAGGAGAATAGAAGAATGGAATTAGCAGACAACAAACATACATTTAATCAAGAAGGATAAAGTACATATTAGTATAGAGGTGATCTAACATCAAGCAATAGAGTGCTAAGTGAAGGATCATTGCTGAGACATTTTAATAGGTGAATCAATTAAATCTCTTAACAAAGTAATCTTACCAAGTTGTTGTAAATATTTTAATAAAGTGCTTACTTTATTGAAAGTTAATGTCCTTTTACTAGGCACATTTTTAGTAGGGTGTTTAAATCCATTAACAAGGTAGGATCTATCTTGTAAGCCTTTAATAAAGTAGACCTTTCATAGGGTAGATCATGTTTCATGATCAATTATTGTAACCTTTATTAGATACACTTTATTATTGCAGTAGTGAAGATTTGTTAGTGTCATCCCCACCCTAGTTTTACCTTCTCCTTAGAGGGTTTCTTGGTAACCAAATATCTTGTGTCATACATGTGTTGAATATTTTACTTTCATTCTATGGATGTATATATTTAATTTGTTATTTCAATTTATATGCATTTATTGTGAGATGGATGTGTGGTGAACAATTTTGAGGTTGAAAGTTTAAGTGTTGATTCACCCCTCCCCTCTCAAAGTTTACTTTCCAATTATATTTCCAATAGCTAGGTGAGATAAATTTGACATTCTTTACACATTTATAACTCATTCACCCAAGATAACTTTCAAAATTTGTAACTTGCAGTACAACGAAACAATTTTCTACAAATCTATTCTTTAAATGCACTTCAAAACTTCTACAAACTTGCTAAATTTTTCTCCAATGAAGTGTGTGAAAACATATCAAATTATTCTGGTACTTTGTACTAGTAATTACTTGATGGAGAAAATTTTTTTTCAACTTACTTTTATGAAAGGATTACTCATGAAAGTGGAAACGCCTCAATGTATGATGGTTGCAATTATTTCAATGCTAAAAACAACAATAAATCTAAAATCTCATCAAGATTAGAAACTCTTGCATAACACATCACCTAGTTTCTTCAACCATTTCCACAAACTATATACAAACTCTTAAAATTGACTTTCTAACTATTGTATTCTTCATTACACCTTCAACTTCATAATGCACTAGTATAGAGATATAACTTGAGTCGCCACTCACTTAGTGAGAAAAAAATTATCCAACTTGCATAACAGGTATATGAATGACTTATACAACACATATGGAATTTCATATACTTGGCAAGGCTAAGGAAATCATAAATATTAACTCTAAAATCTAACAACAAACTTTGCAATGGGATGAATCACATGGGTTATTTCACAAATGACTTTAGGAACACAATACATTTCAGATCTTCAAAGTTATTGCTCTTATGGAAAAAGTATAAACTGTTAGGCATGATTGTAGAAATTAAATGTAAAATACTTCATGAACCTACTACTGTAACAATTTTTTGCATGCCTTTATAGAAAAGATTTCAGTTCTTTTATAAAGCTTTTTGCAACCCTTCCCCAACAAAGTCACCATTTTGTTGGCTCCTAATTTAATAGTTTTTGAACAACCCAATGATAATAAAAAATATATGTAGGGTATAGCTACTTCCCATATTTGACACACCTATTTAGATATCAGGGCCAACTATAATGCTAAACGCCTTCTTCACTTTAGGCTCTACAAAACCTAGGCAAGTAGATGTCAGATTCAGCTATGCAACTAGTGGAAAATATAAATTTGGATCTAGATAAATAAGATAAAACACTTGAATCTTCTTCATTTATGCACTAACAAAGGTATGAAATAGCCAATAATAGGACCTATAAGAGTCACAAGCTAAGTGAGGATTATCATTTTAGCCCTTCAACACAAAAGGGAAAAAGACATTAATGTTTGAGCATTAATCAGTGCCCTATCCATTAATGTTTGATTCAGACTTTGTGAATCAGACATTAATGCTCAAACTAAATCTCATGCTCATAAGACCCTTCCATGAAATCCGAAACCCTACCAAGATATATCATGCATTTACATGATTCTTTAAACCAAAGAAAAAATACATCAAGACATACAACCCAAAAATGAGATGCAAGGTATGTGGAGGTTCTTGGTCTACCTGATGGGGACACAACCTAAGCACAGAATGGACACAACAAGAAAGGGAAAACTTTATTAACTATGAAAATATGCTAGTACACTTAGTCCAAAGAAAATAGACTCCAAAACATGCCCTATGGGATTACAATAGAATAAATATGGAGATAAATTCCTCTCCCAGTACCTTCTCTCAAACTCCACTCAGAACTACCTTTCACAATGCTAGAAATGTCATTAAATAGACCCCAAAGGGTTAAGGATTAGGAATACATTCTAGAAAGTGCTAGTTGGCATCCACCACCAAAATAGAAGGATCTAGAAGTTTCTTTAGAAGTCAGCACAAATTTAGAAGAATCCAAAAACAGTATCCAAACTTCTAGGAGGCATAACTTTTGAACCGTAACTTCGATCAACGAACTGTTTACATTTTTAGAAAGCTCTCGAAGTGTTCTATAGCCCTATGGACAAGATTTTCTTGTCCCCCATTTTTTGGCCCTATAAAAGGTCATTTAATACCTCAAACTTGACTTTGAAGCATTCTTAGGAGGTCTCCAGAAACCAAAAAATTGCAATAACTTTCAAACTGTGCAGCCTTTTGACCTGATTATTTTTCTAGAATGTTCTAAATTACAATTTTAATCCTCCCTCTAATTTACACCTTCTAATTCACCATAATTATGGCTTAATTACTTACTCCTATTTTTTTGGCATTTACACGTATCCCAAGGTGCTTAAATACTCTAATCTAGAACACTGATAGTGGAATTGCGAGAGTTGGATCCTTTATTTGAGCCAAATGGGTATCTAGAAATGAAAACACATGAAACAAAAACTATGTCTAGGTACATTTTTTTGGGTGACACAGGATTACCCTTATACCTCTGGATGCTCCTGCATCAGACACCTAGGGTAGATTGAAAAGTGACCCTGTCACCTTATGGATGGTAGAGGAAAACCAAAATGGGAAACCTCAGCTACTGATATCCAAGTTGAGTCCTCTATCGATCATCATTTCCACTTAACTAGATACTCTTCATACTACCTATTTCTGGTACTCCTGCCCACACGACTATCCAGAATCTCTTCTATCTCCTCCTTTTTAGTAGCAAGAATTGGACATGGCTCTAAAATTAGCTCCTCATCTGCACCATCATCATGATACTCTGTTAAGTCTACAATGTTAAAGATATGAGAAATGTGAATTCCATCCAGTAACTCCACCTCATATGCATTTCCTGAGTCATGTTTCTTCAAAATTTTGCAAGGGCCAAATTTCTTCATCTTCAGCTTGTTGTAAGTACCTACTAGAAATCTTTCCTTTCTTAAGTGTACCATGACTAGATCCCCTACTTGGAACTCCTTATGTCTTCTCCTTTGATCATCCCTAGCTTTATACTAATGATTCATCTTGATAATGTGTGCCTCGACCTCCTCATGTAGGTGCTTGATATGTTCAGCAAACTCTTCTGCTTTAGCACTTTTCCTCTCCCCTTGCTCCATCTTCCTCAATTCTGGTGCAATCCTTGGGCTACTTCCATATACAATTTGGAATAGTGATTTACTAGTACTCCTATTTATAGAGTTATTGTAAGCAAATTTTTCTTGTGGTAGAATCAAATCCCATCCCTTGGGCTTATCCCCAACTAAACATCTCAGCAAATTTCCCAGACTTCTATTTACCACTTTTTTCTGACCTTCAGTCTGTGGATGATGTGTGGAACTGAATTTCAAGTCCATTCTCAACTTCTTCCACAATGTTCTCCAAAAATACCCCACAAATTTAGTGTCTCTGTTAGAAACTATACTCTTTGGGAGGCCATGTAGTCTTACCACCTCTCTAAAAAAAAAGTCTGCAATATGGACAGCATCATGAGTTTTATGGCATGGAATGGAATGTGCCATTTTGGAGAACCTATCAACCACCACAAATACTGAGCCATTACCCCTTTGCGTCCTCAACAATCCAAAAAAAAAATCCATACTTATGTCCTCCCATGGCTTTGATGGAATAGGCAATCGCTGATAAAGTCCAGTATTGTGACTAAATCCCTTGGCCGCTTGACAAACCTAAAAACTCTGTACAAACTTCTTCACATCATGTGAAATATAAGGCCAAAAATAATGTTTTCTAAGAGTGGCAATGGTCTTATCTTGACCAAAATTTCCTACCATCCCTCCACTGTGTTTCTCCTTAATCAGATTTTCCCTCATGGAACTCCTTCGAATACACAATTGACTACCCTTGAACAACATACCATCCTAAATCAGATAGTCTAACCACTTAGTTCTATCTACATCAACAGGTTCTTTACAAGCTTTCCATGCCTCAGCAAAATCAGGATCCTTAGGGTACAAATTCTTGAGTTCATCAAACCCAACTACTTCAACCTACATTATTGTAAGCAACAACTACCTCCTACTTAATGCATCTGCAACCCTGTTAGATTTTCCACTTCTATGTTTCAACACAAATGTATAGCTTTGCAAGAATTCTACCCACTTCATATACCTCTGGTTCAATTTACCTTGGCTATTTAGATACTGTAATGCCTGGTGATCAGTATATAAAACAAATTCCTTTGGCAATAAATAATGCCTCCATTTCTTTAAGGCCTGAACTATTGCATAGAACTCTTTATCATAAACAAAATACTTCTTTTTTGCATCATTCAATTTTTCACTAAAATATGCAATAGGCTTACTGTCTTGGCTTAATAAAGCCCCAATAGCACTGCCTCTAGCATCACAATCCACTTGGAACACCTTGCTAAAATTAGGAAGTGCCAACATAGGTTGTTTTATCACCCTCTTCTTCAGAAATTCAAAACTTCTCGTAGTTGCCGCAGTCCATTTGAACTGTTTTCTATCCCCTCTTATTGTGTTAGTTAGGGGTGCACATATGCCACTAAAATTCTTAATGAACTTCCTATAGAAACTAACCAGACCAAGAAATGATCTCACCTCAGTAGTAGACCTTGGATTAGGCCATTCCAAGATGGATTTTACCTTCTTTAGATCCATTTTGAGACCTTCAGGTGATACGACAAACCCCAGGTAGACTAACTCTTTTTTAGCACAGCTACACTTCTTTAGATTATTTAATAGTTTCTCTTCCCTCAACCTTTCAAGGACACTATGAATATGCAATAAATGTTCTTCCAAATTCTTGCTGAAAATTAAAATATCATCCAAATAGACAATAACAAATTTTCTCAAGAACTTCTTAAGTACCTCATTCATAAGCCGCATGAAGGTGCTTGGGGCATTCGTCAATCCAAAAGGCATGACTAGCCATTCATAAAGACCCTCCTTAGTCTTGAAGGTAGTTTTCCACTTATATCCTTCTTGTATCCATATCTGGTGATAGCCACTCTTGAGATCTATCTTTGTGAAGTACTAAGCTCCACTCAATCAGTCTATAAGATCATCCATTCTTGGCAAAGGAAATTGATACTTGATGGTTATCCTATTTATAGCTCAAGAGTCGATACACATTCTCCACTCTCCATCCTTATTTGGTGCCAGTACTATAGGTACTACACATGGACTAAGGCCTCTTGAATAAATCCCTTCCTCAATAGCTCCTTAACCTGTCTATTTAGCTCCTTAGTTTTAGTAGGAGTCATCCTATGAGAAACCTTGTTAGGCAAACTAGCTCCAGTGATTAAATCTATTTGATGACTGATTTGCCTTACTGGTGGCAATCCTTCTAGAACATTATCGAAAATGATATCTCCAAACTCACTTAATAAATCTGAAACTTCAAGTGGTATTTCACTACTACCTTCCTTATCTTTTCTAGGAATCAAAGCATAGCACATACGCTGATGTTTCATGCCATCTAAAAACTTTCTTTCATCAACAAGATAGATCCTAGCACTGCTGCATACCTTTTCACCTTCCTTTACCATGGGCTTTAGTTTGTGGAAAACTCCATCCTTTGTCAGAGAATATGTGTTTTCAGGACCATCATGTACTACATGCCTATCAAACTGCCACGATCTTCCCAATAATAGATGGCAGACATCCATTGGAATAATATCACAAAGAACTTCATCATGGTAACTCCCAATTTTGAACTTCACTAAAAATTGTTCACTTACCAGGACCTTATGATCATCCTTCACCCAAGAAATCCTATAGGTCTGGAGGAGTTTCTCCCTCTTGAGCTTCAACTTAGAGACCATCTCTTTTGACAACAAGTTGTCAGTGCTACAACCATCAATGATCACATCACAACATTTATTCTCACACTTGCACTTGGTACGAAATAGACTCCTCCTTTGCCCCAGTTCAAACTCACCACTTAGTAGGACCCTTTCATTCACTAAAGTTTCTCCTCTTTCTACATCCTCTGAATGTGATGACTATGCATCCTCATCCACATGAGCAACCCTAGCTTGGCCCCCAACTCTCCTATCTATCCTTCCTTGTCGTTGAGGGCATTCAAAGGCATGATGACCTTGTTCATTGTAATGGAAATAGGTATCATGGAAACCTCCTCTTTTTGAACCTTGTCCACATCCTCTACCTCTTCTTCTCTAATCTCCAAAGTTTTGATCATGGGAGCGGTTGAAATCCTCGTTCCTCTAGTTCCTGCTAGTACCCAAATCCTCAGTTTTTTTTTGGGTCTCATTTTGACCTCCAGATGACCTACCACTACCCCTTCCTCCTTGACCACACCCTCTTTGTCTCCCTTCAAACTTTTTATTTAGCTTCATTTTAACTCATAGGGAAAACTGGTATGCTTCTTCAACGTTGGTCATTCTTACCAGACTTAATTCCTCCTAGATGCTAGGTCGTAACCCACTGATATAATGAGAAACCTTCTCCTTATTTGCTTCTGTATACCCTACTCTAATTAGAAGTCGGTAAAACTCCTCTTTATATTTCTAGACTAATTTTCCCACTTTCTTTAACCCATGCATCTTCTTAAACAAATCAAGCTCGTAGTCAACAGGAATGAACAGCTTCTTTAGTTTGTCCACCATGCAATCCCACCTTGTGATCTTCTCCTTTCCTCTTCTATTTTTTGTCCAATTGAACCTCTTGCCACTAGATTTTGGCATGACCTTTTAGTTTGGCCTTTGCAAACTTAACCCTATCTTGATCTCTAATATCCTCATACTCAAAGTACTCTTCTAGTTCATTGATCCAGTCGATCAACTCATCTGGTTTCAAATTTCCTGAAAATACACCCACATCAATTTAGGTCTTTTCCCAAACTTAGGAATGGCCCTAAAAAGCCTCTCCTCTACCTAATTTAGAACTTTCCCTTCAACTTCCCCTTCTGGTCCAATTTCTTCTTCTTCATTGTCATCCTCACTTTCATTACCTACAACAACATTTGTTCCTCTACAGAGCTCCTCCTACAACAATTAAACCTGCCTTTGGAGGGATCTAACCTCCTCAATATTAATAGCTCTGGCCCTTCCACCAAGCTCTCTTCATAGAGGTATCTTCTTAACTCAAATCCACAACCACACAGTCCTGGTGCAAACTGCCTCATAGTCGGCACTCTGTCTACACACTCAAGAAAATTTGCTCTGATACCACTTGATGGGGACACAACCCAAGCATAGAATGGACACAACAAGAAAGGGAAAACTTTATTAACTGTAAAAATATGCTAGTACACTTAGTGCAAACAAAAAAAACTCCAAAACATGCCCTATGGGCTTACAATAGCATAAATTTGGAGATAAATTCTTCTCCTAGTACCTTCTCTCAAACTCCACTTCGAACTACCTTTTACAATGCCAAAAATGTCCTTAAATAGACCCCAAAGGATTAAGGATTGGGAATACATTCTAGAAAGTGCTAGTTGGCATCCACCGCCAAAATAGAAGGCTCTAGAAGTCGCTTTAGAAGTCAGCACAAATTTAGAAGAATCCAAAAATGGTATCCAAACTTTCAAGAGGCATAACTTTTGAACCATAACTTTGATCGACAAACTATTTACATTTCTGGAAAGCTCTCAGAGTGCTCTATAGCCCTATGGACTAGCTTTGCTCATCCTCCATTTTTTGGCCTGTATGAGATCATTTAATGCCTTGAACCTAACTTTGAAGCATTCTTAGGTGGTCTCCAAAAATTGAAAAACTGTGATAACTTTCAAACCGTGCAGCCTTTTGACCTGATTCTTTTTCTGGAATGTTCTAAATTACAATTTTAATCCTCCCTCCAATTTACACCTTCTAATTCACCATAATTATGGCTTAATTACATACTCCTATTTTTCTAGCATTTATATGTATCCCAAGGTGCTTAAATACTCTAATCTAGAACACTGATAGTGGAACTGCGAGAGTTGGATCCCATCCTTTATTTGACCCAAATGGGTATCCAAAAATGAAAACACATGAAACAAAAACTATGTCTAGGTACAATTTTTTGGGTGAGATAGGATTACCCTTATACCTCTGGATTCTCCTCCATCACTACCAAACTATGCTCTTAAATGACAATAAAAAATCAGCAGATCAGGGTTATGTCAACTTGACGTGAAACTTTCTACTTGTTATAAACTTTATATAAAAAATTTGAGAGAAAAGAACCTCTAGGAGATTGATTTTAGTTTCTAAAATACTAGGCCTTATCTGAGAAAGAATAAAAATTTATTAGTCAAAAATTTGAATTGTAATGCAATAGTACAAAAATTTTAGGATAAAAAAGTAGGCGTATGTCTGACCACCTTAATCAAAATCAAATGATAATATTTTTTATTAATATTATATATATAAGAAGTAAACTCATGCCTATATGTGACATGTATTTTTGGGTATTTTTATTCTATATAAATAATTAATTATGAATTTTCTACTATAATTTTTGGAATAAAAATCTCTCATGTAACCACTATAACTAATTTAATACTCTTCAAAATTTAATTTTTCTTTTGTTTTCCTTATAGTATAAGAAGCACACAATGTGATTTGGATTTCAAAAATATTGTACCATTTGAAAGTTATAGTTGTTTTTCAAGCAGTGTGTCAATCTACACTTTATACGTAACTCCATTAGAAAATAAGTAATAATTACTTACTGAACTCATAATTTGACAAACCTTACATTTATGGAAAGCTAAGAACATTGGTAACAAACCCTTTTTGTTTCATTGAATTTTGGTGAAAAAAATCACCAGCTACATGTTTGAAGTACAAAACACACAAGAACAGGCCAAAAACACATTTTTGGGACATTTTTAAAGTTGACCATATACGGTTGGTATTGAAAGATATAGTAGGGCTTATAAAGGTATTAATTATTTTTATTTAGTATCAGGATGGATTAGAAAAATGTTGGAATAGATTTTGAGATGCTTTAAGGCATTTCAGAATTACATATTTTTCAAATCATCACTTTTTTTTTGGCACACTTTGTTGAACATATGTTCTTTGTCCATAAATCACAAAAAGTTACAAATACAAGAGATAGGAGACATGAATCAGAATGAAGCTATGTTCATTTGCTGCTTCGTATTCATTTCTTTATGACAAATACATTCAAGATGCATGAAAATAATACATGAAATATACAAAAGACTAGAATTATCACTTATGACTTCATTTTTTTTTATCTTAGAAATGAGAAAATGTTGAGAGAATGGTGGAATCATAGCTAGCGCCTTGCTTAATAGATTGGAAACAACCCTCTAAAATGAGAGAAAGAAGAAAGATATAAGAAGGAGAAGAATCCTAGATCTAATGTTAAAGTGCCAAGTTTCCACTTAAAATTCTTCCACCTGCTATTGCAAAGCATCTCTCATCTCTCCTCTTCCAACTGCATATCATATCTTCATTATTGTTGTTGAAAAAGAAGCTTGAGACTTCTTAATGATGAAGGAAAATAAATTGCTAAAACTTGCTACTAAAATATGTTCCAACATCATCATCAAATGGTTCTAATAGGAAAATTAAACCACTAAGGACATCCTTTCCAAATTTAGGGAAATCCCACTTAACTGTTTGCTCTAAAACCGAGTTTGAAGCCATAATGGAAGAAAAAGATAGTATGTTTGAGAAAGCCTTAGTTTTAAAAATATGTGAATAACTTTTTCCTGGTAAAACTTGCATACATTTAAGATGCAAAAATGGATTCCTCATTCTCTCCTCTTTCCAATAGTATATGATGCTTGTTCCCTTAAACAAAAATGGTGCCCTTGGCATTTAATTAAAGTTTCAAGCTATAGACAATGAGCAAGGTTTGAAATATTTCAAAATGTTTGAACTTATCATTTAGTTGAATCTTTTAAGAAAATTTAAATTTTATTCAAATGATAGAAAATCAATTATTTATTTATCTTTGCAATTTCAATTTCCCTTCATATTATTTATCTAGTCAAACTAATGAACTCTATGGGTGCAACATCTCTACAGTCATGACATCTCCACCATCATGACTTCTCCACCATTGTGACATCTCCATTGTCATGAAATCTCCACCTTGGTAACTTGCATTGTCCCTCTTTGACATGACTTCTTCACCATCGTGACATCTCTTTCATTGCAAAATCTCTACCTTGGTAGCCTACAATGTTTCACTTTGACATTACTTCTCCACCATCACAACATCCTCACCACAATAACATCTCCACCTTGGTAACTTGCAATGTCCCACTTTGATGCAACATTTCCACCATCACAACATCTCCACCATTGTGACATCTCCATCATCACAACATCTCCACATTGGTAACTTGCAATGTCATGCTTTGAAGTGACTTCTTCACCATTCTATCATCTCCACCATCACGACACCTCCATCTTGGTAACTTGTGATGTCCCACTTTGGCGCAACTTCTCCACCGTTGTGACATCTCTATCATCACAAATTCTCCACTCAAGAATGAGCACTTGGTGTTCCATGTTATCATTATTCAGAATCATGTGGCACATTGGGATTGGTCCACATCATGCCAAGTCACCTTCAATCATCTACCAAGTGTTAGGTTGTGGTTGGTCAAAATTTCTTTATATATCCCACCAAGTCAATTGAGCTCCATGTGAACATGTCTTCACTATAAAAAGTCCTTAAGCTTTGACTTTTGGTATGTTTTCACTTGCACATATAAACACTAATTAAACACTCAACTTGATGAATGTGGGATAAATCCCTTGAACAATACTTTTATAATGTTGTAAACAATTAAGTAGCCTCTAGAAATGACTTCAAAAAGTGACCAAACTATGTTTGCTAAAATTGATGCTCCGCATGGTGATATTCTTTCACATGAAGAATCCATAGAAACAAATGGATGTTCATTTGGATATTGGGGGGGAGGGGGGGAATTATTCACTTTCAAAGTTTTCTATCTAGTCATTTCTACAGATTTAAAAATATTGGTTCTAGAAACCTTTAAAAAAATGCATAATTTATGAGCTTCAAAAGTTTATCAAATGGAGAGATAAGGGGCTCAAAATTGGTAAAATGGTAGATAAAATAGTAGAAAGTCATAAAGTATCATTGGTTTTAGTTGTAGGTCAATAGTGTGTGAGATAAAAAAAATTATGAAGAGGGTGTTTAAAATTCTACAAAATATGCTAGCATTATATTAGGATAAATTTCATTTTAAAAGGCCATGGGAAACCTATCAAATGGACTCGTGAGGGGCTGAAAATGGAATCAAGAATGTCTCTCATCTCTAAAACACACCATTGAAGGAATTTCATCAATATAATTAACTAGGCACAATATATTAACATTCAAAGTGGGGTATTCAGATTTGTGACAGTGCAAACAACAGACCAAAATGAAACACCTAACTTTGAGCAATTGAAAACCCTATATATCAAAACTCATCATTGAGCCTTGAAATTTGAAATGTAGTCTACTTGATATGTAATGTAAACATCTCCAAAGAGATAAGTCATGAAACTCAATAGGGTCTAAGATATACTTAGTCAAAGTAGGCATGTTCATTTTGTTCTACACTTAAGAAGGAAAAAATGCAAATTTCTCAAATGCTTAGAATAACACCTCACCAAATGATTCAAAAATTAAAATTAATGACCTAAGGTGGATAGATGCACTAAATGAAAGGAAATATGCACTTGAAACATATCCTATGGTTCAAAATGGAAACCCAACACATAGTCACAAAAGGCACTTATAGGGGCTCATTTAGCAAAGTTGTACAAAATGTGTACTTGAAATGTACTTGTAATTTTGAGTCCCTGTAGGGTATCTATGATGGGATGAATAGGGGTAAAAGAAGCAAACAAAATAAGTTTATCTTGCTTTCATGTATGACTAAAGGAGATGCATAAGGATAGTTAAACTTAATATAATGACACAAAATGCATATAAATGTACTTTTATAAGTCATATGTAGCTATAGGATTACATTTATAAAATATGTTTGCATTGAAAATTTAATTGAGTGTTGTCAAATAAGATTTCTGTTTGATTGTCTTATTGGAAAGAATGCTTGTAAGAGGGGGGGGGGGGGGGGGGGGGGGGGGGGGTGAATTAGAAGAACTAGCCTTTTAACTATTTCAAATCCTTAATAATATATTTTTTAAATAAACATGCATGCATATAAATATTAAGCAATCATAACAAAAACCAATATGCATCACCACATAACACTTAAGATTTGGTAACCCAGAAACCCTCCAGAAATAAGAAGGTAAAACTAGGGTGGGGATGATACCCACAAAATCACTACAGTAATAATGTTTAACCACTTCTGATGGTCTGCCCTGTTAAAGGCCTGCCCTATCAAAGGCTTTACACTGTATCAATAGTGACCTGGTTAAAGGATTTACAAACACTTTTACATGAAGTGTCACCCTGTCAAAGGATTTAGTCATCTAGTTAAAGGATCTATAAAATAGTTGCTAATCTAACCTATCATCATAGGATTTTCTCTCTAATACAATGGTTAAAGAGTATTAGGTATGATAAACCTGATGGCTTACAATCCTTCAATTGCTGAATACAGGAACTTGATCTGCTCTCTCTGATCTTGATCCTCTATGATCTGATTATCTTCTCTCTGATATTAGACTTCCTTTTACATTTCCCCCCCCCTTTTTTTTATGCTCTCTCTACTCAATCTAATTTTGTCTTCCTTATAAAGACACTCAAAGACTTAGGGTTAGGTATGGATCTGCAATCCATATTTAATCTTTGATTTTTGCTTATTCCTTGCACATCTCTTATTGGTTGCATGCCTTCTCCATTTTTCTTATTGGCTGCATGTAGATTGCATAGGAAATATAAATGATTTGATCTTATCACTTGAATCTTCTGAGATTTGTCTTATGTCATCTATGAAAATGGTTTACATTTGAGTTTGTGAAGTTTCAAACTCATATGCTGATTCTAAGTTACTAGGCACTTACTGCTTCCTGATGCTCAGCATCTACTATAACTCGGCTTCTATATATGCTCCTATCTTGCTCGACATCCTTTAAGACTCGGCACCTAAATAATGCTCGATACTTAGATCATGCTCGACACCTATACTTACTCGACACCCAATCTTCACTCGACACCTGAAGACTGTTCGGCACCTGAAGATCATGCTCAACACTTGTTGAATTTCCTAACTCGGCACATGTTGTGGCTCGGCATACACAGTTTACTCAACTTCAATGTGAAAGGTGGTTAAGTGTGTTGACACTCAAGTGTCAAAACCATTTTTAGACTAACAATCTCCCCCTTTGACATGAGTGTAAAAAACACTTAACGAAGTAATATTTATTTGATGTTATGAGTACACTTTCTGATCTGCTTGATATGTATACAGAGGTTTATCAAAAATGTGTAACTTAATCATAAATGTGACTCCCCTTGAGTTGATCATGCCAATGTCTTGTGCCGTTATGCTTAATGTTCTCTTTAAATTATCTTCAACATATTATCTCCCCCTTAGAGTATTATCTCCCCCTTTTTGATACTTATGTCAAAGGGTCCTAAATAGTAATGCCATGTTTGGCCAAAAATGTCTTGTTTACCTCAAGGAGTATTTGGAGAGCTACATCCCAATTATTTAAGGCAATATCCAATGACTTTTGTTGGATTGCAAGCTCTGCTGCGAGATTAACCGGTCCTTCATGTGTAGAAATATTAGGATCCTTCTTTAGGACTGTTTATGCATACATTTTCTCCTTGTGCAATACTTCTAAGTGAGGAGTAATGGAGGCTTGTATTTGCATCAACTTTTCTTTGATAGTGGCCTCTTTTGCTGATAATACAGCTAATTCCCTCTGAGTGTGTAATGTATGAGCAAATTGCTTTTCACTCTGTGTAGGATCTGAGGGTAGTTGCATGTTGGAGAGTTTTAATTTACTCTCAAGGTTCAAATTTTTTTGATTTATTTCGTGTGTGAACCTGGAAAAATCACACAATTTGCTATAAAGGGAAAATATGTTCCCTAATACACTTTTTACATTTTCCAATTTCTTGGCTAGGTCAACCTATCCCAGAATTATGTTATTAGCTATTTTTTGGTTGACTTTACCTAAAAACTTCTTTTCTGACCATTCCAATAGTTTTGCATTAGTATCATGGTCTTCATTATTTACTTGGTCAACTATATCAGATAATTTCTCAAGTATTGGCTTGTTTGCATCTAGAGGTTGAAGACTAAAAGCATCCATGAATATATCTTTTATTTCATTTAGTGCCTGCTTGTATTTGTAGTCTTTTCTCATTGCCTCTTGTCTCCTCCTCTTACCCAATGCACTCTATATTTCATTCATCTTTTCCTCATTTAGAGTGCTTGAATCATAATAGGGTATTTTGATTTCTTCATCAAGCTCAGGAATACCATAATGTATGGTCCTAGATACCCTTGTAGAACTTGAACTTGGTGTACTAGCATATAAAATTATCTTTTCAGTACTCTGCTCATGACTAGGTTTTGTGGGAGTTGCTATATTTGGTAATTCAGCAAAAGTTTGTATTGAAGACTCCTCTTTATTTTAGGTTTCTTCCTTCTCCTCTTCTTCTTGCTTGTCTTCTTCTTGTTGTGTTACTATTGCTGGAGGTGTACTCACTATCTGAGCTGTTATCCCTATGGTTACTTCTATTGTTGGACTCGGCTCCTGATGAGTTTGAGTAACTAATCTTGGTGGTGACGGAGGTGGTAGAAATGTAAGCCCAATAGTTTGAATGATCTGAGGTGGTTGTTGTGATGGCACCTTGACCTCTTTGATTTTTTCTACTGAATTTTGAAGATTATCCACACTGACCAATATGGGATTTGTACACAATTGTGCTTGCAGATTTGTTTGGTCAAGGATCTTAGTAAGATCTGCTATAGTTAATGGATTGATGTTTTGACATGTAGTATCAACAACATCCTTAATCTTTATGATTTCTGCAGGTGTGGTAGGTGAGTGAGAAGAGCTAGGAGGTGAAAGATGTGTGCTTTGCACATTTTTTTGTTCATCAGTTCCTTTGTCTTCATCTTTTCTTTCCTCCTTTCTTTCTTTCTTATTTTCCTCTTCTTCAATTTTCTCTTCTCTCCTCTTCCTTCTTTCTTCAGGTTTGGTAGCAGCTTCTTCTTTGCATATTTCTTCAAGAACATCTTCAAATTTTTTGTACAAGATTTTCCATACTCTTGTTGTTCTTTGCACAACTTCTTCAATTTTGTTTTGCAGGATGGAGAATGCCCTATATTTGGATGTAAACCTTTTGCTATTCTGTTTGACTACTTGAGTTACCTGTTCTTTTGTCAAATCAGGTAGTAAGTTTTCTAGGGTTGATTCCCTCATCTCTTTCTCCATCATTAGATAGAAATGCCATTTGTCTTCCATAATTTTAGACAATTCCTTTGGCAATTGTCCATCTAGTTCAAGAGGTGAATACTTGAACGGTGCCATAAATGCATAGACTGATTCTTCTATGCTATTTTGTTCCTCTTTACTGAACTTATTGTAATCAATCTTTTTTATTTCATTTATGTCTCCATTCTTAATCTTCTTACATAATACATCAATTGAAGATTTAGGAGGACTTACCTCTTCAATCTGATCTTCTTCATCAGTATCAAGTTGGGCCACATATCTTTTCCTTTTCTTTGGCTCTTCCTATGCCTTTATGTTTTTCTTCTTTGTGGCTTCCTCTTTAGCCTTTTGGGTAGAGGCCCTTGTTGTAGCTCTGGTTGTTGGCTTGTTTGGCATTTTCATGACAGCTTTCTTTGGTGGGGGCTGAGAAGTAGGAGAGGTCTTTGTTTTCCTTTTAATGAATCTGCCTCTGATGGGTGCTTCCTTGGTTTTTGTTTCCTCGGCACTCTCATCTTTTTCTTCTCCTTGTCTTATTCATTTGTCCTCTTATGACATCAATCTTTTATTTTCCTTTGTTGGCTTCAGTATTTGGTGCTTTGGACCTTGTAGGATAGTTATTGCTGGTATGACCAGTTTTCAAGCAACTGAAACATGTATTTTGGCTCAACCATCTTTTATAGTTTCCTTTGAAATGTGTTCTTATGAAATTCTAGGGTGTATATCCATATTCCTGACAATAGTGACAACTATACCAGGTGTTATAATCCCAATGGTAGTGACTTTCATTCCCTTTTGCTGGTTGATTTGATGTCCACATGGGCTTTGATCTGCATTCAAATGCCCTATGTCCATATTTCTTGCAGTTATGAAAATGTCCATCAAATCTTTTTGTTCTTGGCGTTTTGGATTTACAGTCTTGTGTCATATGTCCTTGCATTTTGCACTTGTGACAGTAACTCTTGCTTTTATTTGGCTGATTGATTCTTCTACTCCTGCAAATATTAGCAGTGTGTCCCCTTTTATTATAGTAATGACAAGTGGGTTTAGAATCCTTACCTTTGTCACTTCTTTTCTCAACACTCTTTGATGATTTACCAACTTCAGTGCTATTGTATCCAAGTCCTGATGTATCATGGGTTGATCTTGGGCATTTTAGCAACTGTTCAAAGTACTTTATGGCTTCTCTTGACTTGTTGAGATTTTCTACTAGCTCCTTTTCCCTATCCAATTCATTTTGTAATTGTTCATTCTGCATCTTCAAAGTAGAGATCTTGATATTTTTCATATTAAGTTCATGATGAAGGTTCATCATTTGAGAAAGTGTATCCATCTGCATGTTTGAAATCCTTGTTAATTTAGTACTCTTTTCTTCCAGTCTGTTTGCAAGATTTCTTTTGTCATCTTCCATCATGACTCTATCCTCAACTTCTCTTTTATTTTGTTCAGTGATTTCACATAACATTATGGCCTGTGATTCATGTTCCATCTTGAGAGATCTTATCTCATTTTCCTAAGCTTTGTTTTTCTCCATCAGTTTTGTTATTGCTGCATCAAATTCTTCAGTGTCTCCATTGGCAAACACTTGTGTGGTGTCAATCTCCTTGTAGTTTATGTCATTTTCAGCTATGGCTATCTCCTTTCTTCTTTTTAAAGATTTTGTTAATTCCACTCTAGCTTCCTCTACCTTTTGTAGAGCAAGATGCACATCTATCACCTGGTTTTCAATGATCTTACCAAGTTTGAAAACTTCCATCCTTAGATCTTTTCCTCCAAGTTGTTAGGATTCTCTTTGAGAGAAACATGGCTCTGATACCAATTGTTGGATTGTCTTATTGGAAAGAATGCTTCTGAGAGGGCGGGGGGGGGGGGGGGGGGGGGGTTGGGTGAATCAAAAGAACTAGCCTTTTAACTGCTTCAAATCCTTAATAACATATTTTTGAAATAAACATGCATGCATATAAATATTAAGCAATCATAAAAAAAACCAATATGCATCACCACATAACACTTAAGATTTGGTAACCCAGAAACCCTCTAGAAATAAGAAGGTAAAACTGGGGTGGGGATGATACCCACAAAATCACTATAGTAATAATGTTTAACCACTTCTGATGGTCTACCATAGTAAAGGCCTACCTTGTCAAAGGCTTTACACTGTATCAATAGTGACCTGGTTAAAGGATTTACAAACACTTTTACATGAAGTGTCACCTTGTCAAAGGATTTAGTCACCTAGTTAAAGGATCTATAAAATAGCTACTAAGCTAAGCTATCATCATAGGATTTTCTCTCTAATAAAATGGTTAAAGAGTATTAGGTATGATAAACCTAATGGCTTACAATGCTTTGATTGCTGAATACAAGCACTTGATCTGCTCTCTCTGATCTTGATCCTCTGTGATCTGATTCTCTTCTCTACTCAATATAATTTCATCTTCCTTATTAAGACACTCAAAGACTTAGGGTTAGGTATGGATCTACGATCCATATTTAATCTCTGATTTTTGCTTATTCCTTGCACATCTCTTATTGGTTGCATGTCTTCTCCATTTTTCCTATTGGCTGCATGTAGATTGCATAGGAAATATAAATGATTTGATCTTATCACTTAAATCATCTGAGATTTGTCTTATGTCAGCTATGAAAATGGTTTACATATGAGTTTGTGAAGTTTCAAACTCATATGTTGATTCTGAGTTACTCAGCACTTACTACTTCTTGATGCTCGACATCTACTATAACTCGGCTTCTATATATGCTCCTATCTTGCTCAACATCCTTTAAGACTTGGCACCTGAATAATGCTCGGTACTTAGATCATGCTCGGCACTTGATCTTCACTCAGCACCTGAAGACTGTTTGGCACCTGAAGATCATGCTCGGCACTTGTTGAATTTCCTGACTTGGCACATGTTGTGGCTTGACATACACAGTGTACTCGGCTTCAATGTGAAAGGTGGTTAAGTGTGTTGACACTCAAGTGTCAAAACCATTCATAGACTAACAATTTCTATGTTTTCATGTATGACCATAATGCAAAAGTATAATGATACTAATATAATGGTCATAAATCATAAATTCACATCAATGTACTTTTAAAGTAACATGTAATTATAAAATTACATTGATATGACTTTAAAAATCAATTAATTTTTTAATAGAAACTTTTGACTTTTGCAACAACTTCATTTCTTGCAAATACTTAGGTGTTGATATCAAACTTAGTATTTTGGATTTGACTACTACATTCAACATTTGACATGTATGTTTATGAAAGAATTTAAAACTATCATTGTTTAAAATATAATGTAATGCATGTTAGAAAACATAGAGAAATTTGGAAAAGGTCACAACATTTTATGAGATAAAATTATGGTTTATCACATTTTAATCATGCCTTACAGAGACCCTTTAGATTGTTGGAAACTACAATTGTAAAAATTGTTGTGTTGTTATTGATGTCAAATCTATTGAAAAGATAGTTTGCTATTTGATCTAAATGTCATATCTACTTGATTGATGAAGAAGATTTGAGAATTTGTTCACAACAAAAGAATCTAGAGGAAAGATTGAGTTATGAATAGGAAACTACAAATAGTCATTTGATTAGTTATACTTTGATAAGACAAAGTGAGTATTCAAATCATGTTTATAGAGGAGAAGATAGTAATGTTCAAGTCTTGATAGTGCAAGAAAAGATACATCACTTATGTAGGCTTGATCAACCAATAGAGTCAAAGAACAAGAAATTTTGATGTACATGTCAAGTGATTCTAGTGTCAACTGAGCTACAGTAAATGCCAAGAAAATTCAGTTTTGGTCAAGCATCAGTCTTGACCAAGTGACAGTGTTGATTTTAAGCAAGAAGTTCTATAGCAACCAATAAATTCAATGATGATTGAGTGTTAAAACTTAGTGTTGGCCAAGGAAAAATATTATAATTGTTTTTGGAAAATTTTAATTTCTAGCCAGCCAAGTTAATTCCTTGGGATATAGAAAATGTGTTGAAGATAAGGATTGATGAGTGTTGGAAATGTAAGAGGAGTAACTCAGAGGGGAGGGGTGAATTAGTTGCTACCAAAATATTTCCTTGATCCCTTAGATGTCAATACAAAATAAACTTTGATAATTAAAATGTTGAAGCCCAGCATACATGTAGTTAATTTTGTAACTCAATAAATACTCAATATATTCAGTAATGAATTAACTTTGTAGATCTTAAAAAGTTATCAGCAATTATCATTACTTAATCTTAATTACAAGCATGAAAGAAATAGCATGAACACATATGACACCAAGATTTAACATGAAAACCCAATTTGGAAAAAATTACCAATTTTAACAAGTTTCTATTTTCACTCTTCTAAAGTGGGCCCTATTAGGAGCCTACCTTGTTAAAGATTACAAAACACATTGTAGATATGACCCTATTAAAGGATTTAATCACCCTATTAGGAGTGGCATTGTTAGAGGTCTTTAGACAATTCAATGGAACTACCACCTTGTTAAACGATTTACAAATAGTTATTATGCAAACTCAATTAAGAGATTTAGATTATTGCTACAATGGTTAGAGAGTAACAATAAGATGACCTAATTTAGATTCAACTAAATTGCAGATTTTAGATCTCTATTCTAGAATGTACATGATCCTTCTTGATCAAATGTATCCTTTTAGTTCCTTAAACACATCTTTCTAACATCCAAATTCACTTTCTTAGAGAAAGCTTCAATTCTTCAATAATGATCCTTTTTTTGCACACTCTTTACACTCACAACTTGACCTTATACTTATATCCTCCTTATTGTCAAGTTCACTAGAATACAACTTAGAATAATTAACATTCATCATCTTAGTCAGCTGGAATCAATAGATATTTTAACTAAGCTTAATATTCTAAAATAGTAAATTCCTTCATTAGCCAACCCATCTCAGTAGATACTAGTTAAGAAATGATTTCCTATGTTAACCAACAAAAGCTTGGTTAACACTGCCGACTTGCAAGAATCCTTTGGTAATTGAGTGAACTTAGTTATCGCTAATACTATCCAACCTTTCCTTCATTGATCGAGTGAGCTCAGTTAATAGTCATCTTGGTAGACACTATCTTCAAAACAGGAACACTTGGTAGACACAAAAAATTGTCTTCTTTGTTCGAGTGAGCTCGGCATGCACTAACTAATAATGAAATGACATTTGTGTAACCTCAAAGATAACACATAATTAATCAATTGTATCCAACAATCTCCCACTTTGGCATTGATGGAAACAAAACATCTCATAGCATAATGAAATTTTGAGAACAAGACTCCCTCTATCAGTGTGAGTTGTTTAGCTTTCTCCCTTTATCAAAAAATTTCTGTCTGCAACAATCTTCTGCTAAGTTTATTCTCCCTCTTTGATATTCCTTCATATAACTTCTCCCTCTTTGTAATAAAAATAACAAAAAAATCTGAGAGATATGATAGTAAACTTCTCCCTCTTTGAAAATACATGCCAAAGACAATAATTCTAATAATATCAATGTACCTGAAGTATTGATTCAATTGCAATGTGCCCTTGTCAATACTACATCAACTGTTTAATCTTCAACTTGATCTAGTTGATGCATCACTAAATCTTCATTTAGTGAGCTTTAGATAGGGGAATGACCCCTAGTTTATCTCTTAGATATAAAAATGCATCTTTAGGTAATGGCTTGGTGAACATGTCTACAATTTTCTCTTTTGTGTTTACATATTCCAATCTAACTTCTTTTTGTTGCACCAATTCTCTTAAGAAGTGATATTTTATGGCAATATACTTTTTCTTGGTATGCATCACTGGGTTCTTTTATATATTTATTGCACTGGTGTTATCATAATATATGACTACTAGATCTTTGATCTCTACCTTCATTTCTTCAAATAGTTGTTTGAACCAAACAATGTTAGAACAATTGACTATTGCTGCCACATATTCTGCCTCTGCTATGTATTGAGAGATACAATTTTATTTCTTCCTTTTCCAAGACACTAGTCTTTTTCCAAGAAATAATGCTTCACCACTAGTGCTTTTTCTGTCACCAAGACTTCCTACCCAATTAGCACTAGCAAACACTTTTAAGTCTAGATTGCTTCTGAGTTTGTACCATAAACCATAGTCTTTAGTGCCTTTTAGATATCTCATGATTCTTTTCATTGCCATCATATGGTTTTCTCTAGGATTTGCTAAGAATCTTGCCACCATACCAATTGCTAATGCAATATTAGGCCTTATATATACTACATATTGCAATTTCCCAATCATTGATCTATATGTGGTCTGATCTACTTCTTTGGAATCATCATTTTTGGAAAGCTTATGTATAGTAGATATAAGGGTTCCAACTGGTCTTGAATATTCCATTCCAAATTTTTTTAGTATCTCCTCGATGTATTTAGATTGAGTGATGTAGATGCCATTTTTCTTTTGTTGAATTTTTAATCCAACAAAGAATTTTATTTCTTCAAACTTATTTGAAATTTCTTGCTCATTTATTCTAAAAATATTTTGCACAAGTCTTCATTTCCTATGAATAATGTGTCATCAACAAATATTTTTGCCAACACAATCTTTTTGCCCGGTTCTTCTTTTTTATACAGGCTACTATTATCATTTGTTCTTTGAAAACCAATCTGTATCAAATAGTTGTGTAGTCTTTCATACTAGTCTTTGGGAGCTTTCTTGAGACCATATAACACTTTGTGTGATTTACAGACCATTTCCCTTTTGTTAGGATCTTCAAAGCTTGTAGGTTGTTCTATGTAGACTTCCTCATCAAGAATTCCATTAAAAAATATAGATTTAACATCCATTTGATACACTTTGAATCCTCTGTGAGCTGCATATGCAAGTAGAGTTTTAACACCTTCTAATCTTGCAACAAGTGCAAAAGTTTCACCATAATCAATACCTTCTTCTTGAGAATAACCTTTACATACTAGTCTTGCTTTGTTTATAGATACTTTCCATATTCATTCAACTTGTTTCTAAATACTCACTTTGTACCAATTATATTTTTATCATTCGGTCTAGGAACAAGAGTCCAAATTTTGTTCTTCTCTATCTATTCTATCTCTTCATTATTGTTTCAACTCAACTTTAATTGTCTAAAGCATCTTTAATATTTTTTGGTTTAAATTCAACAATTAAACATGTACCTTTGAATTTGCTTCTTGTCATTGTTCCATCAGATTTTTCTCCAATGATCTAGTTAGGTGCATGATGCCTTCTGACATATCTTACTAAAATAGGTTCCTTGGTAGGGATAACTTTAAGAAACCCCTACCAATAAAAATATGTAAAATGCTAGTGAATTCAAATTAAATATGTAGGAAAAATTTATAATTGAGGGTAATTTTTCATTTGAGGCAAGGGAGAAAATTATTTTCTATTGGAAAAATTTTCCTTTCCATATCAAAATTTAATAATAACTATGGTGAATTAAAATTATTTTTTTTGGTATGCAAAAAAATGTAGGCAATTTATTTTGTTGATCATAAACATTTTCATAATGTAAGAGGTGAATTAATTATTTCATATAACACAAAATATTAATATAGTTTGATAATATGTCATTTTACGAAGAGAGATTATGTAAATTTTTGGTGAATTTATAGAGTCACAAGTGGTCCATGACCCACATGCCAAGTGTACACTATACAATGTACTTGTAGTATGCCAATCTATTAAAATTAATAATGTGCACTTTTTTATTGCCAACTTGGTCATCACCATGTTTAATGTTATCATTTTTACGGTGAAAGAAATTAATTTGGACCATTGATGTAATATAGATCAATGGCTTCAACTCTATTTCAGGTCTAATTTTGAAAAACATAACATAAAGTCTAAATCTTCCTAGAATTAGGATACATGTCCCAAAGACCAAAACATAAAGTAATTGGCTAAACAGGGATAGTTGGAGACACACATCAATAAAATGGTAGGCGATGCTCAACCTAAGGGAAATATTATTTTATTTATGGGCATAATAACATTCTCCAATAAGAAAACATTAGGGAAATGCTGACAAATTTTTTAAAATAATTGTGTTCTAAATGTAGATTACATTGGCAATTGGACTAGAATTTGGACCAATTATGTGCAAACTAATGAGCGATTAGCCTTAGATTTTAACCCAAATTATTTAATATCTTGGTGACATGGTAGACCCCATATGTAGGTTTTATTAGCCAAATTGTGATTTCTCAAAGGGATGGAATAGCCAATTAGTGAAGATTTTCCACTAAAAAAATCACTATTCCTTGGTTTTGGTGTGAGTTCCACTATTTTCATTATGAACTTCAATATTGAGTTTGTCATGTCCCCTTTTCAAATAATTAAAAATAATAATCTTTGCTAAGGCAGGCAGGCCCAAAAGGCTGAAGTTTTAGAAAAAAAGGGGATAATATTTGGAAGCTAATAGATTAATAAATAAAAATTATTATTAAAATATGTTTTATTAACCCCTCTTGGACGTGAGTTAGGGTTATGCCCTCTTTTAAGGGGTTTGGAGGCATTTTGGGCTCATTCCAGAACTTGATTTTTGCTCATTTCTTTGTTATTCTTCAAAGGTTGCCAAACCTGTGGAGAAGGAGACCCAAGAACAGGAGTTTTTAGGTTTCTAGGAAGGTTAAGGATGGAAGTTTGAAGCCATTCCATGTGCATGCTCATGCAGAGTTTTCCTTTGTGCTGAACAGTGCAGATTTGTGGGTTTTCGGGTGTGTTTTTTATAAGAGTTTGGTGTTTCCAGTTGAGTATTTCATATCAGTTTGGGTTGCTGTTGTATCTCAGAATTTTATATGTTAAAATAGAGTTGAATATATTTATTTGATTTTGATTATAATTCTGTGATAGATTATTAGTGTTTTTGTGGTGTTTCTGAGCTATTCTATGTTATTTTCGGGAGCCCGATGAGCATTGTTTTTATCCTCTGTTTGGGAGCTGTTGTGTAAATGTTATATAGATCTGGAAATTTAATTTTTTAGGCTATTATTCTGCTGAAATTTCTATAAGAATTTCAACTTTCAGATTTACTAATAATATGTGAAGCTATGAAGTTTTTGGCACTATTTTCGGCATACCCGATTTGAGGTTTATTGAGAAATTGGTGGATCTTTGAAAGATTGGTTGTTTGATCTTAAAGATCTGATTAGAGGTTTGAAATATCATATAAAATTAGAAAAGGGACATTACAATGGTATCAAAGCTATGATCTTGTTAGCCTGAGGGTTTGTAGAAATTTGCATGTCAGTTTTAACAACTACCCAAATCTTGCATGTCAAAATTTATGGTTGCATGCTACTTCTAATCATTTGCATGTTAGTTCTTGGTGAATTTGGTGGTTGCATGTTGCTTCTAATCAGTTGCATGTCAAAATCTATAGTTGCATGCTACTTCTAATCATTTTCATGTTAGTTCCTGGTGAATTTGGTGGTTGCATGTTGCTTCTAATCAGCTGCATGTCAAAATCTATGGTTGCATGCTACTTCTAATCAATTGCATGTTAGTTCTTGGTGTTTGAAGAAGTTATAACCTATTGGGGTTACACTCTACTTTATCTAGAATGGATAGGTATAGTATAGAGTCTTAGAGGACACGATCTTGGACAATTGATATCTAGAGTCAGAATAGTAGAAAGGATGGTTATTTAGACATTCGAGATAAACTTAAGAAAATAAGCCATGACATGTCTCAACAGTTGGTTCAGCACCACCGTATAATGAATGACATGTTGTCCGATAAAGCTAAGGTGGATAAGTTGAATGAATTTCTATTTGGCAGATTTTCTCATAGGGCAGATGACACAATTACTAAGAACTTGCATGAGGAGTTTGAGAAACTAGCTTATAGCCAGGCTAAGGTCTCAGATTCTACTCCACCACAGGAGGTAGTGAGAAAGGATATTACACAGATTGATAGTAATGGTCAACTTGATACTCAAATTGAGACAATTGTATACAGCTCATCAAAGGGTGATGTCATAGCTATTCAGGATGGTATAATTACAATAGGTAGTGACTACAGCATAGTGGGTTCAGATGATGATTATGAGGATGTTGTTGTGCATGATGGTGAGATACCTAGTAGAGATGAGAAAACATTGAGCATTCATGACTTTGCTGAGAAAGAGTACTAGGCATAGTTAGATGCTTCGACACATGAGGTTGCGGCTGGTAGTACTTCACATGACTTGTCCAGCTGGCTGAAAGTGGACAAAGACAGTATTATGACTTCATTATCTCATCATGACAAGTATGTGGAGTTAGTTGGTATTGGTCATATTACTCAGGTGAGGAGTTTTCTTGAGTTACCAGCTGATTCTAGTTTATAGATATGGACTCGAGATTGTTATATTTCCGTTTGGGATTCAATTGACTCGAGATCTATAATACTTTTTGGTAGCAGTGTTTGTTTGCGTGCTATCATGGATTTGATTAGCAGATTGCACGGTGTTGTCTTTTCTTGTGCCAATAGCTTGTTTGATGCTGGTATTAGTTTTTATATACTGGTGTTGGGCTTTGTTCATAAATCTAGTTGACCATACTTGTTGGAATGTGTTGATTATCTTTCATATTTGGTATTGTGTATAGATGAGTCCCAGGATCATATTGGCATTGATGACATCTAGGAGGATGCAGTGGGTAGTTTTGAAGACTTAGTTTCCTTGGCAATTTCTTTTGGTACAGAGGAGTTAGACATCAGTGCTATAGTTTTTGATATTCCATATGTTGATATGAGCTTTGGAGTTGATTCACAAGATATGGATGGTAATACTGTAGAGAATGGTAACTTTGAGGATACTCCTTTAGATAGTGCATCAGAGGAGGTTTGTAGGAGACAATCTAGCTTGTGCCATCATGTGTCCAATTAGTTGAGAGTTAGTGAGCAAGAAATTGCTATTGCTTGCCAACATTTTGATGTTGCTCGTCAATTGTTAGCAGTTTATGGATGGGGTTCTCCTACTAGTGATGAGTAGGGAGGCAGTTATCTTTCCTTGTAAGAGTTCCACTCTTTATGGTCCTTGTAAGAGTTCCACTCTTTATGGGAGGCTATCTAGATTTTGAGATAGGATTATATGCAGTTGGTAGCCGATAGAGATTATATTATGGAGTGGTAAGTACAACATACGATGCATTTTTGGCCAAGGAAGATGAGGTGAGTGAGCTTACACAGCAGCTTGAGGTGACTTCTGAGATTCTTAAGAGTACATTGTTGGCTTTCAAGGAGTCACAGTTTCATTTGGCTAAGGTGACCATGGAGTTAGAGCAATTACAATCTTTACCAGATTCTATACAGTCACAAGCTATGGTGTCTGGTGATCCGAGGATGTCCATGGTCAAGATTGTCAAAGACAGTAGAGATTAGGATGCATCCATCCTTGATACTAACATTGGCATATTGGGTTTTTCCCCACTAGACTCAGGATCAGCTGAGTTGGGTGCTACAATAGATTGTTGTTGTATGCCTAACATGGTGGTGACCTCTAGTACTAATGGCACGAAGACTAGAGATGATGTATCAAAGACCATGTGTGATGTTGGTGAGCCGATAGTTGGCATGGTTCCTGGTAGTAATACTACTCCCTTGGAAATGTCTTTAGAGGTAGTAGTCAGTTCCAACTTGGTTAGTGATCAATTGTAGCTAGTTACATCTGGATTGTAGTCTGAGCCACTGACTGAGATTGGCGCATTCTATCGACATTACATTGTGATGTATGCTCATCAATTCACCTTTGATGACCATGTTGATGAGATGATGATACAGAGATGTACTTTGGTTCCTAGTGCTTATCATCAGTTATGGGATAGTTTGATGCCTTAGGATGAGAGTTGTGATGAGCACGACATGGTGATAGGTCCTGCAGTTGACAGCTTGATAATACATGACTTAGAGCAAGAGTTTTGGAGTGATGCTTCAGCGAGTGTTGTTATTGATTCTACTACTTTGGCTATGAAATCTCCTAACTTAGTTGGTGATTAGTCACAATGGGTTGTATCACTTGTTCATGGTGAGCTATTGACTGAGGTTGGTTTTTTTAATCAACATTATATTGTAGGGTATGTACATCAGTTAGCATTTGATCCTTGTGCTGAGGAGTTGATGGTAGAAAAACTTGGTTTGGATTCCATTTCTTGTTGTTTATCTTGTGATGGATTTTCACCATCAGGGGTGCATGGGATTTATGGTTATGAGATAGTGGTCAGTGATCTACAGAGTTGTGTTGAATGAAAGAGTTGTACAATGTGTGGATTCTCCATACTTGGTACAATTTCATTCGGGAGCATTCACCATTGTTGTAGAGTTGGATTGTACATTCTGTATAGGCCAGTGGGATGCGTTGATGGTATTTACTATGTTGGCAATTTGATTTGTCCACTTTACTTGAGTTTTGATGTTCTAAGAGTTTGTGTCTGGTGGGTTTCTGACTGTGAAAATTGTGACATTGGAGTTTGGTTGAGCAGTAATTGTCAGTTTGATTATGGATTCCGTGTTAATTGACAATAGTATAGTTCATGACTACATTTGGGATCCAGGTGGATTGATTGGTCTATTTTTCATCCATTGCTTGAGGACAAGCAATATTTGGAAGGGGAGGACTTGTCATGTCCCCTTTTCAAATAATTAAAATTAATAATCTTTGCTAAGGCTGGCAGGCCCAAAAAGGTGAAGTTTCAAAAAAAGGGGATAATCTTTGGAAGCTAATGGACTAATAAATGAAAATTATTATTAAAATATGTTTTATTAACCCCTCTTGGATTTGAGTTAGGGTTATGTCCTCTTTTAAGGGGTTTGGAGGCATTTTGGGCTCATTCTAGAACTTGATTTTTGCTCATTTCTTTGTTATTCTTCAAAAGCTGCCAAACCTATGGAGAAGGAGACCCAATAATGGGAGTTTTTAGGTTTCCAAGAAGGCTAAGGATGGGAGTTTGAAGCCATTCCATGTGCATGCTCATGCAGAGTTTGCCTTTGTGCTGAACAGTGTAGATTTGTGGGTTTTCGGTTGTGTTTTTTGTAAGAGTTTGGTGTTTCCAGTTGAGTATTTCATATTAGTTTGGGTTGCTGCTGTATGTTATACTTTTAGATGTTAAAATATAGTTGAATATATTTATTTTATCATGATTATACTTTTGTGATAGATTATTAGTATTTTTGTGGTGTTTCTGGGCTATTCTATGTTGTTTTCGGGAGCCCGATGAGCATTGTTTTTATCCTCCGTTTGGGAGTTGTTGTTTAAATGTTATATACATCTGGAAATGTCATTTTGTAGGCTGTTATTCTGCTGAAATTTCTATAAGAATGTCCACTTTCAGATTTACTAATAATATGTGAAGCTGTGAAGTTTTTGGCACTATTTTCGGCATACCCAATTTGGGGTTTATTGAGAAATTGGTAGATCTTTGAAAGATTGGTTGTTTGATCTTAAAGATCTAATTAGAGGCTTGAAATATCATATAAAATCAGATAAGGGACATTATAGAGCTCGAGTTCCATTGTCTATGACTTAGGTCCTTTAGACTTGGTTTGAACTAGCTCAGTAGCTACTCGGGTCCTTTAGAATATGACTTGATTTGCACTTCTTGCAACCTAGTAATAGTTGGAGATTTAGGGGACTCTAGAGATGAAGTCTCCTATCTTTCAAATAGGTCTATCAATGTATCAAGTTCATAGTAGATAAATCTTTTGTAATCCTTTGGCTCCTTTTTGCTTTCTTGTTCACTCCTTTCTGCAAATTCATTATTTCTCACATGTGTACTTTCTACAATCTTATGAGTAGACAAATGTAATGTCCCATTTTTGGGGCATCTTTAGATTTGACATTTATTTATATCAATTTGATAATAATTTGTATGATGATTCCCTCAACTTGTGATATGTCATATATATATATATATATATATATATATATATATATATATATATATATATATATATATATATATATATATATATATATATATATATATATGTATATGTATATATATATATATATATATATATATATGTATATGTATATATATATATATATGTATATGTATATACATATGTATGTATATACGTATATATGTATATACATATATATATATGTATGTATATACATATGTATGTATATACATATATATGTATACACATATATATATACATATATATACACACATATATATATATGTGTATATATATATATGTATATACATATGTATGTATATACATATATATATATACATATATATACATATATATATGTATATATATATATATATATATATATATATATATATATATATATATATATTGTATAGAGGTGTGTCTATTCATAAATATTAATTATATATGATTACATATTAATAATATATATTAATATTAATAATATATGATTATATATTATATGTTATTATATTAATTATTTATTATGTATTATATATGAATCACTTTAATTATTTATAATAATATTATTTTAATATAGGCATAATGTCATATACTATAGCACATAAAATAGTTGATATATATGTATATATTAATTATTTATAGCATGACAATTAAATATATAATTATATATATATATTATATTTATAATTATATAATATATAACGATTTATAATTATATAATATATAATGATTTATATTTGTAACTTAAAATAATTATAATTTATTCTATATAAATTATCGATTATTAATATTATACCCTTTATGTATAATTAATTTATATACTGAAATGGGGATATCACAGCCATCGCCTTTCGAATTTTCTTGTCCTCAAGCAAAATCATTCACATACAAACTCTGTCATAGACACAAAACACACTTGCATTCAAAAGGCCAAAAAGATTTATGAAATATACATTGAATGAAAACACAAAGCATACACGATGTAGACAGATCATGAAAACATGAAGTAGACAAGATGTAGACGGATGAAGACACAAAGAAAACATGATGCAAACACATAAGAAACACATTATGCATTTCCTTAATTGTGAACCTGCAACAAAAAATTATTATTAGTACACATTATATATAAATCAATCCCCTGATAGGGTGTTTATAGTCTCAATCCATTTATTAACTCGTCATTTTCTAAATATTGGAGGAGGAACCATAATAGGGTGCCCTGTTACCCAACCAGTGGGCCTCACTGTTCTCCCTCATTATCGTTACCTCTCTCTGACCATTATTTCCAAGAAGGTACCCTTGTATGATGAACCCTAGGATATCCCATCATTGTAGGCCTTTCCCGGTACCTATAGGCTTTATCCAGTACCTCGAGTGATGTCACCCATCCCATTCCACCGCAGGCCTTATCTCAACTTGGAGAATTATGATCTTAAGGTGATTCTATCAACTATTTTCCCATAAGAAGTCTTTTAAAGAATAATCTTTGAAATATCAGATAGTTAATCTTATCATTCAATTATAGGAGGAGAAACCATAATGGGGTTGTCATGTCCCCTTTTCAAATAATTAAAAATAATAATCTTTGCTAAGGCAGGCAGACCCAAAAGGTGAAGTTTCAGAAAAAGGGGATAATCTTTGAAAGATAATGGACTAATAAAAGAAAATTATTATTAAAATATGTTTTATTAACCCCTCTTGGACATGAGTTAGGGTTATGCCCTCTTTTAAGGGGTTTGGAGGCATTTTGGGTTGATTCCAGAACTTGATTTTTGCACATTGCTTTGTTGTTCTTCAAAGGCTACCAAACCTGTGAAGAAGGAGACCCAAGAATGGGAGTTTACAAGTTTCCAAGAAGTCTAAGGATGAAATTTTGAAGCCATTCCATGTGCATGCTCATACAGAGTTTTCCTTTGTGCTGAACAGTGCAGATTTGTGAGTTTTCGGGTGTATTTTTTGTAAGAATTTGGTGTTTTCGGTTGAGTATTTCATATCAGTTTGGGTTTCTATTGTATATCATACTTTTAAATGTTAAAATAGAGCTGAATATATTTATTTGGATATGATTATACTTTTTTGATCTAGATTATTAAGTTTTTGTGGTGATTCTAGGCTATTTTGTGCTATTTTCAAGAGCCCAATGAGCATAGTTTTTGTCCTCCATTTGGGAGCTATTGTGTGCATATTATACAGATCTAGAAATATCATTTTATAGGATATTATGCTGCTCAAATTTTTGTAAAAATTTCCACTTTCAAATTTATTAATAATAGGTGAAGCTGTGAAGCTTTCGGCACTATTTCTGGCATACCCGATTTGGGGTTTATTGAGAAAGTGGTGGATCTTTAAAATATTGGTTGTTTGATTTTAAAGATATGATTTGAGGCTTGAAATATCATATAAAATTAGAGAAAGGGACATTTCAGTGGTATCTGAGCTATGATCTTGTCAGCCTGAGGGTTTGTAGAAGTTTGCATGTCAGTTTTGACAACTACCCAAATCTTGCATGTCAAAATTTATGGTTGCATGCTACTTCTAATCATTTGCATGTTAGTTCTTGGTGAATTTGGTGGTTGCATTTTTCTTCTAATCAGTTGCATGTCAAAACCTATGGTTGCATGCTACTTCTAATCATTTGCATGTTAGTTCTTGGTGAATTTGGTGGTTGCATGTTGCTTCTAATCAGTTGCATGTCAAAATCTATGGTTGCATGCTAATAAATTGCATGTTAGTTCTTGGTATTTGAAGAAGTTATAACCTATTGGGGTTACACTCTACTTTATCCAGAATGGACAGGTATAGTATAGAGTCTCAGAGGACACGATCTTGGACAATTTATATCCAGAGTCAAAATAGTAGAAATGATGGTTATTTAGACATTCAAGATAAAATTAGAAAAATAAGCCATGACATGTCTGAACAGTTGCTTTAGCACCACTGTATAATAAATGACATGTTGTCCGAACCAGCTCAGGTGGATAAGTTGACTGGATTTCTATTTGGCAGATTTTCTCACAGGGAAAATGACACAATTACTAAGAACTTGCATGAGGAGTTTGAGAAACTAGCTTATAGCCAAGCTAAGGTCTCAGATTCTACTCCACCACAGGAGGTAGCGAGAAAGGATATTACACAGATTGATAGTAATGGTCAACTTGATAGTCAAATTGAAACAATTGTATACAGCTCATCAAAGGGTGATGTCACAGCTATTCAAGATGGTATAGTTACAATAGGTAGTGACTACAGCGTAGTGGATTCAAATGATGATTATGAGGATGTTGTTGTGCATAATGGTGAGATACCTGGTAGAGATGAGTAGACATTGAGCATTCATAACTTTGCTGAGAAAGAGTACCAGGCACATTTAGATGCTTCGACACATGAGGTTGAGGCTGGTAGTACTTCACATGATTTTTCCAGCCAACTGAAAGTGAACAAAGATAGTATTGTGACTTCATTATGTCATCATGATAGGTATGTGGAGTTAGTTGGTATTGGTCATATTACTCAAGTGAGGATTTTTCTTGAGTTACCAGTTGATTCTAGTTTACAAATATGGACTCGAGATTGTTATATTGGCATTTGGGATTCAGTTGACTGGAGATCTTTAACACTTTTTGGTAGCAATGTTTGTTTGGGTACTATCATGGATTTCATTAGAAAATTGCACGGTGTTGTCTTTTCTTATGCCAACAACTTGTTCAATGCTGGTATTAGTTTTTATACACCGGTGTTGGGCTTTGTTCATATATCCAGTTGACCATACTTGCTGAAATATGTTGATGATCTTTCATATTTGGCAGTGTGTACAGATGAGTCCCAGGATCATATTGGCATTGATGACGTCCAGGAGGATGCAGTGGGTAGTTTTGAAGACTTAGTTTCCTTGGCAGTTTCTTTTGTTATAGAGGAGTTAGACATCAGTGCTACAGCTTTTGATACTCCATATGTTGATATGAGCTTTGGAGTTGATTCACAAGATATGGATGGTAATACTCTAGAGACTAGTAACTTTGAGGATACTCCTTCAGACTGTGCATCAGAGGAGGTTTGTAGGAGAAAGTCTAGCCAATGCCATCATGTTTCTAATTAGTTGAGAGTTAGTGAGCAAGACATTGTTATCGCTTGCCAGCATTTTGATGCTGCTTGTCAGTTGTTAGTAGTTTATGGATGGGGTTCTCCTACTAGTGATGAGCAGGGAGGTGGTTATCTTTCCTTGATAGAGTTCCACTCTTTATGGGAGGCTATCTAGATTCTAAGATAGGATTATATGCAGTTGGTAGCCGATAGAGATTATCTTATGGAGTGGGGCAGTATAGCATACGATGCATTGTTGGCCAAGGAAGATGAGGTGAGTGAGCTTACTCAGTAACTTGAGGTGACTCCTGATATTCTTGAGAGTACATAGTTGGATTTCAAGGATTCACAGTTTCATTTAGCTAAGGTGACCATGGAGTTAGAGAAACTATAGTCTTTACCAGATTCTATACAGTCACAAGCTATGGTGTCTGGTGATCCAAGGATGTCCATGGTCAAGATTGTCAAAGACAGTGGAGATGGGGATGCATCCATCCTTGATACTAATATTGGCATATCAGGTTTTTCCCCACTAGAGTCAGGTTCAGTTGAGTTGGGTGCTACAACAGATTGTTGTGGTATGCCTAAAATGGTGGTGACCTCTAGTACTAATGGCACGAAGACTAGAGATGATGTTTCAAAGACCATGTGTGATATTGGTAAGCCGATGGTTGGCATGGTTTCTACTAGTAATACTACTCCCTTGGCGATGTCTTTAGAGGTAGTAGTCAGTTCCAACTTGGTTAGTGATCAATTGTAGTTAGTTACATCTGGATTGCAGTCTGAGCCACTGACTGAGATTGGCACAGTTTATCGACATTACATTGTGAGGTATGCTCATCAATTCACCTTTGATGACCATGTTGATCAGTTATGGGATAGTTTGATGCCTTAGGATGAGAGTTGTGATGGGCATGACATGGTGATAGGTCCTGCAGTTGACAGCTTGATAATACATGACTTAGAGCAGGAGTTTTGGAGTGATGCTTTAGTGCGTGTTGTTATTGATTCTACTCCTTTGGCTATGACATCTCCTGACTTAGCAGGTGATCAGTCACAATGGGTTGTATCACTTGTTCATGTTGATTTTTTGAATGAGGTTGGTTTTTTTTATCAACATTATATTGCAGGGTATGTACATCAGTTAGCATTTGATCCTTGTGCTGAGGAGTTGATGGCAGACAAACTTGGTTTGGGTTCCATTTCTTGTTGTTTATCTTGTGATGGATTTTCACCATCAGGGGTGCATGGGAGTTATGGTAATGAGACAGTGGCTGGTGATCTGTAGAGTTGTGTTGACTACAGGAGTTGTACAGTGTGTGGATTCTCCATACTTGGTATAGTTTCATTCGGGAGCATTCACCATTGTTGTAGAGTTGGATTGTACATTATGTATAGGCCAGTGGGATGCGTTGATGGTATTTACTATGTTGGCAATTTGATTTGTCCACTTTACTTGAGTTTTGATGTTCTAAGAGTTTGTGTCTCGTGGGTTTCTGACTGTGGAAGCTGTGACTTTGGAGTTTGGTTGAGCAGTAATTGTCACTTTGATTATGGATTCCTCTTGGTTATATTGCAGAGGATATTGCAGGACCCTGTGTTAATTCACAATAGTATAGTTCATGACTACATTTGGGATCCAGGTGAATTGATTGGTCTATTTTTCAGCCATTTCTTGAGGACAAACAATATTTGGAAGGGGAGGACTTGTCATGTCCCCTTTTCAAATAATTAAAAATAATAATCTTTGCTAAGGCAGGCAAGCCCAAAAAGGTGAAGTTTCAAAAAAAGGGGATAATATTTGGAAGATAATGGACTAATAAATAAAAATTATTATTAAAATATGTTTTATTAACCCCTCTTTTAAGGGGTTTGGAGGCATTTTGGGCTGATTCCAAAACTTGAATTTTGCGCATTGCTTTGTTCTTCTTCAGAGGCTGCCAAACCTGTGAAGAAGGAGACCCAAGAATGGGAGTTTGAAAGTTTCTAGGAAGGCTAAGGATGGGATTTAGAAGCCATTCCATGTGAATTCTCATACAGAGTTTTCCTTTCTGCTGAACAGTGCAGATTTGTGAGTTTTCGGGTGTATTTTTTATAAGAGTTTGGTGTTTTCGATTGAGTATTTCATATCAGTTTGGGTTGCTATTTTATATCAGACTTTTAAATTTTAAAATAGAGCTGAATATATGTATTTTTATATGATTATACTTTTGTGATAGATTATTAAATTTTTGTGGTGATTCTGGGCTATTTTGTGCTATTTTCGGGAGCCCGATGAGCATTGTTTTTATCCTCCATTTGGGAGCTATTATGTGCATGTTATACAGATCTAGAAATATCATTTTATAGGCTATTATGCTACTCAAATTTCTATAAAAATATCCACTTTCAAATTTATTAATAATAGGTGAAGCTGTGAAACTTTTGGCACTCTTTCTGGCATACCCAATTTGGGGTTTATTGAGAAATTGGTGGATCTTTGAAAGATTGGTTGTTTGATGTTAAAGATCTAATTAGAGGCTTGAAATATCATATAAAATCAAAGAAAGGGACATTTTAGTGGTATCAATCTCAGAAGTTACCTCAAGCTGCTAAGTAAGCTCACTCACCTCATCTTCCTTGGCCAACAATGCATTGTATGTTGTACTGCCCCACTCCATAAGATAATCTCTATTAGCTACCAACTACATATAATCCTATCTTAGAATCTAGATAGCCTCCTATAAAGAGTGGAACTCTATCAAGGAAAGATAACTGCCTCCCTGCTCATCACTAGTAGGAGAACCCCATCCATAAACTGCTAACAACTGACGAGTAGCATCAAAATGCTGGCAAGCAATAGCAATGTCTCACTCACTAACTCTCAACTGATTAGACACATGATGACACTAGCTAGACTGTCTCCTACAAACCTCCTCTGATGCACTGTCTAAAGGAGTATCCTCAAAGTTACTAGTCTGTAGAGTATTACCATCCATATCCTATGAATCAACTCCAAAGCTCATATCAACATATGGAGTATCAAAAATTGTAGCACTGATGTCTAACTACTCTGTACCAAAAGAAACTGCCAAGGAAACTAAGTCTTCAAAACTGCCCACTGCATCCTCTTGGATGTCATCAATGCCAATATGATCCTAGGACTCATTTGTACACACTTCCAAATATGAAAGATCATCAACACATTCCAGCAAGTATGGTCAATTGGATATATGAACAAAGCCTAACACCGGTGTATAAAAACTAATACCAGCATCAAACAAGCTGCTGGCACAAGAAAAGACAACACCGTGCAATCTGCTAATCAAATCCATGATAGCACCTAAACAAACACTGCTAAAAAAAAGTGTTAAAGATATCCAGTCAATTGAATTCCAAATGCCAATATAACAATCTCGAGTCCATATCTGTAAACTAGAATCAGCTGGTAACTCAAGAAAACTACTCACCTAAGTAATATGACCAATACCAACTAACTCCACATACCTGTCATGATGAGATAATGAAGTCACAATACTATCTTTGTTCACTTTCGACTGGCTGAACAAATCATGTGAAGTACTACCAGTGTCAACCTCATGTGACGAAGCATCTAACTATGCCTGGTACTCTTTCTTACCAAAGTCATGAATGCTCAATGTCTTCTCATCTCTATCAGGTATCTCACCATCATGCACAACAACATCCTCATAATCATCATCTAAACTCACTACCTCTTGTGGCTGAGTAGAATCTAAGACCTCTGCCTGGCTATAAGCTAGTTTCTCAAACTCCTCATGGAAGTTCTTGGTAATTGTGTCATCTACCCTATGAGAAAATCTGCCAAATAGAAATCTACTCAACTTATCCACCTTAGTTGGGTCAGACAACATGTCATTCATCATACGGTGGTGCTCAACCAACTATTCAGACATGTCATGGCTTATTTTCCTAAGTTTATCTCAAATGTCTAAATAACCATCCTTTCTACTGTTCTGACTCTAGATATCAATTATCCAAGATCGTGTCCTCTGAGACTCTTTACTATACCTGTCCATTCTAGATAAAGTAGAGTGTAACCCCAATAGGTTATAACTTCTTCAAACACCAAGAACTAACATGCAAATGATTAGAAGTAGCATGCAACCATAGATTTTGACATGCAACTGATTAGAAGCAACATGCAACCACCAAATTCACCAAGAACTAACATGAAAATTATTAGAAGTAGCATGCAACCATAAATTTTTACATGCAGCTGATTAGAAGCAACATGCAACCATAAATTATGACATGCAAGATTTGGGTAGTTCTTAAGACTGACATGCAAACTTCTACAAACCTTCAGGCTGGCAAGATCATAGCTCTAATACCACTGAAATGTCCCTTTTCTAATTTTATATGATATTTCAAGCCTCTAATCAGATCTTTAAGATCAAACAACCAATCTTTCAAAGATCCACCAATTTCTCAATAAACCCCAAATCGAGTATGCCGAAAATAGTGCCAAAAACTTCATAGCTTCACATATTATTAATAAATTTGAAAATGGACCTCTTTTATAGAAATTTTAGTAGCATAACAGCCTACAAAATGACATTTTTAGATCTGTATAACATTTACACAATAGCTCCCAAACGGAGGACCAAAATAATGCTCATCGAGCTCCCAAAAACAACACAAAATAGCTGAAAACACCACAAAAGCACTGATAATCTATCATAGAAGTATAATCATAACCAAGTACATATATTCAGCTCTATTTTAATATCTAAAAGTCTAAAATACAGTAGAAACCCAAACTGATATGAAATACTCAACTGGAAACACCAAATTTTTACAAAAAAAAACCCGAAAATACACAAATCTACATTGTTCAGCACAAAGGAAAACTTTGCATGAGCATGCACATGGAATAGCTTCAAACTCCCATCCTTAGCCTTCAAAAGAACTTGCAAACTCCCATTCTTGGGTCTCCTTCTCGACAGGTTTGGCAACCTCTGAAGAACAACAAAGCAATGCGCAAAAATCAAGTTCTGGAATGAGCCCAAAATGCCTCCAAACCCCTTAAAAGAGGGCATAACCCTAACTCACATCCAAGAGGGGTTAATAAAACATATTTTAATAATAATTAAAAATAATAAACTTTGCTAAGGTAGGCAAGCTCCAAAAAGAGGCTACCAAACCTGTGGAGAAGGAGACTTAAGAATGAGAGTTTGTAGGTTTCTAGGAAGACTAAGGACAAGATTTTGAAGTTGTTCCATGTGCATGCTCATACAGAGTTTGCCTTTGTGCTGAATAGTGCAGATTTGTGAGTTTTCAGGTGTATTTTTTGTAAGAGTTTGTTGTTTCCGATTGAGTATTTCATATCTATTTGGGTTGCTGTTGTATATCAGACTTTTAAATGTTAAAATAGAGCTGAATATATGTATTTGGATATGATTATACTTCTATGATAGATTATTAAATTTTTGTGGTGATTATGGGCTATTTTGTGCTATTTTTGGGAGCCTAATGAGCATTGTTTTTGTCCTCCGTTTGGGAGCTATTGTGTGCATGTTATATAGATGTAGAAATGTAATTTTATAGGCTATTATGCTGCTCAAATTTTTATAAAAATTTCCACTTTTAGATTTATTAATAATAGGTGAAGCTGTGAAGCTTTTGGCACTATTTCTGGCATACCCAATTTGGAGTTTATTGAGAAATTTGTGGATTTTTGAAATATTGGTTGTTTGATTTTAAAGATATGATTTGAGGCTTGAAATATCATATAAAATTAGAGAAAGAGAGGCTAAGGATGGGAGTTTGAAGCCATTCCATGTACATGCTCATGCAGAGTTTGCCTTTGTGCTGAACAGTGTAGATTTGTGGGTTTTTTAGTGTATTTTTTGTAAGAGTTTGGTGTTTCTGGTTGAGTATTTCATATCAGTTTGGGTTGCTGCAGTATATTAGACTTTTAAATGTTCAAATAGAGCTAGAAATATGTATTTGGATATGATTTTACTTCTGTGATAGATTATTAAGTTTTTGTGGTGATTCTAGACTATTTTGTGCTATTTTCGAGAGCCCGATGAGCATTGTTTTTGTCCTCCTTTTGGGAGCTATTGTGTGCATGTTATATAGATTTAGAAATTTCATTTTATAGGCTATTATGCTGCTCAAATTTCTTTAAAAATTTCCAGTTTTAGATTTATTAATAATAGGTGAAGCTGTGAAGCTTTTGGCACTATTCTGGCATACCCGATTTGGAGTTTATTGAGAAATTGGTGGATCTTTGAAATATTGGTTGTTTGATTTTAAAAATATGATTTGAGGCTTGAAATATCATATAAAATCAGAGAAAGAGACATTTCAATGGTATCAGAGCTATGATCTTGCCAACCTAAGGGTTTGTAGAAGTTTGCATGTCAGTTTTGACAACTACCCAAATCTTGCATGTCAAAATTTATGGTTGCATGCTACTTCTAATCATTTACATGTTAGTTCTTGGTGAATTTTTTGGTTGCATGTTACTTCTAATTAGCTTCATGTCAAAATCTATGGTTGCATGCTACTTCCAATCATTTGAATGGTAGTTCTTGGTGAATTTGGTGGTTGTATGTTGCTTCTAATCAGCTACATATTAAAATCTATGGTTGCATGCTACTTCTAATCATTTGCATGTTAGTTTTTTGTGTTTGAAGAAGTTATAACCTATTGGGGTTACACTCTACTTTATCCAGAATGGACAGGTATAGTACAGAGTGTTAGAGGACACGATCTTGGACAATTGATATCCAGAGTCAGGTTCAGTTGAGTTGGGTGCTGCAGCAGATTGTTGTGGTATGCCTGACATGGTGGTGACCTCTAGCACTAATGGCATGAAGACTAGAGATGTTGTATCAAATACCATGTGTGATGTTGGTGAGCCAATATTTGGCATGGTTCCTACTAGTAATACTACTCCCTTGGTAATATCTTTAGAGGTAGTAGTCGGTTCCAACTTGGTTAGTGATCGATTGCAGTTAGTTACATCTGGATTGCAGTTTGAGCCACTATCATTTGAGGCTTGAAATATCATATAAAATTAGAGAAAGAGAGGCTAAGGGTGAGAGTTTGAAGCCATTCCATGTGCATGCTCATACAGAGTTTGCCTTTGTGCTGAATAGTGCAGATTTGTGAATTTTCGAGTGTATTTTTTTGTAAGAGTTTGTTGTTTCCGGTTGAGTATTTCATATCAGTTTGGGTTGCTGTTGTATATCAGACTTTTAAATGTTAAAATAGAGCTGAATATATGTATTTGGATATGATTATACTTCTATGATAGATTATTAAGTTTTTGTGGTGATTTCGAGCTATTTTGTGCTATTTTCGGGAGCCCAATGAGCATTGTTTTTGTCCTCCATTTGGGAGCTATTGTGTACATGTTATAAAGATCTGGAAATGTCATTTGATAGGATATTATGCTGCTCAAATTTCTGTAAAAATGTCCACTTTCAGATTTATTAATAATAGGTGAAGCTGTGAAGCTTTTGGCACTATTTCTGGCATACTCGATTTGGGGTTTATTGATAAATTGGTGGATCTTTGAAATATTGGTTGTTTGATTTTAAAGATCTGATTTGAGGCTTTAAATATCATATAAAATTAGAGAAAGGGACATTTCAGGGGTGCCCTATTACCCAATCAGTGGGCCTCACCGTTCTCCCTCATTATTGTTATCTCTTTCTAACCATCATCTCCAAGATAGCGCCTTTGTATGATGTACCCTGAGATATCTCATCATCGAGGCCTTACCCAGCACTCGTAGGCTTTATCTGGTACCTCAAGTGATGTCACCTAGTCCATTCCACCATAGGCCTTACCTTATCTTGGAAGATGATGACCTTTTAACAATATTCTTTGATTATGATCAAATTAAAAATCAATGCCATTTCCTTCTAATTATTTGATTTAGAATCCTTGATAGTAAGCATTTAAACTATTCAATATTCATCAAAATAATAAAATGTGTCAATAATAACAAAGATACTAATAATTATTTCATAATATATGAAGAAAACATATAATTTACCTCGTCACCTTTATGGTTGAAGTGGCAATTTATGAGTATGAAGTAATGCTCATATCCGCTTAAGGTCATCCTCTAGATTAATCTCAATATTTGGTAGCCTCTTCAAATTTATCCTTTGAGTCAATATCACCTTCCCCAACCCATCGACATAGAAGTACTTTCAACATTGCTAAGTCTTCAATGATTCTTTTGTAAGAATCTTAATTTATCCTTTGAGTCCATTCTTATTTGTCTTATTTCTTGTTTTACTTCACCTCGCATGGGATATCACTTAATAAATTCCCTAATATTATTTTTTTGCCACCTCGATGACACGTATAATTATCAAACACAATAGTGTGACAGAATCTGTAAGATTCACCTTTCAAGTACTATATTTTCTTGATATTTTTAGTGCCTTTGAAATCATTCCCTTAAATGTAGGAATATTGTATAGATATTTTGAACTATCATATAAGAGTGGGTCGAATTCATATAATCTCCCTTGAATATCATTTTCTATCCTTTAAAATTGTGAATTCTCCAATAAGATTTTGTTTTTCGGATCCATATCTCAGTATTGGATATCCATGGCTTGTGTGATTCTATTTTACAATGCCTTTCTCTGCTTTTAGTCTAGAGCTCACCAATTTGATGAGTTGGTTTGTTGGGATTAGCAGAACACAACCATTTCAAAAGGTTGAGGAAATGGATGATGATTGTTGTCAACACATTTTCATGATGATTTCTTCTTCGACATGATACTGTGCGAATCGGCTACTTTTGCCTCAACTGACATTCTTTGCGTTGGGTTTTCCTTAGAATATGCCAAAATTTTCCTGTGATTATGTTGCGTATTTTTTTCTTGTGATATGTATTTTATTTCTCACTATCAGTGAATATTATGGTAGCATTGTTTCTCTTTGATGTGTAGTGATCATCTCTGCAGGTTTTTCCAACTGTAGGAAGGGGAAAGAACTATGCAAAATTTTACCAAGGCTTACTATTATTGCGCATCCAACTTAAATATTAATTAATTTGCCACTTCCAAAATGTAGGGATGGAAGAGCAGTCCACAACTTGTATAGATTTATATTAGAAGATTAATGTCTTACAACATTTTAGAGCAATATCAAATGACATTCAACCCTACTCTCCTAGTGAATGCTTTTCATTTGAACTGCACTCTGGTATTTTTTATTTGCTATTTCAACTACAAAAGTTGCTCAGCTTTGATAATTTCCAAGGTTGGAAAATCTCATCCGTGCAAGAGAATTGTTCTCTTTGCTTCTTTTTTCCAGTCTGAGCTTTTTTCTAAATATCTGCAAAATAGTTCTCAATTTATCTGCAGTCAGCTTTTCTCTAAAGATCTATAAAAATCTCTTAGTTTAATTGCAATCAGAGTCTTTCAATAAATATCCATAAAGCATCAAAGTGTATTTGTTGCACTCTTGTTAAAACAGATGTTTTCCTACCAGTGATCTGATAGAAAAATTGTGTTTTCCTTTAAACCTCATCTTGTATCCGTATTCATTGCAATCTAGCAAGACAATATTTATCTGTCGGTGCCCAGTGATTATTATTATACTAATTTTTTTGGCATCAGTGTATTACAGCCTCGTGATCATAGATCCTTGTGGCTTCTGTAAATTTTCTCATCCACCATTTTTTTGGGATGAAATCTAGTGTTGTTGCAGAAATTGATACCCTAATCATATGACACTTTCCCGACCATAAAATAATACTTATTTTTTCCATATTTGATCTTTCATATTCTGGTTTAGGTGATCATGATCTATTTCAATATGTGCCATCTGGTCCAAATAACAGATTTGGTTTCCCATGTTTGGTTGTAACAAATTATTTATCAAGTCGATTTAGGATTTTACTAGTTGTTGAGTTATTATACAAAAGCAGAGTTATTATCGGTGAGGCTAATTAGGGTTTTCTTGCCTCAAGTTCTGTATTCTTCACAGCAAGTTAAAAGCTCATCGATAGCATCTAGCTTTGTCTTTATAAAGTTTACTTACTGTGCAAAAAAAATTGGTTTATTAATTCTGGGTATCAAGAGTAGAATGATTATTATTGTATATGCTACTTGATGCAACCTTGGTTTCATTTATTGGTTCTGTTTAGGACATTTACAAATATTCTCCAATTTGTATCATTTCCATTATATTTTTATCCGATATATTTTAAATCGTTCTTTCATGCATGTTGTTCCATAGACTAGTAGGAACAGTGCTCTGATACCACATGTAATGTCCCATTTTTGGGGCATCTTTAGATTTGACATTTATTTATATCAATTTGATAATAATTTGTATGATGATTCCCTCAACATGTGATATACCATATATATATATATCAATATTGTATAGAGGTGTGTCTATTCATAAATATTAATTATATATGATTACATATTAATTATATATGATTATATATTATATGTTATTATATTAATTATTTATTATTATGTATTATGTATGAATCACTTTAATTATTTATAATATTATTATTTTAATATAGGCATAATGTCATATACTAGAGCACATAAAATAGTTGATATATATGTATATATTAATTATTTATAGCATGACAATTAAATATATAATTATAATTATATATAGATAATAATATTCATATATTCATATATATATATATATATCTAATATTTATAATTATATAATATAGAACGATTTATATTTGTAACTTAAAATAATTATAATTTATTCTATATAAATTATCGATTATTAATATTATACCCTTTATGTATAATTAATTTATATACTAAAATGGGGATATCAAAACAAATTCAAACATTTGTATGCTTTACTTATGTAGGAGTATCCTAGAAATATGCCTTCATCTCCTTTTACATCAAATTTTCCTTTCCTAGATTCTTTCAAGATATAACATTTGCTACCAAATACTTTCAAATAACTTACACTGGGTTTGTAGCCATATCATAGTTCATAAGGAGTTTGGTTGGAGTCTTTCTTCAACTGAACTCAGTTCAAAATATGAACTACAGTGTTGATAGCTTCCTTCCAGTATTTGTTAGCAACATTCTTTTCTATCATCAATGTCCTTGCACAATCCATGATGGATCTATTTCTTCTTTCAGCTATACCATTTTGCTAAAGTGTACCAAGGGTTGATACTTGTCTTTTGATTCATCTTTCAATGCAAAAATTATTGAATTCATTGGAGGTGAATTCACCACCTCTGTTTGATCTTAAACATTTCAATCTCAATCTAGTTTCTTTTTCTAGTCTTTCCAGATGCCATTTGAATTTCTCAAAAGCTTTTGATTTTTCTTTTAGATACATCATAGTCATCATTCTAGAATAATCATCAACAAAAAGAATGAAATTTTTTTCTCCACTATAACTCTTTATTCCAATGGGTCCACATAAGTTAGTATGTACAATTTCCAAGACTTCTTTTGACTGATAGTTTTTTCTTTTAAAACTAGTCTTTCCCAACCAATTTGGCAATTCTTGCACAAACCAACATCAGGTTTCTTTAAACTAGGAATACATCTTACCCTTTTATGTTTTCTTGTCTTGACTAGATTATCAAAGTTTACATTGCATAGTCTCCTATGCCATAACCAACTTTCTTCTACTTAAGCAATAAAACATGAACATTTACTAGGATCAAGATAAAATAGATTACCTTTTGTTTGCTTACCTGATCCAAATAGATTTCCTTTGTCATCTAGTAGTTTTGCCTTGTCATTCATTAATTCTACCTTGAATCCAATGTTGTTCAATTGTGTCACACTCAGTAGATTATGCTTTAGTCCTTCAACCCAATAGGTATTATCACATATAAATTTATTAATTAATGAAATATGACATTTTTATTTTATGCAACAAAGTTCATTGTTTCCAAACCCTACACTACCTCCATCATAGTATTCAAAATGTTCAAATTTTGTTTTATCTCTAGTCATATGGTGTGAACATCCACTATTAATAATCCATATATCATTTTTTCTAACATTAGAGATAATTTTTATCTTATCTTCTTCATCATCAGATTTATCTTTTACAACAATATACACCATTTCATCTTCACTATTATCAGAATCTTTAGCCATAAAACATTTTTTCTTACTTTTGTCATTGTAGTTCTTGTGATTTTTGAATTCCTTTTTTCCTTTGCACTTGTGGATTTTCTTTTCATCATTTCTTTCTCTGTTTTGGATACCTAGCAACAATGTGACCAACTTCTTCACAAAAGAAATAGATTAGAGGAATTTCACTTGTGTACTTTCCTCTACCTTTGGAATATTTCTTTGCAAGCAGGGCTTCAACAATTTCAAGATCACTATCAAAAATTTCTTCAATTTCTTCCTCACTTCTTGATTGATTGGCTTTTGATCTCTTGCTCTTTCCTTGAGTGAGAGTTTGGCTTCAAATGCAAATTCAATATTCTTTGAAATAGGAATAGAGTTATCATAGTTGTCTAATTCAAAGGTTGTGAATCTTCCAACTAGAGCATCCAAGGTTAATTTATTATTTAGATCACATCTCATTTTTTGAATAGTAAGTACACTAATTACATAAATAGGAAGAAGAGTTCTAATTACCGTAGTTACAAAAATTTCCTCCTTAATGTCTCCTTCAAATGCTTTGATTGCACTTACACTGGCCTTGATTCTTTCCACATATTTTGTAATATTTTCATCTTCACTCATTCTCATTTGGTCAAATTATTCTATAAGACTTTCTACTTTGGCTCTTCTTACATTGTCATCTCCTCCATAGATATCTTTTAGTTTGGTCTACATTGCATGAGTAGTTTTATAGTCCTTTACCTCATCAAATTCAACATAACTAAGAGTAGATGCAATATCAATCATCATGATGTTATGATTCTTCTTTTTAGAAATGTCTTCAACTGATAATGTTTTAGAGGGAGTTTTGTATTTACTATCAAGATATTTGCAACCTAAGTCACTGATAGTAGCAATATGTAACCTCATAAGTCCTTGCAATGCTCAAAAATTGTCTCTGTTCAACTTGGGAATCTCTCTTTTGTAAGACATCTTGATCTTTAGCTTAGGTCCTTGAAACCTTCCCTACAAGTACCAAATGATCTGATACCAATTGTTGGAAATGTAAGAGGAGTAACTGAGAGGGGAGGGGTGAATTAGTTACTATAAAAATGTTTCCCTAATCCCTTAGATTTCAGTACAAAATAAACTCTAACAATTAAAATGATGAAGCTCAGCATACACATAGCTAATGCTATAACTTGGTAAATACTCAATGTACTCGGTAATGAATTAACTTTTTAGATCTTGAAATGTTATCAGCCATTATCATTACTTAATCTTAATTTCAAGCATGAAAAAAATAACATGAACACATATGACCCCAAGATTTAACATAGAAACCCAATTTGGGAAAAACCACCAATTATGACTAGTTACTATTTTCACTATTCTAAAATGAGCCATGTTAGGAGCCTATCTTATTAAAGGTTAAAAAACACACTATTAGGTGTGGCCCTATTAAAGAATTAAATCACCCTATTAGGAGTAGCCTTATTAGAGGTCTTTAGACAATTCAATAGAACTACCACCTTGTTAGACGATTTACAAATAGTTGTTAAGCCAACTTTATTAAGAGATTTAGATTATTGCTACAATGGTTAGAGTAACAATAAGATGACCTGATTTAGATACAACTAAATTGTAGATTAGAGATCTCTATTATGGCTTGTACATGATCCTTCCTAATCAGTTGTATCCTTTCAGCTCGTTAAACACATCTTTCTAACATCCAGATTCACTTTCTTAGAGAAATCTTCAAGTCTTCAATAAAGATCCTTTTTTTTTACACTCTTTCTATCTCACAAATTGACCTTATACTTATATCCTTCTTATTGTCAAGTTGGCTAGAATACAACTTAGAATAATTAACATTCATCATATTAGTTGGTTGAAATCAATTGATAAATTAATTAAGGTCAATATGCCAAAATAAAAAATTTCTTCATTAGCTAACCCAACTTAGTAGACACTAGCTTAGAAATGATTTTCTATGCTAACCAACAAAAGCTCGGTTAACACGGCAGACTTGCAACGATCCTTTGGTAACTAAGAGAACTCAATTATCACTAATTATGTCCAACCTTTCCTTCATTGATTGAGTGAGCTCAGTTAACACTTATCTTCTATAAAATTTCCTTCGATGCCTGGGTGAACTTGGTAGACACTGTCTTTAGAACAAGAATGCTTAGTAGACAGAAAACTATCTTCACTATCCAAGTGAGCTTAGTATGCACTAACTAATAATGATATGACATTTTTTTAACATCAAAGACAACACACAATAATAAATTGTATCCAATAGATGAGTTGGATCATTTAAGGATTAGGTAAATAATCTAAGAGATAAATTCAAGGAGAAGTTTCTAGAAAATAAGAGATATGTTGGAATTCTTTTGAATAACTAAGAGGGGGGTGAATTAGTTATCTAAGGTCTAGATGTACAAATAAAAAATTTCACATCTTAGTGAACCCATATCCATAAAACATTTTCATTAAGCATGCATCCATTAGATCATACAATCACTTAAACTTGTAGGTTACTATCAAATCAACTTTGTAGAAATGTAAGCATAAAACATAATAGATTCAATAGTACATTTGACACAATTATTTAATGTAGAAATCAAATTTGGGAAAAATCACTACTAACATGCTACTCATTCTCACTCTTCTAAAGTAATGCCCTATGAAAGGACAACCCTATTAAAGGTTACAATGCATTTTCGTAAATGTGACCTAGTCAAAGGATTTCAATCACCCTATTAGAAGTGAGCCTTGTTAGAAAACTTTTGATCATTCACTTGGAATATCACCTGGTTAAAGGATTTACAAATGACTTTTAGGTCAACCTTAATATAAATGATTTACCCTAGACTGGTACAATTCTTAGAAAGTAACAATAAGGCTTGATCTTATAACAACTTAGAATACACTTCCTGTATTTTGCTTGGCTTTCACACACTTCAACTCTAACAAATTATTCACCCTTCAAGCATCCATACCCTTAAGCCTTCTTTCTTTTCTTGCCAACGTAGTCTCTTCTCTTAGGTCACTTAATGAAGCAATACCCTAGACTCCTTGTCTTCCTTAGGTTCTCACACATGACAACCTTTCCTTCTAACCAGCCATCTCTATAACTAGAAAACTATGATCTTTTTCCATTCATCTTCCTTCCTCTATTTTAGGGTTCGGTAGGATTAGGTAGGATTCAATGAATCTACCCATCATTTTCATTTTATTTCCTTCTAGAAACTTCTCCTTCAATCTTCTTTGAATTCACCTAAAAATGGTTCATCTTGAATTTTGTGCCACCAACTCATCAAGCTTATCTTCCACATGGTTCACACAATCCAAGAAATCAAACGTGTTGGCTCAAATTCATTGAATTCATGATCTTTCTCATAATGGTGACACTTGACATTAACTTTCTTTTGATGCCTAACACATGCTTCATTGCTCAACATCCACTATCAAAACACTTGGCATTAACTAAAGCTTACTGGTGCTCAACACCAACTAAACTTTACTCAACTTACACTAAAATTGACTTTTCTCAGCTCAAATTAATTTTTTTCTTGACTTACACTAAATTTTCTTGGCACCTACTATGCAGATTGTTAAGCTTGGCAAACATTCTTCATTTAACTTGTCCTTTTGAACTTAATTAGTCTATTCATTCTTTACAACCTTAAGTAGATTATCAATGCACTATAATATCACTAACTTAACTTATCTTTGTACTCCTTTTCCATATCATAACTAAACCTTTCCTCTAGGTGTTATTGTTACCTCATTTGATCAAATTCTCTTCATCAATCAAACAAATAATAGTACTCTAATCATCTAAGCAATTGTCTTACCAGCAAGTAGTAGATTTGACATTAGTGACAAAACAATGATTGAAACTTATATTCATACTTGTATCAATCTATTTTGAACAATCTCCCTCTTTAACATTGATGGCAAACCAAACTGACCAAAATTAATCAATATAACCAAAAATAAAATAATTATTTGTATTGAAATCTCTTTCTCTATCAACAACTGTTTCATCCTTTGAATAGGTTACAAAATTCTATTATGATCAATAGATAATCACTCAACTCATCCTTATGACTCCCTCTAGATGACTTCTTATATCTCCTTTGACCTTAACTCCCTCTTACTAGGTATTCCATGTATCTTTTGTATTTTCTTTCATCTAACTCATTGACAATAGTACCTCTCTATGCAATCATGATTTCTCCCTCAGTAAGATTTCTCCCTCTTTGACAATAATGTCAAAGACTTGTCATCTTAATATGTAGATATGACCATTTTTAGTTTCTCCCTCTGTCACCTAGCTTGTGACTCATTTATAGCTCTAACTCTTCAATTACTTTAGGCATTTCTTAAATTAGGATCCACTGCATCAATGTGTCACATATGTAAATCAACTTGTTTGATGCAAGTTACAACTCATGCTTCTTAGATAGCCTTTGATAGGGGTATCAGCCCTAGTTTACCTCTTAGATACTCATGAGCATCCTTAGGTAATGATTTTGTGAAGATATCATCTATTTTCTCTTTTATGTTAACATATTCCATCTTCACCTCTTTATCTTGAACTAAGTCTCTCAAGTAATGATACTTGAGTACAATATGTGATGTAGAGGACTCCCCTTAATACCATAAACTCATAACAAAAGTAAAGAAACAATAAAAAATGTGAGAAGAAAAATATGGACTTCTTATTATCACTGCAAATGCAGAATTATAGAATTCTCAATTACAATATGCTAACCCAAATAAGTGCATTCATTATAGTAATCAACAAGATAGTGCTGCAAACTATCACCTAGAGTTGTCTTAGATAATGTTCGGGCCTTTCTTAAATAGGCAGTTTTATGTTTCTCAGGAAGGTTCTAGATGCTCAAACTTAATACCTAGGGTAGATAGACCCTAACAATACACATAGATTTGGCCAAATACATCTTTGACAAATTATTTTAGAAATTTTGGCAGCCCAACTTTTGAAGGCCATTACTCATGAACCATTGCTCTGATTGGCTATTATAACCATATTTTGGAAATACTAGCTCCTAATCTATAGGCTTAGAACCACACTAGCACCATTCCCTCACATTTTTGGACCTCATCCAAGCACTCTAGGGCCTCCAATGGTGAGCCTAAAGATTTTTTTGTAATCTTTTCCACCAAAAATCTGCAATAACTTCTCTGATACTTAAGCTAGAGTAATGAGATTTTTATGATAGGCTTATATCTCTAAAATGAACCTTCTTGTAGAAAATGAGAACATTCAAAGCTCATATGAAAAACATACTAAAAATAGCAATTTACCATAAATAGTAACCACCCTATCTACTAGTCCTTATTAAAATAGAAAAGGCTGAAAATAAATATTTTTGGGTGATGCAAGATTGCTCTTACACCCATAATGCTCTTGCATCAATATGCTTAGTCTTTATATGCATCAAAAGATTCTTTGATATATTTATAACACTTTTATTATCACAATAAAGAATCATAGGTTCTATAATTTCCTCTTTCATACCTGTGAGTAGCTGTTTGATCCATACAATGTTCGTATAATTTACTATAGTAACAACATATTTAGCTTCAATAGTAGATTGAGAGGTACAATTTTGTTTCTTGCTAGTCCATGTAACCATCCTTTTGCCTAAGAAAAATGCTCCTCCACTAGTGCTCTTTCTATCACCAATATTTCCATCCCAATCAACATTAGTGTAGGCTCTTAATTCAATTTTCTCATTTTTCTTGTAGTATAGACCATAGTCTTCTATTCCTTTCAGACATCTCATTATTCTCTTAACAAACACCAAATGATTCTCCCTAGGATTAGCAAAGAATCTTGAAACTATCCCAATAGATAATGCAATATCAAGTCTTCTATGTAGTGCATATTGTAATTTTCCAATCATAGACCTATACAGTTTTTGATAGGTGTGCTTACTAGCTTGGAATCTTCCAATCCAAAATTATTTAGTATCTCCTTTATATACTTTGACTAAGTGATATATATACCATATTTCATTTGATGTACTTGCAAACCCATAAAGAACTTGATCTCTCCAAACATAGACATTTTAAATTTTTTCTTCATTTCATTTGCAAAAGATTTACATAAAGTATCTTGACCTTCAAATATGATATCGTCAACAAAAATCTTAGATAATAAAATACCTTTTCCTTTCTCTATCTTTAAGTACAAATTGGTGTTATTATTAGTCCTCTCAAATCCAATCTTTACAAGATAATTATGAATCATTTCATACCATGCTCTTGGTGCTTACTTCAAACAATATAAATCTTTTTGTAGTCTACATACCATGTTTTTGTTGTTAGCATAAAAAAATACTTTTAGCTATTCTATATAAACGTCTTCTTCCAATATACCAATAAAAAATGTAGACTTAACATCCATTTGATAAACTTTGAAACCTTTGTATGTAGAGTAAGAAAGTAGAGTTCTTACTTCTTTCAATCTTGTAGTAGGAGTGAATATTTCTCCATAGTCTATCATTTCTTCTTGTGCATATCCTTTACAAACTAATATTTCCTTGTTCCTTGTGACTTCACCATTTCCATCTAACTTGTTTCTATACACCCACTAGGTGTCAATCACATTTTTATATTCTCGTCTAGGAACTAAAGTCCATATCTTATTTTTCTCAATTTGTTCAATCTATTCTTTCATGGCATTACTCTAGTCCACATCTTCTAAGGCATCTTTTACTATTTTAGGTTCTTGGATGCTAAGCATGTTGGAAATATAGGATAAAATAGGTTACTAAGAGGGGAGGGGTGAATCAAAAAACCAATAAAACATAATCTTGTTTCACTACTTAATCCTTTATATATATTTTGATCTAATTGCATGCATGAAAGACTAAAAGCAGTAAAACATTCATAACATATTGACACAAGATATGGTGAACTAGAAACCTTCCAAATAGAAAGTAAAACTAGGGTGGGGATGATACCAACAAGCTTTAGTACTATAGTATAAAGTTGGTTGTTTAAAGCTTACAATCGCTCACTTTTGATGATCTACCCTATTAGGAGAAATAAGGACTACTAGATCCACCTTGTGAAAAGATTTATAAAAAATATAATGAAGTATGCACTCGATAAAGAGATTTTAAAAAGACTATTAAGTCTACCTTGTTAAAGGATTTAACTAATACACCTATTGGATAAAATAGTGGCTAATCTCTAATTTGCAATTTTGATTTGCTGGTTGTGATTCCTTTGAAATGTAATGATCACCTTGTTGTGATAGATAAATCTTTTCTACTCCTTATACTACTTGTAGCCCTTTTACTTTTCACTTTTTCTTTCTATATTTGCATCATTATTTCCTACATATCTTCTTTGGATATCATAAAATACATTACATATGTACAAATCCAAATTATAGTTCATAATAGTTGGATACAACATAGATTACCAATAAGAATCACAAAGTTAGCCCAACTATTGGTACTCAGGTTCTAAAGAAAAACACGATGAGGTTTTGATACATGACAATCATTGTCAAAACTTAGCATCATCATGCTCTTGGTAGATGTAGAAGCTTGGTTCATACTAATAAATTCAAATTAGTTTGAACTCAGTCAACACTGGTGACTTTGAACATTGTGAAACTCAACATATAAACTTAATCACTTGGTTGATACTGCATGGCTTGGTCAACACTAACACTATGAGCGTAGTGTAAACTAAATCACTTAGTTGAACCTTCTTGGCTGGGTCAACACTAGATTCACATCACTGACACTACAAGCTCGGTAAACACAAGACACTATGGTTGACACTATACAACTCAATTAGAGTTGTGAAGCTCAATTTGCACTGTCACTAATGAACTCAATAGATACTACTTGGCATGAATTGAATACTGATTCTAAAACTCAATAGAAACTATAGAACTTCATAGAACCTAGATTACTCAGTTAACATAGAAAACTACAAGATAAACTTGGTAGTTGTTTAACCAATTGACTAAGTATGAGTCACTAATAAAAAAAGGTTGACCATAATGTCAACAATATCCCCCTTTGGAATAAGTGACAAAAACATTTATCAATCCAAAACTGAATTCTCAAAATTTCAAGTCCAAAACATTCTTTTGTCTCCATCCTATGTCTTCAACTTGGTAAGATACTCTATTTTTGAGATTTTTCAAAACAAAAATTAGTAAAAGATGTTTTCTAATTATCTGTACATGTACTTGTATAATATTATGTTTCTCCCCCATACATATATACACATATTATACTTTTCCCAATATATATTATCTTCTATCTTATCTTTTCCCCTTTTTATATATCACATCTTCTCACCATTTTTGATATAAATGCCAAAGGTGTATGCTACATTGTAATGCCAAAATGTGAAAAAAAGTTAAAATGTTCCTTCAAAATCAATTCCATTTTCTTGTTCCAATTTTCATCTAACACATTACTTACATTAAGTGCAATCTATACTTCTACTAATAACTCAATCATGTGATCAACTATGGATAAGTTATTGTCATGGATGAGAGTTTTGGCATGTGCAATGTGTTTCTACAATGCATCCATGTTTGGAAAGATCATGTCTTGGATGTCTACAAGTGTGGCCTAGATCTTGGCCTCTTCCCTTAATAATTATGCTTGCAAATTAGTCAAAAATCTGATCTTTGAGTAGTGAGTAAAACTATAGCTCGAGAAAAGTGACAACTGGTGTGCACTTTTCTTCAAGTCTTCATCTATCTTAGACAATTTATCTTTGATTCCCTAAGTGAAGATAGATATATCACACAACTTTCTGAATAATGAAGTAACATATTTCCAAAAGTTTCCAATGAGCTAGGAATAATAGACAATTCTACTTGATTTATTGCAATTTTTAATGCAACTTGCTCCAATACTTCGTTCTCAAATTTCCTCTCTACTCTCTATAACAACCTTTCTTGTCCATTCATATCTTTATTGAATTTCTAGACAACTTCTTCTAACTAAACCAAAATAGATTGTGTACTATCAACCTCAGTGCTTAGTGCATCTACAAGTATGTTTTTCACATCTTCAAGAACTTGGTTTTCTCTACTCTTTTCTTCTCTAAGATTTTGTTTCTTAGCTCTTTTTTACAATAGTTCACCAATTATGTTCATTTGATCAAGATTTAGAGTAGAGATATCATGATTTGGGATAACTATATCCTCATCTAGATCAATGTCATCTTCTCTACCTTTATCCTTACTAGAAACTTTTGTACTCAATTGAGGCTTTTTCTCAACAATCCTTGTACTTGTTATTAACACATCTAGAATTGTAAAAATAGTAGAAATAGAAGGGCTAGAAAAAAGAAAGTAGATATTGCACTAATTGTAGGAATACCTAGTTGTTTTGTAGCCAAATCTGATGATGGTGACACTTATTGCTCGATAGATGAAGTGTTGATCATTTCAATCAATATGGTACTCAGCTGAATAGGTGTAGAGTCTAGTTGGGTGCATGGTGTTGCAATGGTTGCCACAACCAACTCAATAGAATCTTTTCCTAAGCTTGATGGTATTAAAGCTTTACTTGAAGATTGAGGAAATGAGGTCATTACTACGACAATCTTCTCTAGATTATTTCCTCCATACTTTGAATCTTAGGGAGATTCTCCTCTATAGCAGCTTGTTCTTGTTCCTCATCATCCAACTTTTCATAATCTTGAATTTCCACGTCATCTTCATCATCTTTTTCTTCATCTTCCTTGATTTCTTCTTCATCTACTTTATCACTAACATGAACAACAAAATCACTCAGTTGATGAAGTTTGTAAATGTTCTTCCATGTGGTAGTAGTTATCTTCACTATGGATTCTATGTCTTTCATCAGCACAAGATAAGTATTGAACTTTAGAGTGAGTTTCTCCTCATTTTTCTTCATGGAATCTTTCACCTCTTTGTTACTAAGACTCGGCATGAGCTACCTCAAAGTCTATTCATAGATGTCTTTTGTAGTTTTCTTGGGATTTTCCCATCTTGGTTTGATTAGTTGCATAAGTTCATTAGGTATTTTCTAAACAAGTTGATCAGGAGAGTATTTCCATTTTTTGAATTTTTACATCATCATGTCCTCAATTTGGTTCTTCTCATCTACATTCCTGGTTTCATATCTAAGGGATTTGAAGTTTTCCATTCCAGCTCCTCCTTCAATTTCCTTTAATTTTTCCTAAAATTTAGGTGGATGCCTTTTTTAAATGACTTCCTCAGCATCCTCCTCACCTAATTTTAATTTGTTTCTAGACCTTGATGCTCTTCTAGTGAATACTATAATAGATGATTTGGTAGGTCTGGTTATGATAACATTAACTTTCTTCCTAATTGGCTCTTCTTCTTCAGACTTTATTTCTTCTTTTTCATCCTTTATTTCATCTTCTTCTACATCATCACCTTTTCCTTTAGTTAAAATAAGAGTAGAACTTTCTTTCCTTAGCTTTGCTATCCTCTTTTTTCCTTCGCTAACTTCTTGAGGAAACTTGATTTCAAGTTCTTTTCTAGCTTTGGCTTCATCATAAGTACCAAAATACATGTCCTTGAGATCCATAGGTTCATTAAACAATGTTTCAATGATATCTTTGGTGTCATCAATGTTAACCTCATAGCTTAGAGGCTTAACCCACACCACACTAGGTTTGAGAGCATGAATGTACACTTTGTCATAGTCCACCATGAAACAAACATCATCCTTTTAATATTCTACAAGTTTCTTTGGAATTCTATATCATCTATTCATCTTTTTCTTAAATGACTCAAAATAATTTTCCATGATATTGATAAATTTCTCACCCATCTCTTCTATATACTCATTAATCTGATATAACATTTGTACATCTTTTCTCCATACAACTAAGCCTTTATAAGGGAAATAATTTTGCATGCAGAAGAATAAAAAAGTCAAGACTGAACCAAACTTACATGGATTTTTCTTTGAATTTTTGATTCTCTCCATGTTCTTGTTGAGCTAATTCAACATTATCCTAATAAGGTCAAAAGACAAGTTGTTCTTCACTACCTTGAGAGCTAAATCAACTACCTCACATGACACATTGTTGAGATGACTAGAGTTGTAGATCTTATTGACAATTACATGAATTCCAAATTTAAGCTCCATGTTAGCCACATTGCTGATCTCCATTTCTCTTCCATCCAATTTGGTAAGAGTCTTTGTTTTGTTCAACATTGGGAGCCTTGTTATCTTATGAATCACTTTCTTTGTGACTTGAATAGGTTTCTCCAACCATAACTACCTATTGTATACATGACTAAGAACAAACCTTATCCATTTAATTTGAAAGTCTCAGGGCTTATTTGGAATGTGTGTCAAACCCCTGGTCTCCAAATGTTGATGCTCAGGTTTCAACACATAGTTAACACATAACTTTTTCAAAGACTCGTCCATCTCTATGGTTCCAAGTTCTTGAATCAAACAAAAAAAATGTGAATGGATATCAGTAGCAAGTAATATCTTGGATAGAATTTGTGATTGAGCTCTAGTTAGGTCAAGCACTTCTGCAATTGTCAGACTCAACTTGAACTCTGAAGCCTTCCATTCAATTCCACAAACCAACATCTTAATCTTTTCTTGGTTTTTCTACTAGAAGACACCATGCTCAATAGGGTTTAAGAAAACACAAAAATCTTTAGCAACAAACACACAGATCACTTGGAAGCACAAAAATTTCATTTGAAAATAGCTCTTCAAAAGTTCACAGTGAAAAATAAATTTGATTTCCTTCCTTTTAACAATTTCTTTTTTTCAATTGCCATAAATATTTGGTATGATCACTTATTCAGTGATAGACTATCTTCTACTTAGTTTAACCTTAATGCTCAGTAGATTCATTCATAGCTTAGTGTCCACACAATGTTTTAGTGTATCTTGACCTTGCTCAACAAGATCTTGCAACCCAACCTAACTTAGTAAGGTCTTGAATTTTCACAATTGCTCAGTGATCCATTTGTATCTTAAGTGCTAATATGGATCTTTCCTTCTAGCTGGATGAAACTAATGTAAGATGTCTACTTTAAAGTCTCAGTTCTAGTCATTCCTATGAGAGATCAAGTTGAAGTGGTTGAGTCACCCAATTCTTGAGTGACATGTGCTTCATGACTCGAACTTGCATTCTCAAAAGATTTTGTAATTGATTGTTGCCTCATCTACTTTTTGATATTGTCAGGTTTGGCTTTCTTTCCATCTTCAATCCTTCCAGTGTTCATACAATTCTTGGAAAGATGTCCAAGTTTTGTACAAATAAACATATTCTAGTGGTGTCTCTTGTCCACATGTGATGTTTCACAAAATTTACTCCAATGTGCCCAAATTTTCCATAGTAGTGGCATGTACACCAAGTGTTGTAGTCCCATCCAAATATAGCTTTCACAATCTATTCTGTTGGGCTCAACATCTTGGTTTTCCATTCAGAAGATTTGTGTCCTTTTTTATTGCACTTGTGACATTTACCTTCAAGCTTAGGTTTCTCCTTGCATTCACTTGCTCTATGACCATGCTTATTGCGACTGTAACAATTTTCATTGAATTTTTCTTTACCATTACTCCAACATTTGTTTCATGTATGACCTAACTTACCACAATGATTGCTAGTAGGCCTTTGATTTTTTTTAGTCTCATGTGTATCCTATTCCTTCTTTTCCTTTCTATTTGTATTGACATTGCTCATTTAATTGAGTCATGTATTCTTGAGATTTCATCGTCCTCTCACTGGTTTTCTTTTTAGTATTTAGATCATTTTGCAATTTGTTAGTCTCTAATCTTAAATTCATGATTTCTTCATTTGCATTAGTGAGTTAATCAATGAAGTTTTCTTGTTGAAGGGATAGATTTTAAACTTCATTGTTATTTTCTTCTATCTATTCTTTGGCTTTTTCTTTTTCTTCTATGACTTCACATAATCTTACTAACTCAATTTCTTGTTCCCTTTTTAGCTTTCTAAATCCTTCTTGAAGATCAGAGTTCTTTTCTAATAGATCTTTGATTGCTTCATCTAAATCTATTTTTGGATAGATATCTTCAATTCTTTCTTCAGTTTAGAGATTATCATTTATTTGTGCTACAAGATCTTTTCTTCTTTTCAATGATTGAGAGAGTTTCTCCTTTGCTTTCTTTAGATGCCCAATCGCCAATCCCAAATCCATATTTTCATTATCAATAGCCTTATCTAGCTTGTATACATCCATTGCCTCTGATCTTTGCTCAAGCTATTAAACTTCTTCTCTAAGAACCACAATAACTTTGATACCAATAGTTATAAATATAGAATAGGCTAGATTATTGGGAGGGGAGAGGTGAATTGGTAACCAATAAAACTTAATCTTATTTCACCATTTAATCATTCATATATATTCTGATCTAATTACATGCACAAAAGTTTGAAAGCAATAAAACATTCATAACATATTGACACAAGATATGGTGACCTAAAAAACTTCTGAATAGAAAATAAAATTGGCATGGGGATGATACCCACAAGCTTTAGTATTGTAGTATAAATTTGGCCAGCTATGGCTTACAATTGATCACTTCTAATGATCTGCCCTATTAGGAGCAATAAGGACTACTATATCCACCTTGTGAAAGGATTTACAAAACATACAATGAAGTCTACCTTGTTAAAGGATTTAACTGATACACCTATTAGGATGAACCAGTGGCTAATCTCTGATCTGCAATTTTGATTTTCTAGTTGAGATTCCTTTGAAATGTAATGATCATCTTGCGATGATAGATACATCTTTTTTGCTCCTTGTACTGCTTATAGCCCTTTTACTTTGCACTTCTGCTCTCTATATTTACATCATTACTTACTACATATCTTATTTGGATGTGATAAAATACATTACATATATACCAATCCAAATTACAATTCATCAAAGTCAGCTACAACATAGATTACCAATAAGAATCAAAAAGTCAGCCCATGTACTAGTACTTGAGTTTAGAAGACAAACTCGGTGAGGTTCTAATACACGGAAACCATTTTCAACACTTGGTATTATCATACTCTCGGTAGATATAGAAACTCAATTAATACTAATCAGTTCAAAGTAGACTAAACTTAGTCAGCACTGGTGACTCAGTGAACACTACAAAAATTAACATATAAATTGAATCACTTGGTTGACATTGCATGGCTCAGTCAATACTAACACTATGAGCTCAATATATATTGAATCACATGGTTAATCCTTCTTGTCTAAGTTAACACTAGACTCACATCACTAACGCTGCGAGCTCAATAGATACTAGAGACCATGGTTGATATTGTGCAACTCGGTTGTGAATCTTAGTTTGTACTATCATAGATGAACTTGGTAGATATTGCTCACCATGAACTAAATATTGATTCTAAAAGACTATATCAACTATAGAACTTGGTAGAACCTGGATTACTTGATTAACTCAACAAACTACAAGATAAGTTTGATGGTTGTTTAACCAATTGACTAGGTGTGAGTCACTAATAAAAAACTTGACCATAATGTCAACAAAGAAAACATGTATCATTTCTCAATTTTTTCCTTGGCATTGGTCTAGAATCTTTATCTCCAATGAACTATGTAGTAAGGCGATGTCTCTTGACATACTTAGACAATCTTGGTTCTGCTCTATTTTCTTCATTTGGTCTCTCAACTTTTGAATCACTATGTACATCTTTGTCAAGTAGTTCAACATCTCTTTCATGTACACTAATCTCAAAATTAAGATGTACCTTAACTTCATTCTATAACTTGGCACTTGAATGTAGCTTAGTTCCTGAATGCAACTCAACATTTATAGTATGTGACTCAATAATCACTAAAACTTGTTGTTGATTTTTAACTTGATTTACAAAATCTTCATAAATAGGCATACCTTCATAAAAGTATACAAATAATTTGTATTCTTTTGGTTCCTTCATAGGTTCAACCTCATGTACTTTTGTATATTCATCAAATTTCACATTTATACTTTCCAAAACTTTGTTAGTGTAAGTATTTAAACGCTTGTAAGCTTTACTTCATGTGGAATAGCTAAGGAATATACCTTCTTCACTTTTTGCATCTAATTTACCATTTCTAAAATCTTTGAGAATATAACACTTTCTTCCAGATAGCTTAAAATATTTTACATTGGGTGAGTATCCTTACCATAGTTCAAAAGGTGTTGAATGAGTACCTTTCTTGACTTGTATGTAGTTTAAGATATAGACTACTGTACTTACATCTTCTCTCAAGTATTTCAATGCAACATTTTTCTCCATCATGAGTGTCCTAGCATAGTCCATTATAAATCTGTTCCTCCTTTCAGTAATTCCATTTTGTGGAGGGGCCCTAGGAGAAGATGTTTATGTTTTGATTCCTCTATCACTACAAAACATCTCAAACTCATTTGATGTAAATTATCCTCCTCTATTAGATCTCAATAAATTTATTCTTTTACTTTTTTCCTTCTTAACTCTTACTAAGTACCACTTAAACATTTGGAAAACATAAGATCTTTGTTTCAGAAACATAATTGTCATCATCCTAGAATAATCATCAACAAATAGCATAACGTACTTATCTCCTTTGTAGCTTTGTATATCACTTGGTCCACACAAGTTAGTGTGACCAATATCTAATATTCCTTTAGAGGTATGAGTTTTTTTTAAACTTGAATTTTTCATTTTGCCTAACTGACATTTTTTGCAAATTATATTGTATGGTTTCTTCAACTTAGGAAAATCTTTGGCTCTTCTCATGTTATTGATACTAAGAAATTTATCAAAATTAACATGGCATGGCCTCTTCTACAATAGCCACACATCATCGAATTCTACAACTAAAAAAGTAGCATCCTTAGTATCAAGGTAGAATAGATTACCTCTAGTTTAATCATCTTTTTCCAATTAGTTTTCCATCAATATAAAATATCTTAGCTATCTTGTTGTCAAACTCAACCTTACAACCTAATTTATTCAGTTCTAACACACTCAAAAAATTATAGTTAAGTCCTTCAACATAATAAGCATTGTTACATAAAATCCTTTCTATGAGTTGGATAGAACCTTTCCTTTTTATTAGACATGGTGCATCATTACCAAACCTTACACTATTTCCATCATAATAATTCAATGTAATGAACTTACTTTTATCTCTAGTCATGCATGATGTGAACACCTACTATTAATGATCCATCTATCATTCTTGTTCACACAAGACACTAGTATAGTTGCCTCATCCTCATCAGATTCATAATTCATTGCAACATACACTACTTCATCATCATGACTATCAGATCCATCTTTTGTTTCCTCTTTAGCAATGTAGCAAGTAATTCTTCTTCTCTAGACATCTAACAATAATATAGCCAACCTCATTGTAATTGAAACACATGATAGGTAATTTACCTTTGAATTTTCCTTTATATCTATGAAATCTTGTTGCTAGTAGTGCTTCAAATTGTTCTACATCCTCGTCATCTATATCACTATCACTGTACACATATTTACCTTTTTCTTCTTCTTCTCCTTAGGTTCCTTCAATGATAGCTTGGCTTTGAAAGCAGACTCAACAATTTTAGGTTTGAAATGATCAAAATTAGATAGCTCAAAAGTAGCGAGCCTACATACCAGACCTTCAAGAGTCAAATTAGAACTCTGTACACATCTCAATTCTTGTATTGTAGAAACACTAATCATATAAATGGGTAGCAGTGTTCTCAAAAAAGTTCTTAGTATAGTCCCATCATCTATTGTACCATTATCTCCTCTTATTGCATTAATAACATCTTTTATCTGAGAGCAATATTGAACAATATTCTCACCTTCTTGCATTTTGATATCATCAAACTTACCTCTAAGACTTGTAGATTTGGCTCTTAAAACATCTATATCTCCTCCATAGATAGTGTGAAGAGCGTCCCATATTTTCTTTGCACTATCATAACCCTTGATATCATAAAACTTAGAATAACTTAGGGCAAAGGAAATCTCCAACATTGTTTGGTTTTTTTCTTGTTGGTGTTTGAAAATGTTGTAGGTTTTCAATTACCCTGTTGATAATATGACACATCTAGGGGCAGCTAACTCTCATCTTCAACACATCATTTCAGATATCGGGCCAACTATAAGGCTTAACCCTTCTTCACTTCAAGCTCTGCAAGACCTAGGTAGGTTAACCTTGAGGTTCTGATGAATGGTACTAGTGCAATTTAAAAATAGATCTAAACCTATTTATTGTAGATGAAAGCCCCTTATATCTCCTAATAACTCATGTAATAACATAGATCTCTAGCAGCTAAATGAGAATCTATGAAATTCATAAGCTAAGTGAGGGTTAATTCCTTTCAACCCACTACAAGACATGAAAAATTGAATATATTTGATTAAAAGATTTGTACAAATGACATTCATATCATCTTGCATCTAATTTAGTGATCAATGCCTTATCCATTGCAACATAGAGTAATTACTAGCAAGATGACCTAACTTACAATCAATTTTATCAACTAAAATCCCTAAATCCCATTCTTATGCAATATCCCCTTCATAATTCGAAAACCCTATTAGAACGGTGAAGCATTTACTTAACTCCTAGAGTCAAAAGCAACAATAGATCTGACATACAACTCATCCAAGCTGCCTTAAATCAAATGAACCTTATCCATTTAATCGCAAAGTTAATGACATATGAAGAATTAGGATACAGAATAAGAAAATCCAAATAATTCGTGCAAATCCCTTTTAATATTCATCCATGGAAGGACTGAATACATGAACTAGTAATGCTAAATGTAACTCAAGATACTTCACATAATCTAGCATCAATTTCCAATATCTAAAAATAACAACACATGAAAATGAAATGCAAATCTGCACAGGTGTGGGTGTGTGGCCTTCACTACTAGAGCTCTGCTCAATAGATAGGAAGCAAAACCATCAACAACCATGGTTTCATAGTAGAACACTAGAACCCTACTGGTATCACAGAAAAAATTTCCAACCCCTACAATGGATGAAAGAAAGGAAGGAATAGAAAGAAGTGAATTCTTAGATCTGGTATGCAACTGACATCTATCCACTTGGAATTCCATCCCCTACAACTGAATAACCTCTCTCTACCTTCTCCCATCAACTGCTAATCATATCCTTTCTATTTTTCCTTTCCAAATGCAAAATATATCAACAAAAGACAAAGATCTACTAACTAAACCTGGATATGTATCAATTGATCAAGTTTAGCCAAAACACCACAAATACTCAAAATAACTTGATACAACAGTCACTGAACACTTTTAAGATTTTTTTCCACTAAATTTTGCAATTGATGACTCAAAACACCTTATAAAACACATAAATCAATTTGAGAAAAAAAAAAACCTCTTATAGCATGTACTAGTGCCTTTTTGTGCAAAAACCAATTTCATATTTAGAAAATTCAATTTCTCCTAGTTCCAATGATATATAACGTCACTATATTTGCTTACCAGGAACCTCCAGAAAGCCATTTTGAAAATCATCCCTCTGTCAAGGCTCTGTGACTTGCAACCTTTTAAATTTTAGAATTTTCAAAAGAATTTTTTTTTTTAAAAATCTAAAGTTAGAACTTAGATTATAACCCTTTTGCAATTTAAAAAGGTTGCACGTACTCCCTTTGCAAAAAATAAAATAAAAATGACATTTTAAAATATTATTTTTTGCCTCCATCCCCTTGTTCTGACTTTTGTGCCACATGGTAGCCTCTAATTGGCTAACCTCTGCACACACCTGCCACTGGACCACCATGTTATCACCTCAGATGCAGTGCCATGTCATGCTTGAGTGGCACCCATTGACACATGGTGCTCTCCCATACTTTTGCATTTCTTAACCATCAAGAATCTTACTTTTGCAAACATGCAGCAACCCTTCAATACAACCACATGGCATGATCTGAGCACTTTCCAGTACATCACCACACTTGGATTTTCATTTAAAATTTGTGGCATCATCGCCTCCTAGTTGACACTCATGTCTAGCGCACGGGGCCCCACACAAGCTTATGGCTTACAAAAGCCACTCTCTTCAAGACACTCTACATGTTAAGCATTTTAGCATTTAAAGACATAAAAGCAATCCTGTATCCCCAATGTGGGATAAAACATTTTAATTGTTTTCCCCCTACACTCACTGGCTTATAGTCCTGCTCAGTGCAGCTTCCTCTATTTGACGTGGTCTTCACTCCAATAGCTTGGTCTTAGATGCTTCCCTCTTCTTTCTACATAATAGCTAGTTTGAAACAAAATTCTCCCCTTTAACATAGACTTTTGCCTCTCTTTTTTCTTGCGAAGTTGCTCCATTTCTTACTACGGTGGTGCTTCTATCCTTACACTTTTTTTAGTGCATAAATATCACCTACTAATTAATATTGATATTTTTTTCAGCACTATTTCATATTCCTTCATTTATAAACTCGTTTATTCTACTTTTTCACAAAAGATTTTGACCAATGGAAGGGAAGATATATATCTTCTTTCAAATAACAAATCTTGAATCTAGCTTGACCAATTGGCTATGAGAGTTTTATCTATTAGTTGCCCCCACATCACAAATTCTTTTTTTAGAAAAATGACACCAAATGGAAATACTCTTAAGCAAACACATTCTTCCCTTCATGTCAAAACATGGGGCTGCTTTACCTTTTTTCAACGTGGAGCTCTCTTCAAAAATTTCAAACTTCTGCACTTCCCAGTCAATGGACCAAGAAATTCATCTTTTGCACTCATGCTCTGATATTGAGAGTTATTAATAGAAAATGGACTTGATTTTAGTAAACCTTCAATAATAAAAACTACACTAGAGTTTATTGTCATCTATTCCATTCTTGCAAATATATTTCCAACCACTTCATCATTCTTTACTGACTTCGCTTTCGTGAAGTGATCCCATGTATAATCTAAAAACACCACAACATCTGCACGCTGAAAGGTACGCTACCACTCCAAAATAATGTGCTTCCAACCATTTGAAGTATAAAGTCACAAAAATTCTTCAAGAGTATCCTTCTGAATAATCCACAATATAGGAACCAACTTAAAAGGCTCTTGCATAAGGTTTGATATCACCTTTTTCTTTTCTTTGATTGAAGTCATAATTACACCTTCAAAATTTGGCCAATCAAGAGTAAAATCCTTCATGGAATTAATAATTAGAAGGTTGACATAACAACCCATTTCTTCCCAAATAGAATGTAAAGGCCCTTCTTCAAATGCTTAAACCTGGATATGATATGAAGAGCTTTTGTAATAGTTATTAACATGAGAGATGAAGGTTCTTTATTGAGATCTAGAAAAACAATTTTTTGGAGCAAAAGTTTTCATGTTGATCCTTTATGCTATTGTCAACCAAAATCCTCTTTGTAATGATTTTAAAACATTATGATTTCTCTTCTCTTTTATAAACATTTTAAAATCCCAATGCATTATTAATCTGATAGAATTAGTTGAGCCCCAAAGTGGGTCTGGCTATAAAAAAATTCATTTTCAAACAACTAATCCATCAAATTGACCCATTTGGACATCTCAGACTAACAAGACTCAAATTCAATCATCAATTCATCATTTAAAATTAACTTTTAATCAATTCTACAAATTGTGAATTTGTGCCTGGAGGCCTGCCAACTAGCCTTAAAAATTGATTCAATCAAGTAACCAAGCCATGAAAATCAGCATGAGTGTTCAATCCTGCATGCTCTACCATACTAAAAATTCTCAGCCCATGACAAATTCCTATTCAAAATATTTTAATTGTTGAACATCCCTACTTCAATTATCCTGAGGCAAACAATGTTAGAAAACATAAACTGGGCTCAGGTACGGCATTATAAACTAGGTTATTGATCACTTGGGGTTCTAAAAACCAAGGTATAGGATCTTTTCTATTCAAAGGATAAGAATCCATAATTAGGGATTATGAAAAATAATAGGACGAATTTGGCAAATTTTTGAAACTAGGCACTTGGAAATTTTAAACTAGGAAATGTGCCAAAAAGTATTTTTTCGTAAACAGACGAACATAAGAAAGTATGCAAATGGATTCATCATGACTTGAGAATTAGCATACTTTAGGAAAAAAAATGAGGGTAAAATCCATTTAGGCTTACTAGTCAGTGGATCAAAGTTATAACATGCTGAATAGGGGTACAGATAAATCTAGATGCCTTAGTCATAACAAAACAATGTAAATGGGGTTTTTAATCATGTTAGCAAACTAATCAAATAGATTCGTCATGATCTTAAAATTGGAAAATATGAAGTGTCTGACCCTTAAAACACAATGCAAAAAGAATTTCTTTATTTGGGTCAACTGGGTCAAAGATATCATTGGTCAAATAGGCCTTCCTAGAATTGTGAACAACTACACAAATGCACGAAATAGTAAATGACCAACTTTGAGGAGTTTGAAACCTAGTCAAATAGATTCAAAATAGGCTAAAAATTGGAAAAAAATTTCTTTGATATGCGTACTAAACATCCCCAAAGTGGCAGGTCATGACACATTCCTAGGTAAAAGATATTCAAAGACAAACTGGGCTACTGTACACATTTTGACACTAGCTCAAAATGAGACTTCGCCGAATGATTCGAGATGGAAAAATAACATTGTGGATCACATGCATAGATAAAATGAAAGATGTTAAGCCACTCAAATGCCACCTAGGCCTCAAATTGACAACTGACTAAATATGGATAGAAAGCACTTTAGGGCATTGATTCTTCAAAAATTTGAATATGTCACTTAAAATTGACCATGCAATTTTCAATCCCAACAGTTCTTTCTTCTTTTTTAAATCTTCAACAGTTAGGGCTCGAACAGGATGAACATGCTTTATGGTAATGGTAGATTATGCATGATCTCCAAGACCTCCTAGATGTAGCTTCATCATACTTTTACATGCAAGAAAGTTATCTTGTGCATGATCTCCAAGACCTCCTAGATGTAGCTTCATCATACTTTTACATGCAAGAAAGTTATCTCTATTAATCTTGGGTACCTCTCTTTTTGACATCTTGATCTTTTTGTTTCTACTACCTTCAAACTAGTCCTCTTAAGAAGATGGCTCTAATACCAATTATTGGAATTGGTGGCGGGGGGGAGGGTCGGGGGTGTTGAATTAGTTATCCAAGGTCCAAATGTACAAATAAAATGTTTCACATCTTAGTGAACCCATATCCATAAAACATTTTCATCATGCATGCATCCATTAGATCATACAATCACTTAGACTTGTAGGTTACTATCAAAACAACTTTATAGAAATTTAAACATGAAACATAATAGATTCAATAACAAATTTGATACAATGATTTGACATGGAAACCCAATTTGGGAAAAACCACCAGTAACATGCTACTCATTCTCACTCTTTTGAAGTGATGCCTTGTGAAAGGCCAACCCTATTAAAGGTTACAATGCACACTATTAAATGTGACCTAGTTAAAGGATTTCAATCACACTATTAGGAGTGAGCCTTGTTAGAGGACTTTAGATCATTCACTTGGAATGTCACCTTGTTAAAGGATTTATAAATCACTGTTAGGTCAACCTTAATCCAAAGGATTTACCCTAGATTGGTACAATGATTAGAAAGTAATCATAAAGCTCGATCTGATAGCAACTTACAACACACTTGCAGATTACAGATCTCTCTTTTAGTCCTCCATTATGCTTGGCTTTCACACACTTCATCTCTGACAGCTTGTTCACCCTTCAAGCATCCATACCCTTAAGTCTTCTTGTTTTTCTTGCCAATATAGTCTCTTCTCTTAGGTCACTAAATGAAGCAATACCCTAAACTCCTTGTCTTCCTTAGGTTCTTGCACATCAAAACCTCTACTTCTGACTAGCCATCTTTATAAATAGAAAATTAAGATTTTTTTTGTTCATCCTTATTATCCATTTGAGGGTTAGGTTGGATTAGGTGGGATTCAATGAATTTACCATCATTTCCATTTTATTCCCTTCTAGAAACTTCTCTTTCAATCCTCTTTAAATTCAGCTCAAAATGATTCATCTTGAATTCTATGCCACCAGCTCATCAAGCTTATCTTCCACACAGTTCACATAATCCAAGAAATCAAACTTGTTGGCTCAAATTCATCAAATTCATGATATTTCTCATAATGTTGACACTCAACATAAACTTCCTTCTTATGCCTAACACATATTGTGTTGCGTGGTATCTACTATCAAAACACCCAGCACAAACTAAAATTTACTAGTGCTCAGCATCAACTAAACTTTACCTGGCTCACACTATATCACTAGGCTTACACTAAAATTGACTTTTCTTAGCTCCAACTAATTTTTAGCTCGGCTTGTACACTAACTTTGCTTAGCACCTAGTGTGTAGATTGTTAGCCATAACAAACATACTTCATTTAACTTGTTCTTCTAAAATTAACTAATATTTCTATCCTTTGCAACCTTAAGTAGATTATCAATGCACTATAATATCACTATTTTAACTGATCCTTGTACTCCTTTTCCATATCACAACTCAACCTTTTCTCTAGGTGCTATTTTTATCTCATTTGATCAAATCCTCTTCATTAATTGAACAAATGAAAGTACTCAAATCAGCTAAGCAATTATCTTACTAGCACGTAGTAGGTTTGACATTAGGGACAAAAAAATGATTGAAACACATATTCATACGTGTATCAATCTATTTTCAACAAGATAAACATAATGGAAATTAGATACATTTTATCTGATGGATTAAATCAGGAGATCTAAGATCTATGGTGTTAATTAAGTGGGAAAAGATCAAAACTGTGTATTTAATTAGTTAAAGAGGTGAACTTTTAGTATGTATGAACACATGGAAGAGAAAGGAGTGTAGAGAAACTATGTGTGTGTTTAAAAGAGTTCTAGATAGTTGGAGTTTTTACTAATGTTGTTGACTGGTGAATCTAAGAAAAAGGCTTAATTGAGTTGAAGACAAACGTAGGGTGATTTCTTGAAGATTTTCCAATAGAATCTAAAATTCATATGACAAAGGAGGCTAGATAGTGGATCAAGATAAGGATTTGAATAGAGATTTGAACATGAAAAGTGAGTTGTACTAAATAGATCAAACTTGTTGTTACTTTTTAACCATTGTGAATAGTATTTGAAGCCCTTTAATCAAGGTTAACCTAATAGTCATAAGTACCTAACAATCTATGTAAATCCTTTAGCCAAGTGACATTCTAATGGAATGTTCTAAATTCCTCTAACAAGGTCACTCCTGATAGAGTGATTAAATCCTTTAACAAGATTACATTTAATAGTGTGTATTATAACCTTTAACATTATTGGTTCCTAATGGGGCTCACTTTAGAAGAGTTAAAACTGGTGACATGTTGTTGGTGGATTTTCCCAAATTGGGTTTCAATGTAAAATCTTAGTGTTAAACTTTTGTGAATGTTATTGTAATTCTTTATTGTTTTAAGTTTACATTCTGCAAGTTTGTTATTTTAATAATAGTGGACAACTAATTAATGTTGCTAATAGTTTAGAGTAGAGTCCAAGCAATGGAATGATAAGATCTAAAATATTTAAGTGTTTTTTTGTTCAATTGGTACATTTGGAACTTGGATGACTTATTCACTCCCCTCAGTTATTCTAAATATTCTAGCAATGATATAAATAAGAAACTAATGGAGATTCATCTTAATATCTTGTCAACATTCATAGAGAACATGGAATTGTAGAGCATCATATTTTATTGGTATTAGAACTTTGTTACCTCAAATCTTTCTTAATGTATCTAGATCTTTGCATTTAAATAGAATTAAAATGGTCCTAGAAAGACCAATTAACCATCTAACCACCTTTTGAACTGCTCACAATTACCAAAATTCCTAACTTTCATGACTTGTATATGCTAACAAGTTTATTAGTTGAGTGTTTATTGATTAAATAGAGTATAGAATGTTGTCAATTTGAAAATTATGTTGTCAACTCAAAACTAGGCTTGTATTACATGTCATTTTCATGCTTTACCACCCTTGTAGACTTAGTCTTATTAACTAATTAGATGAAACATTTTCCAACCTAAACCTTAGCCCTAAAAAATAACTTAGATACCTTTTATACTTTAGTACCCATTATTACATTATTTCAAGACAATAAGGGCTAAAGAACCAATCCTATCCCCTAATCCACTCAATACACCCACTGACTCATCACTCATCCTCAAAGTGTCCACTTGTGAATGCAATGCATTTTTTAATCTCCTACGGAACTTCTCATACCCTAGCACCCTAAACTAGTCTTGCAATACACATTATTTTCATACTCTACCACCCTTGTACACTTAATCTTATCAAGTAACTGGATGAAACATTTTCCAACCTATGCCTTAGCCCTTATTAATAACTCAAACACCTTTTATACTCTAGTTTCCCTTATTACATTGTTTCAGGACCATAAGGGTTGAAGAATCAATCATATCCCCTAATCCACTCAATACACTCACTGACTCATCACTTATCCTCAAAGTGTCCACTTGTGAATGCAATGCATTTTTTTTAATGTCCTTAGGAATTTCTCATACCCTTATAACATCATTGACAATATCCAAAACTCTATCAAAACTTTGTGAAAACAAGTGGACTATAAATATCCCTACAAACAACATACTTCAACTACTTTAGCTTACACCCTTCTTGGCAATTAAAAAACCATGACCCTTCCTAATAGATTATATACTAACAATTGGCTAATAGAGATATTTAATTATTTTCATTGATGGCAACACATGATCTACATGATTATCGGAAACCTTGGAAATAAAGATACTTAGTGTTTGGTAAATAGAAAATTTTCTAAGTATAGAATTTGGTATGTAGCAATGTATTATTTTCTTTATAACTTATTGATGATGTCATATTATGACTAGTGAAGTTAGATAGAGATAGTATACATTTTGGTGATGATGTGTATAACCTTGGAAGTTAGTACAAACTATACAGAATAGAGATAATCATGTTTTAGTGAAACAAGACAACAAAATTAAAGGAAAGGATTATTTTGTTTACAAAATAATTACTTGTCCAATTAGGGCTAACATCATAGATGTTTACTCTAAGTTGGAAAAATGGATTGTGGTCTTAGTTGACCCAACACTAATTTTTTTAAAGGCATGGTATTTATGCAAATGATATTTTGTTATGAAGTATGAAAGAAGTGGGAATATTGTGATGTGTGAACTTACTGTGAAAGCAATATATGCAAAGTTTAGTATAAGATATTTTGTGATCTGGGATGAAGTTGAAGATTAGATATTAGTCAAGGAAGAAGATACATCACTTATATTCTAGAAGTTTGATTATTTATTTGGGTAGTGAGCTCTTCCTATAATTGGAAGTGCGTGTTTGGGTAGTGGGCTAATTTTGCATTCTTTGTACCACAACTCCTAACAGGGTCAGAATCTCCCAATAGGGATTCAAAGTCTCATAATATGGGCTCCTTATACTAAATTTTCTCATTGAATCCTAACAAGGTCCATCCTCTAACAAGGAACTTATATATTAGTATATTATCTAGTGGGTATCATCCCCACTGGGGTTTTCCCTTGGCTAGGGTTTCCCTTGTTAACACAATATGGTCTTATGAGTTATTTCTATGCATTGTTATTTTATTATTTTGTTATGCATGGATTAAAGTAAGAAATAATATCCAGTTGGTGACTAAAGTTTTTAGATTACTAATTCAACCCCACCCCTCTCTCAATAATCCCTATTTCTAATAATTCGTGTTAGAGTGCAATTAATTTGAAGAGGCTTAAGAGCTTGAGTAAGATAATTATGGATATGGAATAGTTGATGAAAAACTTTGAAGAGGCTCTTGAACAAATTGATCCTCTTAATGAAGAAAGAGATAAGCTGAAGGACAGATATGAAGACTCCAAAGTATACATTGGTCAATTGAAGGAAAAGATTGATCATCTCAAATTCAAGCTTGAATCTACTAAATCTAGAAATAGTGATGATGATTATTCAAATCTGAAGACAGAGTACAAAATCTTTAAGCATGAACTGAAGATTATGAATTTGAAGTTAAATTTGAGAAATAATCCTAGCAAAGTTGAATTTGATTTGAAGACTGAGAATGTAGATCTTAGAGCAAAGAAAACATTTGAATTTGAAACATTGAAAGAAGATCATGAAGAACTCAATAAGTATAATACTATTGTGAAAGGTCAATTAACTCAATGAAAGAAACAACTTGAGAAACTTTATTCTAGTAGAGAAAAGCTTGATGATTCAATGTCAATATAGAGATCTACTTATGATAAGACTAGCCTTGGTTATCTAATTAACATATCTATGAAGAAACCTTAGATTAGATCAGATCTGAAAGAAAAAGGTAAGTCTGATGATAAGATTTAATCTAGTCAATCTTCTGATAAATCCAAAGAAGTTGGATAAGACAAGGAAGTTGAAATTTTGAATGAACCAAAACAAGTGGAATGTCCTACGGAAACTAGTTATGAATTCATAGGTAACTATTTTTCATGTAATGAAATAGGTCATTTGAAAAGAGTTTGTATAAATAAGTCATTTAATCATGTTATGAGCTTTTATTATCATAATTTTCATGGTACAGGTCATAAAGAAATTGATTGTAGGAACCCTAAGTATGATAATGATAGAAGGAATAGTAAAATGTCTAGAAATACTAACTCTATAGATAGAAGAAGATCTAATGAAAGGACATCGAGAGAAGGAATATCTTATGAAGACAAAAGATAGATCATGTGTTATAAGTGTAACAACTTAGAACACATTGCTTAGAATTTTTATGCACCTAATGATCAATAGAATCCTAGAAGAAAAGCACTAATGTGTTTGTTATGCAACAACTTTGGACATACATCAATATACTACAAAATGGATAGAAAATTCAAAGATAGAAGTAACAATGGAAGAAACTTTAAGAACAGAAGGAATGATGGAAAGAATGTTGGAAATGATAGAACGAACCATGAAAGAAACTATAGAACTAATAGAGGTAATGAGGAACAAAGAAACACTATCAGTGAACTTTGAGAAGAAATTAATGAGGCATTTGTAAAAGGAGTAGATATCTCAAAGGAAAAGCTAGATGATGATGAGACAAGAAGATCGAAGTTAGTTGTGTTTGATTTAACTAAGTTGAGTTAAGCTTGTTCATAGCATCATAATTTGAGAACTTCATCCAAAAATTGAATTATAAATAGAAAATTTGGGAAAAGGTGTATCCAATTAATTTTAGATGGTACCTAAGATCTCTTGTAATTTGGAGCTTATCTAAACAAATTTTGAAGGAATTCAGAGTTACTGGTATTATAGAAAAGGTTAATTTTGTAGCAGAAGATGAAAAGTATGTTTTTACAAAGAATTTTGTATAATCAAGTTCAATAGAGATTTTTCATGATGGAAAATAGCTATGGAAAACCTCAAGTGGCATCTAAAGTTTAGATAAATGTTCTTGAGTAGTTATTTGATTATAGAATGTAATTAACAGCTTTTTCATATCTACAAAGTATGTAATTAATGTGAGTTCAAGTTGATGGAGTAAATGGAGCACATAATTGATTTTAACTTCATTGTGAATACATCCAAAGAAAAGAGTAGTCAAAAGTGACTTGACAAGGTGATTTTGAAGCAAACCCTATTTTCAGAAAGAGGTGTTTCATCATTTTTCCGCAAATCTATTTGGTAAAATTTCATATTTGATAGAATCATGGATAACTCAGTAGTGCACAATGTTGAGAAAAAGGATAGACCTAAGTTAAAGGTTGTTTCCATGAAACCTACTAAATGAAACCCTAACTCAACATTATCCATCACTCCAAACAACATAGTATATCTTGAAGATGTAGGAAGTTATCTTAACAATAAATTTAAGTATATTGGTAGTGAATACATGAACAAGGATATGGAATTAGTTTTCAATCATGATATGATTATGAAGTCTAGATTTGAACATTTAAAGGAACTAGACCTATTCAAATGTCATTTCTACTATAATTTTGACATAGATGAATGGACATGTTGGAGTTTCAAAACCATTGAGCAATAGAGTGCTTCAATACCAAAATGATAACACTTATGCAACCTAAGGACAAGCCACTTCCTATTTTCAATTACATATGCAAACCATCTAGATCCAACATCAACAAAACCAAGAATGGTTTCCTTCACTTTAGGTTCTACAAAACCAAGGCAGGTATACCTAAGGGATGACTCAATTTAATTGTTGTTGTGCAAGAACTACACTAGTTTCATTCTGATTCTCATCTTGAATTCTAAAACACATAACTATTTGTGACACTTTAAACAAAATGCATCCCATATAGCAAATTTGGTCATAAATTCTTCTGTAAATTTGCAATTGGTCTCAACAATAGTGGCTAAGTAAGGCTAAAATGCTCCATGCAAATAAGTATTGACTAGCTTTGAAAATATTAAGGAAAGAAAGGTAAAATTGATTATAATTTTGCAATTTGATACCCATCTATGATCTATTTCTCTTCCAATTGAATTAATTTGACCAGTGCCTAATCCATTGGGGTTCAGAATCTATTGCAATTCCATAGATTTGATTTTTTGCTTTACAACAAATATCATCAATAATTCTTACTGGACTTTATCATTCAAAACATCATCCCCATTACTACAGCAATCTTATCAAATTCATCAAAACTTATACTTAATTCATTGAACTAATAAAAGTGATGAGAAGATATACAACCTAAGTGGATTGTATTCAATTGCACAAGCCTTTACTCACACAACATCAAGATAACTAAGTAGTCAAGAGGAGACAAAATTTAGAAAAGAACTAATATGGGGACAGTTCATAATTTGTATTCATTTTCTTTGAAAATTTTATACACTTGTAGTAAACTTAGAATGACCTTAGAAAGAAACATGAAGATCATTCTATATTAATGTATTCTTAGAAAACTTGCAGAGAAGGTACATCATAAAACTTTCTCAAATTACTAGATCAAAAATAAACTAAGCATATGACCAAAAGCCTTAGAAAATTGGACCCTCACATTGCCTTGAAAACTCACTTATAAAGGCATGAGTGGCAACAAGAAAAGGGCCAATGTGATTGAAAGGTCTCCTTCAAAAAGATTCTTACATACACCTATCAGAAGAAAACAAAACTATGAATAACAAAAAGATGGTTACATCAAACATTCCTTTGTGGGTCCCTTCTCTATTACTTCTCTTGGAAAGACAAAGGCACTATGATCAGATTCTTTTATCATTCTGATTCCTTAGAGTAAGTGGCCATCAAGCTTGAAAGTGATGAGTCATCTTTGATTACTTGCAAACTTACTTTAACTTGAGGATTTTCCTTGTCTTCATAATTAACTACAAGGGTGACTTTTACTTTTGCACCTTCTTCTTCCCAATCATCTTTTTCTTCATCATCTTCTCCCATTTTCTCTATAGACATAAACTTATCTTTTCACTCATTATAAGCAATGTCATCTGGCCAATCAAAATTTAGGACTTCTCTTTGTACAGTTATTAATGAATTTACAATTGCCTCTATATCAAGAAAATCTTTTTTGATGGTATTATAGAACAACTGTACTTTTACTAACTCCTCATTTTTCATTGCCCACAACTAGTGGCCTATTTCATTTATAACTTTATTGATTCTTTCACAAAAGATCTCATCTAGCTCCCTCTTCCATTCTTCCTTTTCCTTTACTTTATCAATTGTTTTTAAAGAACAAGGGAATAAATCAATTTTTTTTGCAAAATACTTGGAAAAAAAAATAGTTAATCTTCTTTGGAAAGAATCTTGTTTATCATCAAAATCTTGCAATTTATTTAACAAATCAAAGATCTTTTCTATCTGATGACACGCTAGTTGGATAATAGATATACACATAGCAGTGATATCTTCACTTCCTTCTATCCACTTCTGTACAATGGGTCTGAATATAGCTTCATTTCCTTTCAATTCATTCCTGATAGCTACAATCCTTGCCAATTAATCAAAAAATGTTGGCCATTCTATCCTGTCCACTAGATACATTACACCCTACCTCAATTTCTCTTCAAATTGATTATTTAATTCTACATGCAGTGCATAAAATTTATTCTTCTCTTCTTCAAAATCCTCTGCAATGTAGAACTGTGACCTTTCTAGGGTGTCTATTATCTCAATAATTGGAGTTGATTTGAAAGGTTCAACAGGTGGCTATGGGGGGGTACACAATTCTTGGTCTACTGGTTTCTTCTACTTTTCTCTTCCCAAGTACCTTCTCCATTTGAGATACTTTGTATTCTAATGACTGTATCTGCATACCTCTCTCCTCATATGCTTTCAAAACTTCTTCAAACCTAGCATTGAGTTGAGAAAATCTATCTTCTTCCTGACCAGACACAACACTACCAAATTTTAGCATTTTTGAACCCATTCCCATTACTTTTTTACTACCTACTTCACTAGCTCTGAACACTATTAATGCACTAGTATGCTCTACAATAGAAATTTCTTGCATCCTGGTCTTATCCCTTTTTTCAATAGACCAAATTACAAGGGCTTGGTGATCATCACTAAATTTGACTCCTCTATGAGCCTATAATACCTCTTCTTCACTATTGAATTGGACATCCTTTTGTTTCCTTACTAAATCAAAAACCATGGCATTCACTATATCCCATTCTAGCAAAATAAGGACTCCTGATTGTCTAACTATTTTCCTTCTAGCTTTAGGTGTAAATTGAGCAAAATCATTAAAAAATTTAGACTTTACCTCTTCCTTAATACTAGAATTTAATTTATCAAGTTGTTCTGCCTTTATCTTCTCACAAGTTTTCTCAAAATTTCCTATGTTTAGCCTCTACAAAAATTGTGCAAATGCTCTAGACTTCACAAAATTTTCATCATTAATAAACCTCTCAAAGGCTTGGGCAACTATAGGATCTATTTTCTTACCTTGGTAATCAGCAAGAGTTAAATCCAAGGAAGGTGTAGGAGGTTCTTGTGGTTCTCCAATTTCCAAATCAGTAGAAGTAACAATTACATCCCCCTCTCCACCAATCTGTCTAAGTTGTTCCCTCAAAGTTGCTTCATCATCTATCTGGATTGGGGACTGACTTGGGGAGTACTATTCTATTTGAGAAGAAGAAGACCCTTGTTCTAACTTTTTTTTTTTTTGGAGCACTAGTTGCAGATGGACTTCCTAGCCTTGGTCTTTGCTAAAGGGGAGCATGTTGCACATTTTGAACCATCACATAACCTACTCTTTTCTATAAAGTGTATTGACCAAGTGCCACTACATTTCTATTGTTTATCCTCCATTGTACCTCTGCAGCCCTGTCTGGATAGGTATTGATATATATGTCCTTCTTCTCATTCATAGTTTGGATTATCTCAGCAAAATTATTCATTATTACTTGCATCTTGGCTCCCCAGTATTTCTTATCTTTCAATGGGTCATAGCTAGAGTCAAAAGTATTAATGAATTCTAGAGTCCTACTAAATACTATCCATTTTTCCTTTCTTAATTCTTGTTCTTGTAAAGAAAAAAATGTTCCTAATAACATCTTCTGGATAGTATACTTGTTGCACCATGTAGGAAGCTTTTACCTCTCTCTTAAGAAGTCATAAAATCCTTTAGGATCAATAAATCTGGAATGAGATTCTAGCATGTTATATCTATCTAGGAACAAATTCAGGTGCTTCCACCCTTTCCTCACAAAGACAAAATCATGTACCATAATAACAATTGGAAAAAAGGTACCCTACTTAGGCAACTCCCTCTCATCTATAGTGCTTATTTTCCATAACAGTTCATCTATTCCTATCTTCAAAGGCACATGAAATGGCATTACATGTGGCTTTCCCAAAAAACCATAGACTTTGATTACTATTGGGACATTATAAGGGATTATATCCCCCCAATTATAACTAACCAATAGCTCTGTTGCATAGTCCTTAGGTTTGACCATTTCTAACAATGCTTGTGAAATCTTGGGGTTGTCTCCTCTCAAAATTAATCTAAGCTTTGATGCAAAGTATCTATCAAACCTCACATAACTGGCATTTGTAGCTTTTGAAGTCATATCCACACTCCATAGCTACATTGGATTCCTCTCTCCATCCTTGGTTATTGCCAACTCCATACCTTTGGAGAAAAAGGTAAATCCCTTGTACAAGCATACATACATAAGAAATGAATGACAACATAATGGTTTGTCCACTTTTCCCCGTGCTATCCCCACCAAACCATTGTGAATCTCCTTTGCAAGAAAATAGAAAAATCTAGAGTAGTGCTCATCCCAAATTGAAGAGTTTGAGTCATTATAAGGACAATTGAGCCTGGGATTTTCTCAACTTCATCCATTCCTAAAATCTTGTAGAGAGAAAAATATAATGCCTGAGCCCTAAGGTTAAAATGCCTTCTTAGTAATGGCTCTGGAGTGTTGGCTATAATCATAGGCAAAGTACCAATTTTAGAAGCATGCTCTTGTAGTGGCCCTATTCTTAAGTAGATCCTTTGTGCATCATACCTTGCTTGAAGGTCATCCATATCAATGATTTCATGCATGGCATAGTTAGGGTTGAGGTTGAAAACCTCACTAATTAGTTCAAGGAAAACCCTAAAAGGATTCACTCCAACATGGTTGTTTACCCACCCTATAATTGGATCATATTTCTTGGCGAAATCCATCACTAAATCACTATCAAAGAAAACTATGGGGACTGTTAATTTCTCAATGTTAAAATCCTAGACATTGCTCATAGGAGTGTCTAGTTTTTGCTCTAAAAACCATTTTCTAAATAACTCTAGACCTCCTATGGAAACCTGGGCATCTCATACCCAATTAGCTTTGTTATAGAACCCTTTGCTATGCCTACCCTTGGGTGTTTAGGAATCAACTCCCTCCCATTAGTTGTTTCATGTACAAATAAAGGGAATTGTTCCAAAAAGCCATCATGCACAAAGCACTTTAGATAATTAGTCTGTCCTGTAAATTATTTTAGTGAAGGCATTTTGAGATTTAAAATTTCTATCACACCAAATTCTTTCTACTCGGAAGTTTTAAGAGTACTTACCCACAAAATTATGCTTCATTTTGTGAAATTCTTTGTTGTAACTCACTAGTATTCTCTACAAAATTCTATGCCCTAGCTCCAAAAAAAAATTGTACTCTGATAACCTTTTGCAATTCTATGGTTCAGTAATGGCAAGATCATGGATTATATTCAAGCATTGAAATCACACGAACAATTTATGATTCATATTAGCTTCCAGTAGCCATTATTCTCAAGTTGCATCAAAGATTCAAATCTTATCCGATGATTTCATCATATCAAACAACTTTAAATCAAAAGGATAACAAGCTTTATGACCTTAAGAAAGCAGCCACATGTCATATTACTACTTACCTACATTCCTTAAATTTCTTGCATCTTAAAATTGTGGGTAAGCATTATTCGTTGATCAAGATAAGATCAACAATCATACAAGTTTACATTTGAAAAGGGCCCAATCATCTGTACTATCCAATAGGAAGTCTCTACATGAATTCATGCCTCTTAACAACCTCCACACAAGTGGGTCCCATGTTAAATTCAAAGGAAGTGGTCCTTGATGTCATCCCTTTCACGTGTCAAGTTAGCGCATCCCTACTTTCCTTATTGGACAACCATCTTCATAATGCAGGCTTGCACCAGTCTTTGATCTTGGAAAGATTAATGGTGATACTACTCAAATCTTACAAACCTTCTAAGATGTGGAAAGTGACATCACCATAGACACATGTCCTCATAGTGCATAACTACTTTGCTTAAATTCCTTTCAAGTTTAAAATGCGAGCACACACCTTTAATCAATCTGATCAAAATCAACAGTAGGTGAAAATTTGCACTTTTATGGTCACATAATCCACTTGGACTAATGAAATGACTTGCTTCAATCCTCATACTCTAAACAATCTGACTGCTGCATTAATTCCTAAAATTTTTGTGGCCATAGCATAAGTACTTCCAGCTAGGCACATCTGACATAATCAAAGTGTGATTTAACATTTTCACCCAACCTTGGCCCCACTATGACACGGTGCAAAGGCACATCCCCACTTTCTTTATTGGATGAGCAGTTTCATAATACAGGCTTGCGCCAGTCCTCAATCTTTGAAATATCTATGGTTGACAAAACTTCGATCCTATGTAGTAGACAAACTTCTTCATTGGAAAAACTAGCAGTACATATCAGAAATCACCTTAAACCTTGGCACACCATAGCATACACTACAGATTCTTGACCCCACCTTGCTACATGTCCTATTTGCACTTCACTCCATTATTTAATTCTCGAGCATCTCCTACTTGCGGGAAAGTGCTAGGCCTTGATTTAAATGAAATCAATGGTTGATGAATCTTGGTGATAAATGAATACCTCTATTAGTAACTCAACCAATGACATTGTAGGAATTCCAAAACGTGCATGAAAAGTACCAACAAGTCTACAAAGGTTGTGAGAACTTATGACTCATCACAAACTTTACAGCTCACTGAGATCTTTTTTTAAGAAAAAGGGAAGGGGTACATGTCAGTTAAGTGCAAGCCCACATTTTTTAAATTCCTTGCATCTCAACATTGTGGGAATGTGATACTCATTGATCTAAACAAAAACAACAATCACATTAAACTTGCATCACATAGGATATTTCTCAATAAAGTAATCAAGCAAATTGCAATCAAAGCACAACCAATAAAGGTTTAAAAAATATTTCTAATGAAGTCATGTTTTCTTGAGCCCAACCTTAGCATAGAAATAATATGCCTTGAAATCATTTTTTAGAATATTATTTTGAGGGTTTTCAAAACTAAGGTAAAATAAAATAAGGCATTAGGGTTTCCACATTTAGGGTTTTTTACTAATTGCTTTGATGACAAACCTTGAGAGGTTGATAAAATTCCAATGACACAGAGACCAAGACACATACTAGGGCAACCTAAGCATTTGAAAATATAAGAAACAAACCCTAATCTACTAAATACAATGCCTTAAAAGATTTTTGACTAAAATTTTCAAAAAAAAATATGCATTATGAAAAATCAAACCAACAGTGGCTCTGTCTAGGGATGATAGGCTACCTGAGTCTATGCAAGAGTTCAGAGTCTTTGGGAGAGAAGGCTGCATACTTGGCTTTGAATGACAACTTTTTCAAAGAGCACAAAGAAACACACAGAAATAAGAAACCAGACTGTACAGGGATATTTACATGGATCTACAAAATATACACAATGTACAAAATACAAGGAACCTAAAAACTAAATGTTCATGGAGAAATAGACACTTTTTAGGAAAAGTATCTCTTCAAGAACTATCCATGAACTGGCAGTTCAATAATATTTTTTGATAAATCTTTAAGGATATAGGAGTCTTCTCCCCATGCATTTTCAATTAAATAGGGACCTAGCCAGATGGGGTCAAACTTACCATGTTTTCCTTTATCTTCAATTCTTGCATTCCACATTAGGACTAAATCTCCTTCTTGAAAAATTTTTCTTATTGTCCTTTTGTTGTACAGTTTCTTGATTTGTAACTATAACTTTTGGTTTCTGACTGATGCCTCTTTTCTTGATTCTGTTAACCCTACAAGTTTATCAAGCCTTTCTTGCATATCATCTATAATATCCTCATCATATAACTAGATATGATTGTAGAGTCCCATTAAGTTATTTTGAAGCATCCTTGCCTAAATTTCATATACTAGATCAAAAGGTGCTACTCCAATGGCTTTCTTCACAGTCACTTTGTCAGCCCATATGGCAAGTTACAACTTAGAGTCCCATGCCTTCTTGTTATCATCCAAAATCCTCTTAATAATTTTTAACAAGCTTTTATTTGTAGATTCAGCCTACCCATTTCCTTGTGGATGATATGGAGAAGATGCTAACCTAGTTATTCCATACTTGTCACAGAATTTTATAAATTCCTCATACCTGAAGCACATGGCATTATCTGTCACAATTTTCTAAGGGCAACCAAATCTGGAAATAACATTATTTAATAAGAAATTATTGACAACTTTACTTGTTTCATTTCTTGTAGGGATAGCTTCTACCCATTTTTTAAAGTAGTCAGTAGCAAGTAAAATCCATTAATAGCTAGTACTAGATTTGGGAGAAATTTCACCTATGAAATCCATACCCCACTACTGAAACGGTGCTTGCACCTCAACTGGCTTTAAAGGAGTATTACCTAAAAATTTTAGTTTTCTAGCAAACTTTTGAAAAGAGTCACATTTCCTAACCAAAATTTGAGCATCTTTAAAAAGGGATGGCTACCAAAATCCAGCTCTCATTACCTTGTGTGCAGTAGTCTTAGCCATGTAATGTCCCCCACACACTCTAGTATGCCTCTCATTCAAAATTTCTTAGGCTCTTTCTTGATCAACACATTTCAGTAATATCCCTTCAAAATTTCTTCACCATAAACTACCTTTGATAGTTATGTATATGATGGCTTGCAATTTTGTACTCCTTTTCTCATTTTCAATTAAGTGAGATGGAACCTCTATGTGTTGCAGATAGTGAATAAAATTAGTATACCACTCACAATGGCTCATATCACATGAATCAAATCTAAGGCCATCTATTACCATATTAATCTAGTTAGCATCAAAATTTGATTGAGCCATGAGTATAGCTAAACCTCGACCTCTTACCAACTTTGTTATCTGTATCTCAATGTTAAATTCTTGGATTCCTATTGATCCACCTACATCTTCTTCTAGACACATCCTGTTGAGAAAATATATCTTTCATAGCAACCCTAGGCACAAACGCGATGACAAGAGCACCTACCAAGTAGCATATAAAAGCCTTTACAGCTTTTACTAGAGCATATGCTTGCTTTTCATTTCTTTCATATTTCAACTCAACTAGTTACAATGACTTACTAAAGAATGCAATTGGTTGCCCATATCCTTCATTATTTTTTTGCAAGAAGATTGTAGCTACTATATGAAAAGAAGCAAAAGAAAATATGTGCATGGGCTTTGTGTAGTCAGGAGTTCTCAACATTGGAGCATTTTTTATTGTAGTTTTAATATCCTAGAATGCTTCTGAAGGCTCATCATTCTAATCTATAGTAGCTCCTTTCTTGAGCATTTTTGAAATAGCTCTACTAATTTCAGAAAATTTAGTAACAAACCTTCACAGAAAATTAACTTTTCCAAAGAAGGATTGAATTCCTTTTACATTCTTTGGCTTAGGGACCTTATCAATAGTTGCTACCCTCTCAGGATCTATCTTTACCCATCCTTTGATACTATATGTCCCAATAACTTACTTTTACTTACCCCAAATGAACATTTCAAAGGGTTTAATGACACTCCATATTCCAATGCTTTGATAAATTTCTTTTCTAGATGCCTACAATGGTCCTCAACCTTTTTGGAATAAGTTGTGAGGTCATCTTGATACACAACCATAAATTTATTTATATACTCATGGAAATCCACATCCATGGCTCTTTGAAAAGTGGCACTAGCATTAACCAATCCAAAAGGCATCCTCACATATACATAAGTCCCCCATGGAGCTGTAAATGTTGTCTTGAATTGTTCTTCTTTCACCAAGACCTAGTTATATCCTGAGAATCCATCCATCATTGGCATAAGTTCAGACCTTGTTACCTGCTGCAACATAGCTTCCATATTGGGTAACCCATAATTATCTTTCAAGGAAGAAATGTTCAAATTTCTAAAATATACACAAAGTCTGACATCTCCATTCTTTTTTCTGACAAGTACTAAATTAGAGACCCAAGTGGAATATCTGATAGGCTTAATTATTCCCCTATCCCTTAACTTCATTAGTTTTTCTTGCATCTTAGGGGTTAGAATGGGATTAACTAGTCTCTGTTTCTACCTAAAGGGTTTTACATTATCCTTCAGAGGTATGACATGCTAAAAGAAGTCTTCTCTATAAGCCTTTAAATCATCATATGACCAAGCAAAGAAATATCTATATTTTTTTAACAGGTCAATCAGAGGCTTTCTAATTTTAGCTAACAAGTTTTGGCCAATATAAAATTTCTTAGGGGCCTTAGTAGCACCCAAATTTATCTCTTCTAGCTCTTGAGGTTTACTATCTTTAACACCAAGTCTTACCCTATTTTGGTTATCAAACATGTTTTCCAAAACAACCAAACCTTAAGGTACTTTATCAGTTTTTAATTGTATAACCTCTTGACCAAATTTTTTTTCCTTCCCATCTATGGTTTGAACCAAATCACTACAGTCCAACTCTTTACCATGGTATTTATCTTCATTTAGTAAGAAATTCACAATGTCTTTGTCATCTTCAAAGACTTTTCAATGCTCAACAAATTCAGGTATTGATGGCCTATTTTGAACTTCAATTTGTGATATCCCTACAAATGATACATCTTGGGGTTTAATTGCTACATTTTCTAATAAGTCAACCATCTTATTTTGAGTTCTATCTCTCCATGATATGCCAAATGATTCAAAGAATTCAATCTGATCCCACACAGCATTTCTATATTGTTTCAACCTTCTACTCTTAGAAGCAAATGTTCCCCTTACTTGTGAGACAATCAATTCAAAATCACCTATAACATGTAACTTCTTGATCTCGTAATGGGTAGAAACTTTCAATCCTGATAGCAAGGCTTCATATTTAGCTATATTGTTGGTGCATGAGAAAATTAAGGTAAAAGAGATCTAAAAGTGTTTTTCTCAAGAGAGACAAAAACTGCCCCTACCCTACACCTTCCTTAGAACTGGCCCTACCAAAGAACATTGTCCATAACTTTGGTGAATTCATATAACACTCAACTTCATGTTCAATTATAGCAGGCAAATTCTCAACTTCTTGGATAATCAATTCAGCTCTGAATGCATTCACACCGGTATCTAAAAAGCAAGTACCATCTTTGTCAATTTCTTCACCCAAGATGTGACTAACCCTTGGTTCTTTGTCTATTTTTATAGCCTTATCACCTATGTGAAAAGTTGATTAAGTTAAGTCACATTGCAGACTACCTCCCATAGTAGCACTCCATTTTCTAGAAAGCAACATTCCATAGTGTGGAGGTATATCAACTAGAAGGACTGACATGGTCAGCTCTACCTCAAGATATGTAGCTAGTTTAAATGGAAAAGCATTTATAGTACCTATGACTAGGACTTCCCTAGCATCCATACCTCTGCATTTGCCTTCTTTAGTGTCTACTTTCAACCCTAAGGCTTCCATTACTTTGAAAGGCATTATGGTATTAGAGGCTCCTGTGTCTATCATGCAATTTTTTAGGGTCTTTTCTTTTATAATTTGACTAAGAAAAAATGGGTTGATATCTTCTATGTATGCTACTGATGATTCATCCAAGAACATTTGGGGAATTTGGGACATGATACCAGTATCTTCTATTACTAAGGGAGTCCATTGGGTAACATTTTGTTCTACATTGTTATTACCTTTTCCTATCCCTCCCAACCATGACAAGGCTTTACTCTTATCCTCTTCAATTCTAAAAAGCTCAAACAAAGGTACCTTACCAGTAATTTGGGACAACATGGATATCATATCAATTGGCTCAGACATAGTGGTTTTAACAATCATACCTAGAGTAGGAACCTTCTGAGTATCAGGGATTATTATTTTCTTGGAATTATCAGATCCTGATCCCTTCTCTTGCACAATTGCTTTTTTTGTCTCATTAACTTGGAATTGCACTTTCTTCTTAGGTTCCCACTTCTTAGTTTTAACATCTTTAACCTTGATTGCCTCTGCACTTGCCTTCTTGTCTTCATCTTTCATCTTATGTGTGATATCTTTTATGAATATACTAGAAGGCTTCCCAATTTCATTGTTAACTATTCTATTTCTCAAATTATAATTGCTATGTACTTGGGAGATCATTTCTGTAGTGATTCTATCAATTTCCTCTTTAGAAGGCATTATTAAACTTACATGACCCACTTTAGAAGATGTAACACACACCTAATCTTCATCATAGTTTTCATTATCTAAAAAAACTTGTTGATGATGTAATTGATAAGAAATTTTCTTATTCCCTAGATCACTTTCTATTTCCTCTAAATCAAAATCAACATAGTCATTACACATGCTTACCATATTACAACTTACATCATCATGACTCTTTTCCTCTTCAGCCTCCTCAGTTTGTAAACTACGATCAGAAACAAATGACTGAATAACTGCACAATATTATGTTGAATGGGGTGATTGAAAAATAATGCACCATGGCACATTATCATTCATATTTATTGAACTTCTTTGTAGAGGATCTGGTGTGCTCTTATCTTTTACATTTTGAGTTTGATTAGGGATTAGCTTGCCATCCTCCTATTGGGCAGTGTAGGGGTAATTATGCATTCTAGGTTGTCTATTAAAATTGCTATTATTCACAGGGGTTTTCTCAGCAACATTTGGCTTGTTGAAACTATTGGAATTCATATTTTTTAGCAATTCCCACACCTAGCCTATTGTAGGTTCTTTTGGCTTTTTTCCTATAGGAGTTTTATCAACCTCCCTTTTGTTGTTATTCTTTGGATTGAAAAGTTTTGGATCATCTCTCCTACCTAATTTTCTAGATGCCTTCCTATTATTCTCTATATTTACTACAACCTTATAAGCATCCCTTAAATTTTTAGGATCCTTATCCCTTAACTGATAACCCATTTTGCTATCAAAAGCATTAAAATATGTTGTGAGACAAACATCCTCATTCAGCCTCATAACTGGAAATAGTTTGTACATACCTTTCTAGATTCTTACCTTGAAATCAAATGTAGACTCATTAGGATTCTTCTTGATATTGTTGAATTTATTTAACATGAATCTAGCACTAGCATTATCTCCATATTGTTCTTTGAATAACTTCTCTAAATCACTCCAGGAACTAATGCTATCATCAAGTAACCATCTGAACCAATCCCTTGCATCCTCAGTTAGTGAATGAACAAACAACTTCATGACCACATCCTCATGTTCAACTTCATAATCATTTAACATGTCTATGAACATTCTCAAATGTTCTTCACTGGTAACAGCATTATTTCCAGAAAACTTAACCACTTTATCTCTTAAATTAAAAGATATGGGATGTGAAGCACTAGGAATACCTACAAATGACATTTTTCTATACTTTTCCATGTATACAGGTTTTTTCTAAAGACCAAGAACATTTGAAGTGCTCGCTACATTTTCTTGGTTAAGGGGAACACTTTGGGATTGTTGAAGTTGGACAATAGGGGCTTGAGTATAAATGGTGGATGATGAGGTAGGAGCAAACTGAGGTATTCCTTGAATTGAAACTACTGGTCCACAAGGAGGTATAGAAACTGAAGCTAGGGTAGATAAATTTGGACATGAGGCTAATGTAGAATTAGACTTAATAAACTGAATTTTTCTCCTAGTCTATGTAGCTTGAGCTTCATTCTCTACCTTCTCAAGCTCTTTTGCAAGATCTTCCTTCTCTTTTCTAGCATTCTCCAAATATAGTTCTAATTTTGACATGGAAGGTTTTATGGGTTTACTTGGTTGAGCTTGAAGTTCATTTATTTGGACTCCTATAGCTTTACCCTTTCCTTTGTTTCCAATTTTCACAATGGGTTCTATAGCATTTACTTGTATAGGTTTAGATTCTTAGACTTGAGCAATAACTATTTCTTACTTTTGATTTAGGCATTTTTCTTTTTCTTGAACTTTAGCTCTTAGATTATCTACATTTCCAAAAATGCCAGTATGGAGAGTGGTAGTTTTCTCTTCTAACTTTTTATTCTATTCCTTCAAGGTAGCCATCCTTTTCAGTAAAGCATCTCTTTCTATTATGGCATCCAAGGTGGCTTGCTCTTTTTATAAAAGGCAAGGAGCTTGTGTTAGCCAAGTATGTTAGGAAACATCATGCACCAGATCAGATCATTGGAGATAAATTAGAGGGAACAATGACAAGATGTAAGTTGAAAAGCACTTGTTTACTTGCTAATTTTGAACCTAGAAATGTCAAAGATGCACTAGACAATGAAAGTTGGATTGAAGCTATGAATGAAGAGATAGAATAGATAGAGAAAACAAAACATGGACTCTTGTACCTAGACCCAAAGACAAGAATGTGATTGAAACTAAGTGGGTATTCAGAAACAAGTTAAATGAAGATGGTAAGGTATCAAGTAACAAAACTAGACTGGTATGCAAAGGATACTCTCAAGAAGAAGGTGTAGACTATGGAGAAACTTTTGCTCCTGTTGCAAGATTGGAAGCTGTCAGAACCTTACTTGCATATGCTGCATGGATTCAAAGTTTATCAAATGGATATCAAATCAGAATTTCTCAATGGAATATTGGATGAAGAGGTTTACATTGAACAACTTGAAGGTTTTGTTAATCTAGACAAGAAGGATGTGGTCTGCAAATTGCATAAAGAATTGTATGGTCTAAAGCAAGCACCTAGAGCATGGTATCAAAGACTACATAACTATCTTATTCAGATTGGTTTTCAAAGAACTAATGACAATAGTAGTTTGTACATAAAGGAAGGACCAGATAATAAGATTGTTTTGGCAGAAATATTTGTAGATGATACTTTGTTCACAAGAAATGATGATCTTTGCAAATAATTTTTAGAACAAATGAACAAGGAATTTGAAATGTCAATGTTTGGAGAAATCAAATTCTTTGTTGGTGTTCAAATTCATTAGAGTAAGAATGGTATCTACATTACTCAATCTAAATACATCAAGGAGATACTAAAAAAGTTTGGTATGGAAGACTGCAAACCAGTTGGAACTCCTATATGTACTAGATTAAAACTTACCAAGGATGATGAATCAAAGGAAGTAGATCAGACATTGTATAGATATATGATTGGAAAATTGCAATATGTAGTGCACACAAGACCAGACATTGCTCTTGTAGTAGAAATTGTAGCAAGATTCTCAGCAAAACCAAAAGAAAATCACATGATGGAAATCAAAAGGACCATCAGATACTTAAAAGGAACTAAAGATTATGGATTATGGTATAAACTTGGAGGAAATCTAGATTTAAAAGTGTTCACTAATGCAGATTGGGTAGGGAATGTTGATGAAAAAAAGAATACAAGTGGAGGAGCTTTCTTTCTTGGAAAAAGGTTGGTTTCTTGGACAAATAGAAAGCAAAATTGTACATCCCAGTCCATAGTAGAGGCTGAATATGTTGCAGTAGCATTAAACTGCTCAAGCATTGTGTGGTTCAAACAATTATTGGAAGGTATGAAGAAAGAAATCAAAGAACCTGTTGCTATGTTTTGTGACAACACAAGTGCAATTAAAATATCCAAGAATCCAGTAATGCATTCAAAGACCAAGCATATTGCCATAAAGTATCACTTTGTTAGGGAATTGGTACAAGAAAAGGAAATCAGATTGAAATATGTTCATACAAAGGAACAAATTGTTGACATATTCACAAAGCCTTTACCCAAGGATGCATTCTTATATCTTAGAGGTAAGTTAGGGTTCATTCCCCTATCTAAAGCTCACTAAAATATAGTTGTAGTGATGCATCAACCGAAATAGAATTGAAGATCTATCAATTGATGCAGCAAACCAATGAAGATATTGCATATGAATCAGTACATCAAGTACAATGCTATTCAATTGATTTGTGTTTTCTTTGGCATGTGTTTTAAAAGAGGGAGAGTATACTATCATATCTTTCTAAAATTTGCAAAATAATAAGAGTTTGTGTAAGAGGGAGAGATTATTATGAAAGAGGGAGATTTTTGTATTTGAAGAAGAGGGTGAAGTATTCTGTCACCTATTTTCAAATTTTATTCTGCTATGACATATTGTGTTGCCATCAATTCCAAAGAGGGAGATTGTTGGATACAATTATTCAATTGTGTGTTATCTTTGATGTCACACAAATGTCATATTAGTTATCAGCTAGAGTCTATTGAGCTCAATTGGTTAGCAAGGCAAAGAACATAGTCTACCAAGCTCAGAAAGTTAGTAAAGAAGGTTTACAGTGTCTACCGAGTAGATAGTTGTTACCAAGATTTCAACGTTAAACAAAGAAATTTAGTTGTTACCGAGTTCACTCGATCATCAAAGAGAAATATGGTAGAAACAGTTCTTACTGAACTCTCATGGACAATGAAGGAATTTAGTTCTTACCGAGTAAACTCAATAGCCAAAGGATTTTTTAGATGTTGCAATGTGAATTGAGTCAAGATGGTTAACTAGAGAAATTATTTTTGGAAGTAGTATTTACTGAGCAGGGTTAGTCAATGAAAGATTTCATTGACTTATGAAATAATGTTTATTTTTTTAAAGTAATATTTGTAGCTAATTGATGTATGGTTTATTGGTAAATATAACATGTGAATGAGTCAACTTGATAATCTAAATGGTATATGTAAGAGGTCAAGTTCTGAATTCTAAGTGCAAGTGGTGGATTTGATGTGATATGAATAAGAGGAAGACTAATTATTGTAAAAGAAAATTTTGAAGAATGATCAGAGATCATTGAGGAGCAGCAAAGCTATATTTGATCGAGGAGGATCTAATGATGTAGAATAGAGACCTATAATCAAAAAATTTAGTTGCATCTTATTCAAGTCAATTCATTGTTACTTTCTAACCATTGTAGTAGTGATTTCAAATCTCTTAACAAATTTAGTTTAATAGCCATTTTGTAAATCCTCTAACAAGGTGACAGTTTAGTTGAATTTTTCTAAAGACCTCTAGCAAGGTCACTCCTAACAAGGTGATTAAAATCCTCTAACAAGGTCACACCTAGCAGTGTGTATTGTAACCTTTAACAAGGTTGGCTCCTAACAGGGTTCACTTTAGAAGAGTAAAAATTGGTAACTAGTTACTAGGTGGTTTTTCCCATATTGGGTTTCCACATTAAATCCAGTGTCTCTTGTGTTCATTTTATTTATAATTGCATGCATGAATGCTTGAAGATTAGTAACAATTTAATTTACCAAGTTACAACATTTTTATCATGTTTATCGAGTATTAGTAGTAACTAGATATTTAAGACATCTAAGGGATCTGTGGATTAGTTTTTTTTGTAGTAACTTATTCAGGCCCCCTCTCAGTTACTCCATCTTTAATCCCAACAACCTATAGGTGAGAAAATGGTCAAGGAGAAAGTTGAGAGTTATACCAAATTAGTGTACAATGGAAAGGCTATGGTGATTAGCACCATCAAGCAAGATGATGTAAGAATTTTGAGTAGAATGATTGCCTATTCTATATGTGCAAGCACAAATATTGATGAATTATTAGCTAGATTCATCTATGTAGCATATAAGATATGTGTAGAGAAGGAACAAGTTAAAATCAGTGAAATTTTGAGAATGCAACTCTTAGAGAACCTAGAAAAGATCAAGAAGACTAAGAATGGTGTGTTTAGATTTCAGTCATTGATCAATCACATATTCTTTCATGTGCTTAAAATATTTCCATATCTATCAGTCATCAAGATAATGAGCACTGATAGATGTACAATTGAGAAGATCATAGAAGCATGCAGAAGGTATCCTATAGATAAGATATTGGATAGTAGAAACCTAATAATAATAAAAATTTAGAATGAAATGAGATAGAGATTCAAAAATTGTACCTACAATTGTAGATAGATTTAAAGAAGACATTTGCATTATGGTTGATATAAATTATACTTATATACAAGTAGTAGAACCTTGGGAAACATTTTTTGATCCCTTGGGTCATGAATTAAGTGATGATATTGCAGTTAGTTATATTGATTTATTGGTGAAATCAAAGAAGGATAAAACATAATATAGATTTGGAACTTATGATGAGATTACCAAGCTAGCTCATCAAGCAACCTTGGAGAAGGCATAACACAAAAAGATAGAGTCTATTATGAAGAATGTCTTATCAGAGGCCAGTATGACTGAGGGTAAGTCTGAGGTAGTCAAGCAAACTATGAAATAAGGCATACTAAATATATAGAACCTTTATCCATATTTATTGTAGAGACATCTTTGGAATAGAACATTTCATATGTAGCAGTGTCAAATGTGTAACCTAGTGATACGAAGAGAAAATTTGAGAGATTAGTGGAAGCAGTGACCAAAAATAGAAAATGGGTCAAGCAACAAGCCACTGGACCAAGAAAAAGGCAAAATATATTGTTGGCAATTTTCAAATTGTATGAAGAAGAAGAAGAATAAGAAGTCAAGCAAGCAAAAAAGATGACAACATCAAAGAAATTAGTAGGAAAATCTCAGCAACCTTGGAAGCCAAAGATAGAAAAGATTAACACAACTATTGTTAATGAAGTTAGCTTTGTTCATATGAATAAATTTTATGGTTTGTATAATATTTTTGAAAAATATTATATTGACATCTCTATTATGTGATACATCATAGCAAATAATCTAAAATTGAAGGATATTGAGAGCTTAGTAAATTAGAAATTCTATGATAGACTTATTCAAAAGAAGGCTTTAGCAAGAGAAGAAGATCTGGAAGTTTGAAAGTCTATGCTAAGAACTATTTGCAAGACTGATGACAAAGAAGAGATTAAAATATTATTGACTAATCTTACACCTTCCTTGAGAAATAAAGTAAGACCATTTTTGTTTATGGTGGGTGAAAATGATAAATTAAGAAGTTAAACAATGGTAGCCATCAGTTAAATGTTGAGAGAATTAGAAACAATATCTCCTCTAGCACCTAGAACCTTGAAAGATTCAGTGAGCGGTGACACTATGCAGATAGATTAGACCAATGTTACCATTAACATTGATGATACTAATCCATTTGAAGGTTCCAAACTTAATGAACCTAATACTAAGGATATTGAAGAAAAACTGAGACCAATTGAAGAAGAAAAGAGGTTACTTGAAGAAGAAAAGAAGAAAATAGAAGAGCCCCACAAAATTTCTTGAGGATGAGAAGAGAAGAAAGGTGGAAGAAAATAATAGAATAGAAAAAGAGGGTAAAAGTACAAAACTATGTCACCTTTCAGGCTAACTTATCAGAATGATTGAATTTGAGTATTTCTATCTAAAAGTCAATTTTCTTCAAACATATGATCTAAGATAAATTCATTATAGCAAAGTTATACATGGTCTTATACTTTTCCAATTGGAAATGTCTATTAAATGCATGTTTTGTACTAGTTTGTATCCAATTAGTAAAGAAATAAAATTATTTCATAAAACTGACATTTCAATAATTCTTACTATTTTTTATGATATTATTTTACTAACATACAAGAACCATTTTATAGAGCTCAAAGTCAATAATATTATCATATATATATATTATGGTGTTTTAATTAGATATAGTACATTGCAATCAAAAAATTCTACAAGAACGTATTTAAATGCTCGAAAAGATGTCAATTTTGAGAGAGGAAAAAATACTAAATCATATCAAAAACATTTTAAAATTATGACATTATAGAGGAGAGAACCCTCTTCTAGAATGTATAATTGTTCTTTTGGTTAGAATAGATTTATTTTGAAAATTGTGGTGGGAGTTGAAAACTATCGATTTTAGGTGTGTTGAAATTTGAATCATTGTAAAATAAAAATTATAGGTCTAAAGCCAATTTTTAGTTTTGTTTGTTCTAGCTATATATGTTATCTATAACATAGTTTGATTTAATATGGAAATAAGTTTATTTCCATATAGTTTTGTGGTGGAAACTAAACCCCTAATTTTCAGCTTTTTTAAGAAACTAAAAAATTATCTATAAAAATTAGGAAAATGTATCAATTCTTATTCCAAATAATTATTAAAAATTATAATCCTAAATTTCTTCCATTCCAACACAATTCAGTGGCTTAATTCACTTCTAAATTCTAATTAATAATACTAGTTTTATGTCATTGAAGGTGAACAATTATACTTTTGTTAGCCTTTTCCTTTACAAAAGGGTGACATAGGTTTGTGCCTTTACCCAAGAAGAAATAAGAAAAAAAATAGAGGAAGACAAGAAGAAGAGATTGGAAGAGAAAGAAGAAGAAGAAAGAAGAATGAAATAAATAGCCAAGATGCAAAGGGAGGATGACACTAAACTTTCTAGTTCATCTACTTCTCTTTCACTTGCCATCTTAGCAACTGATGATGGTGATCAAATGGATTTGATCTCATCCCTATCAAATCTTATTTAGAAGAATAGAATAGTAAAGCACCTATAGAAAACCTTGATGGAGGTTACTAATAGATTGTACAATGCTTTGGTAATATAGCGCATAGAATCAGATCCTAAATAGAGGGTTCAAGTAGTGGTGAAATCATTTGATGAAGAATTTACTAACTTGGTAAATGTTGCAGAAGTAAAGGCACAGATTTCACATGATGCTAACTTGTTTAGCACCATCTTTCATAACATTAAGAATGATTTGGTTAGTCTTGATACTTGTATCAAGGAACTTTAGAAGTGTCAACAAGATGGTAAGACTTTGTACATTAAGTTTATTTTATCATATAAATTGACTAAGGACATTGATAGTTAGATAGAAGAAAAGATGAGTGAGCTAGACGCTCTATCCAGCCAAATTCACCATCCATCTTATAAAGTTGATGATTTTGAAGGACAAGTGGCTAGTATCCATAATGATATCAAGAAACTAGAACTTTAGAAGGAACAAATTTTGAAGAGGATATAAGATTTTAGAGAGTCTATTGGTCTGAAAGTATCTTTTATTGAGAAATAGTTGGAAGAATGTGTTAGGACCAAGGACACCTATTCTAACTTTTTGTATTCAGATCTTAATGGAGTTGAGATTGCATCATATGCTTTATGTGCAATTTTCACCTCAGCTAAATCCACCAAGGAGACATGCACTAAGGGTATGGATAATCTTAAGGAAACATTTGATGATTGCATGAAGATCCTATCAGTTTAAGGCAAAAGGACAAGATTCTTGACAGTTTTGGACAGATTTTGACATTTTGACCATTGTTGTTGATGTTAAAGGGGAAGAAGTACACATGAAAATTGTTAAGGGTAGAAGTACATTAAGGAAGATAAATATTATAAAGTATATTGTAAAGGGGGGCATATGTTAAGATGGAAAAATGTAATAGATGCAATGTTACTATACTTTTTATGTAGTTTTTGTTACTTAGCCAATTTTTCCTATTTTGTTGCCATCAATTCCAAAGGGGGAGATTGTTTACAATTGGATAATAGAGATATGTAATTGTTTTCATTTATGGAAAAACATTATGTACATGCTTACATAAAATTTCAAAAATAAAGATACTTAGTGTTTGCTAATTAGAAAATTGTCTAAGTATAGAATTTGGTATACAATAGTGTTTTTTTTTGTTTATAACTTATTGTTGATGTCATATTATGACTAGCAAAGTTAGATGAAGATAGTGTACATGTTGGTGATGATGTTTATAACCTTGGAAGTTAGTACTGACTGTACAAAACAAATATAATCATGTTTTAGCAAAATAGGACAATGGAATAAAAGGAAAGGATTATTTTGTTTACAAAATAATTACTTGTCCAATTAGGGCCGACATCCTAGATTTTTACTCTAAGTTGGAAAATTGGATTATGGCCTTAGCTTATCCAATAGTAATTTGTGTAAAGGCATGGTATTTATGCAAAGGAAATTTTGTCATGAAGTATGAAAGAAGTGGGAATATTGTGATGTGTGAACTTACTATGAAAGTGATATATGCAAAGCTTTGTATAAGCTATTTTGTGATTTTATATCAAGCTAAAGATCAAATATTAGTCAAGAAAGAAAATACAACACTTAAATTCTAGAAGTCTGATTACTTGTTTGGGTAGTGAGCTCTTCTTGTAATTAGAAGTGCATGTTTGGATAGTGGACTCATCTTGCATTCTCTGTACCACAATTCCTAATAGGGATTCAAAGTCTCCTAATAGGGACTCCTTATACTAAATTTTTTCATTTACTCCTAATAGACTCCATCCTCTAATAAGGAACTTATATATTAGTATATTATCTAATGGATATCATCCCCACTAGGGTTTTCCCTTGGCCAGGGTTTCCCTAGTTAACAAAATATGATGTTATGAGTTATTTTTGTACATTGTTACTATTACTATTCAACATTACTTTATTGATTTGTTATGTATGATTTAAAGTAAGAAATAATAGCTAGTTGGTGACTAAAGTTTTTAGATTACTGATTCAACCACCCCTCCCCCCGCTCCCTCTCAATAATCCTTATTTCTAACACTATCCTACTCCACACATTCCTATAGAACCTCTCCTAACACAAATCAACCTTAAATTGCATGTGTCACCCCAAAAAACCCTTATGATTAACACTTCTAACTAAAAATATCAAATTGTGTCCCATATTATCTACCATGAATTACAAGAGTCATACTATAGATCAAGCATAAACTATACATTATAGTAGATCATACTATACCATAGATATTGTTCAAGTTCTTGAGAATAGTAGGAAGAGTTTTGTTGAGGGGTTTTTGTATGTACAAGTATGTCTGGCATAGTTTGACAAAAAACAACTATTTGGGGTTGGTTTTATAGGAAGTACCAAGGTTGATAGCAAATAATGTGTTAGAAATAAGGATTACGAAGAGGGGGGTGAATCAGTAATCTGCAAACATTAGTCACCAACTAGATATTATTACTTACTTAAAACCATGCATACAAAAGAAATAAAGTAATGTTGAATAGTAACAATAACAATGCACAAATATAACTCATAAATGCCATATTTTGTTAACTAGGGAAACCCTAGCCAAGGGAAAACTCTAGTGGGGATGATACCAACTAGATAATATACTAATATATAAGTTCCTTATTAGAGGATGGACCCTATTAGGATTCAATGAGAAATTTTAGTAAAAGGAGTCCCTATTAGGATACTTTGTATCCCTATTAGGAGATTCTAACCCTATTAGGAGTTGTGGTATAGTAGATGCAAGATGAGCCCACTACCTAAACATGCATTTCCAATTACAAGAAGAGCTCACTACCCAAAAAAGTAATCAAACTTCTGGAATAGGTACTATATCTTCTTCCTTGACTAATCTTTGATCTTTAGATTGATCTTGGATCATCAAATAGCACATATAAAACTTCACATATATCACTTTCACAAAAGTTCACATATAATCACAATCTTACAATTTGCACTTGTACTTACACTTTGACTCTTCTTATTGCAAAATGTCATTTGCATAAATATCATGCCTTTTCACAAATTGTTATTGGGTCAGCTAAGACCATAAAAAAAATTTCCAACTTAGAGTAAACATCTAGGAAGTTTTCCCTAATTGGAAAAGTAATTATCTTGTAAACAAAATAATTATTTCCTTTAATTTCGTTGTCTTGTTCCATCAAAAAATGAATATATTTGTTTTGTACAGTCCATACTAACTTTTTAGGTTATACACATCATCACCAACATGTATACTATATCCATGTAACTTCACTAGTCATAAAATGACATTAGTAATAGGTTATAAAGAAAACAATACACTTCTATAAACCAAATTCTATACTTAGACAATTTTCTAATTACCAAACACTAAGAATCTTTATTTTTGAGGTTTCCTATGAACATGTACATCATGTGTTACCATAAATGACAACAATTACATATCACTATTAGCCAATTGTCAACATCAAGTAGATATATAAGTTTTTTAAAAGTCCAATTTGATGTAAGAGGTTGGAACCTTAAGGGATAGGGGTTTTATTAATGGAAGAACCTTATTTGTAGGAGTCATGCTAAAATAAAAAATAGATATGTGGGTAGGAAATCCAATCAAAGTATAATCATAGCTTGACTATGTAATCAAAACTTTGTTTGGGATTAGATTTCAAGAAGATGGAGGGATTCAATAGGGTGAGGAGTATATTGAATGAAGGTGACTATCCTACCCTCAAAGGTTTCATTTCAAGATAATAACCAACTTATTCATAATAGGGGACAAAATTCTTGCTTCATAAATCACTCTCCCAAATTTAAACAATGTCAAGACCCTTAAATTTTCATTCTACACTCTAGATACCCTTTGCTCTACATATTCAATAAATCCACTAATTGTTCAACATTTACATTTGCATATCATCATTCCTATGATAGCATATTCTAGCATGTGTAGGTTCATGACCCAACTCTTTTCCAAATACTCATAACCTCAAACCCTACACTTGGATTAGGTCTTATCCTTAAGTCTCCAACAACCTAAAAATATGGAAACACCTACCTTTTCCCTTACAATGCCTAAACAAGTTCATGGTACATTAACTCAATCCACAATCTTCTCGTACAATCCCAATGTGTATCAGCACCTTAGGTAAACAACAACGTAAGACCTTTGTTATGATGTTCCTCTAAGTCCAAACATAGAGAAAATATTAGTATTTTTCCAAGACTTTTGAGGCCCTATCCACTTTCCTATACACAACTAATTCACAAACCTATCAATCATAGAACCTATGAGAAAAAACAACTCAAATGTTTCATCATTGTCTTGATGATAATCTTATCACTTATACAAACCTTATTGGTTCAACCTTATTATTGGATCCCAATAATCATAAGACCTTGTATAATTTAAAGAATCTTCCCCTATATCTTCTTCTTTCCTATAGCACTCTCCACCACTCCATTCTGTAAGCATTGGCTTTAAAAATATTTATCACTAGTTGCTCTATTTTTTATAATTCTTTTTACCTAATAACAAGAATTTATATAAGAAATTTGTAATTAAGGAATCATATTTTTGATGGTTTCTTCTTGAGGTGAAATGGGTGGAGGGGAAAAACAAGGACTATATTATTATATAATTGCCTATCTCTAAAATAGTAGATATAAAAGTTGAGCTTGAAAGAAAACTATCCATTTTAGCTACTATAGGACCTGAAAATATTGAATAGGATTATAATGCACTTTTTGTTGGTATAAATGTAGTCTTATATTCAAATAAATCTCACTTTAACATACATTCTAATCTTAATTATGTATCTTCTTTCCTTTTTACAGTGCCCATCAAACTAAGGCCTATTCTAATGCATCAAGGCAAAGAGTAGCGATAGTGAAAGCCAATTGAGAATGAAATAAAATGATTTTGGTATTTATTAGAGTACTCTTAACTATGTTAAGCTAATTTACTAAGGGTTTATTTCAAATAATCATATTCCCTTTCTTTTCTTCTGCTTAACCACTGACAAATTGCATATGTTTTGCCCTTTTTCTAAGGATTCTTCTAACTAGCTAGTTATATTCAAAGATCTTCTATTGTGTAGGTATATTCTTCACTTTTTTACTTCTATTAATTAAAATCATTAGTCTAAATACAACGGTTCATAAAGATGTTTTTAGCTATCACTAAGCTTGTTCTTTATATGAGTATCATATTCTCTTCCATGCTAACCTAGATTTAGGGCTCCAATTTTGACTATAATTTAAGGTGAAGATAGTATACTCTTTGATTCTACAATCAAAATTATACCAAGTTTCATTTACTTCATATTTTTCTTTCGTTTCTATCATTTTTACTATCTCTAAATTTAAGGTTTCTATTTTTCCACCATGTGATTTGTTTCATTTTATTATAAGGAAACACATCAAATATAGCTTGGAAAGATCAAATATAGCTTGAAAGAAAAGAGATAAGAAACAATGATTGTTATTACTATGATGTAATCAGACTAGAAGGTTTATTTGATGTAGTTTCCCCCATATTCTTTCTACAAGAGTTTCGGGGCAGTGCCCCCAAGACAGGGTCAAGTGGCAACACCCCTTGTGCCAAAAATGAATTGTCTATTGTAAAGGCATTGACTATTATTTTTCTATTCGATGACTTATTCTAGCCTTAATTTTGTAAGTAGCAAAAATTTTGTATAAAATGGCTTAAGGTTAGGGATTTTATAATGTATGATGATATTATAGCTTCTTCTAGTGGTGTTGAGCTATAAGGGATTGCAAATTGTAATCACTCGGTAATAATAATAGTGGACTTGTTGTTGGTGGATGTAGCTCAGGGATTGTTTGAACCACATTAAATCTTTATGTCTTGTGTTCTCTTCTAGATGATTTATTATTTTCTGATATTGATTATATTTTCATATAATTGTTATTTATGTTTGTGGTTAGTCCTAACAAGTGGTATCAAAGTGAGGTGTCATCATTTTATTTTACTTATTCCTTGTAGGAAGGTCTCATGGTTGAATGGGAGTCATGTAGTTGAGTGGAAGCAATGCAAAATGAGAGTAAGCTAAAGGTTGTTAATTTTAATGAGAAAAACTTTCAATTATGGAAGATGCAAATGTAGGATTATATTTATCAAAAGGATTCATGGAAGCCATTACAAGGAAAAGTTAAGAAACAAACCACTATGACTTACGAGAACTAGAATATTCTGGATAGAAAGGAACTTGGAATTATTCATTTATGTCTCATACAATCCGTGGCATCTAATATTATTAAATCAAAGAGATCTAACGAGTTGATGCAAACCATCGAAAAACTATATGAAAAGTCCTCTGCTACAAAAAGATATTTCTCATGAAGTGTTTATTTAATATGAAGATGGAAGAAGGTGGATCTATTGTAGATCATTTAAATGAGTTTATTATGGTTACTAGTCTGGTATCTTCTATGAATGTTTATTTTGATGAAGAAATTAGGGCTCTCTTGATTGTGTTTTATTTTCCTAAAATTTGGAATGACTTTGTCATGGTTGTGAGTAGTGTTGTTTCTAGGTCTAATCCCCTAAGCTTTGGTAATGTGATTGGTGTTATTTTGAGTGAGGAATTGCATAGAAAAAACTCAGCTAGATCTACATCAAGAAGTGTTTTTAATTCATATAGAAGAGGTAGAACAACTAAGAGAGGAAAAAATTCTAGAAATCATGGGAAATCAAGAGTAAAATCAATGGGGAAGAGATCTCAATCAAGATGACCAAAAGATTCTTGGTATTGTAGAAAACAAGGGAATAGGAAGAAAAATTGTTGGACTCAAAATAAAAATGAAGGAGATATACAAGAAGAGAACAAGGATGTAAATGTGGTGAGTAATAAATCCAAAGAGGATTCATTTATTCTTTCTTTAGAAAGTTTTTATGATTCATGGGTCTTAGATTCAGGGGCTTCATTTCATGCTACTCCCATATAGGTTATTTCCTAGATTACGTCCAAGGGAATTTTGGGCTTGTTTATTTGGGGGATAATGAACCCTATCAAATTATTAGAAAGGGAAAATTTTTAATTAAGTTATAGAATGGGAATCATTGGCTACTACAATAGGTCAGACATGTTCAAAGGCTGAGTAGGAATTTAATTTTGGTAGGGCAACTAGGTGATGAGGGTTGCATAGTTACTTTTAATGACAAAAATTGGAAGGTTTCAAAAGGTTCCCTTATAGTATTAAAAACTATGAAACTAGGCACCTTGTATCTTTGTGAGTCATATTGTTCCTTTTACTTTAATTGTTTTAGAGAAAAATGAATTTTTAGGAATAGTTGATGCAGTTGAGCAGGGGAAAAAAATAGTTGTAGATTTTGAAACAATGTTATGGCACAGTAGAGTTGCGCACATGAGAGAGAAATATTTGAAATTAATTCATTTAAATAAAGTTTTACCAGGTCTAAAATGTGTCAATATGGATTTTTTGTGAAGGTTGTGTATATAGAAAACAAAAGAGAGTGAGTTTTGTGAATAGTGGAAAGGAAAAGAAAAATGAGAAATTAGAGCTTGTGTATACAAATGCATGGGGACCAATTTAGGAATCTTTCCTTGGTGCATCTCATTATTATGTTACATTTATTGATGATGCAACTAGAAAAGTATGGGTTTGTTTCCTTAGACAACAATCTAACATATTTATAACTTTTAAGAAATAGAAATGCTTGGTTGAAGATGAGAGTGGTAAAAGATTAAAATATCTCAGATTTAATAATGGTGGCGAGTATTGTAGAAATGAATTTGAAGATTATTGTTCCTTTAATGGTATTCATAGAAATAAAACTATTCCAAGGACTCCATAGGAAAATGGAGTAGCTAAATGCATGAATAGGATAACAATGGATTATGCAAGGAGTGTTAGTTTGTGGTGACTAATGAGGAAAGTACTGTATATACTTCATAAATTCTTTGGGCCCTATTTTATGAAGATTTTGGGCTGACATGTAATTATTAATTATAATCCTAAAGTAGTAAAAAATACTTGTACAAAATGGCTTAGTGTTAGGGAGTGTTTCATAGTGGTGATGTGAAAATTGGTTCTTGCGATGGTATTGAGTTGTAAGGGATTATAGATTGTAATCAGGTTGTAATTACTAGATCATAATAATATCAGACTTGCTATTTGGTGGATGTAGCCTAGGGATTGGGTGAACCACATTAAATCTTGGTATCTTATGTTCTTTTCTATGTTTTTTTGTGAACCACATTAAAACTGGCATTGATTTTGGTGAGATATTTTCTCATTTTATTAAAATGATTTCTGTTCACATTGTTTAGTATGATGTTAAAACAATTTTTCTTCGTGGTGATCCAGAAGTAATGCATTTTAGTTGAATCCTTCTAAGATGACATGTTTGGTTGTTAAAGTGGATAATAGCTGGTTGTGGCACAGAAGATTCTATCAATAAAATTTGATAACATTGTGAAGTTTAGTAGCATTTTTGCAGTCAGAGACTTGCAAAAATCTTAACACAATCGAATCCAAAAACATATCAAGACAATATGATGGATTGTGGAAATTTGATCTCTTTAATTAGGCCTAATAATGTTGTATGTAAGGAATATATTTTGGCTAAGCAGAAGAAAGTATCATTTCCTAGCAAGAAGTTCACTACCACAAAGTTGGTGATCATTCACACATATCTAAGTTGTCCCTCTAGAAGGATTCTATAGTGAAAGGTATTTTATTATTTTTGTTAATGATTTCACTAGAACAATGTGGGTAGCATTTCTTAAAGAGAAATCTAAAGCTTTTGAGAAGTTTAAGATATTTAAGGATAGAGTTGAGAATGAACCTAGTGTTAAGATTAAGTGTTTCAGATCTTATAGAGGAGGAGAATTCACCTCTAGAAAATTTAACATATTTTGTGAAGAAAATGAAATCAAAAGATAGCTATCTACACCTAGAATACCTAAGAAAAATGGGACTGCTGAGAAAAGAAATGGTGTCATCAACAAATATTATAATGATAAATAAATCATCTTTAATTTCTTTTAGATACAAGTTATTGTTTGTCGTACCTTTAGCAAATCCATGTTTTTCCAAGTAACTGTCTAACCTTGCATAGAAAGCTCTTGGTGTTTACTTTAGACCATAAAGAGCTTTCTTCAATCTGCATACCATGCCTTTATCTTTTGATAAATTAAATCCTTCTAGATACTCAATGTAAACCTCTTCTTCTAATTCTCCATTCAGAAAGGTTGATTTAATATCCATCTAATAAACCTTGAATTTCTTTATTGCTATATAAGCCAATAACATTATCACTACTTCCATTCTTGCTATAGGCACATATGTTTCCTCATAATCAATGCCTTCTTATTGTGAATAACCTTTACAAACAAGTCTGGCCTTGTTTCTCACTTCTCCTTGCTCATTCATCTTAATCCTAAAAACCCATTTTTTACCTATCACATTCTTGTCTTTTGGTCTAGGAACTAACTCCCATGTATCATTATTTACTATTTAATCCAATTCTTCCTTCATTGCTTGGATCCAATGATTATCTTTGACTACTTCATCTGTACACTTGGGTTTAACTTGATATATCAAACATATCTCCTCATTTACTATGTTCCTCATCATAACACCTTTGTCTTTACTTCCAATTATCTCCTTAGGAGGGTGATTCCTTCTTATATTTTTGTTAGGGGTAGGATTTGACATCTCAACTCTCATCTTTTATCTAGGTTCATAACTTTGTTCTCCTCTATGCTCAAAATTTAGCACATCATTCTACAAGTCATTGTTACTCTTAAACAAACTTCAAAATTTTATCTAACAATTCTAGAGTTATTCTCTTCTTCATCTAAATTATAATTTACCATATTTTCTTTGGTCCCAAACTTCTCATAAATTCTTACATTTGTGCATTCAACTATTGTCTTAGTTCTATAGTTGAAATATCTATAAGCTTTACTTTTCAATGAATAGCCAAGAAAAAATACCTCCACCACTTCTTGGATCAAACTTTAAAATGTCATTATCTCTCTTGATATATAATTTTCTCCCAAATATCCTAAAATATTTGACTAATGGTGAATGTCCAAACCATAGTTCATAAGGTGCCTTGTCCATACTTTTTCTGATTTGTACTCTATTCAAAGTATATAATGTTGTATTAACTACTTCTCTCCAGAATGTATTAGAAACATCATTATCAAATAACACCACTCTAGATGCTTCTACTATAGACTTATTTCTTCTCTTAGTAATCCCATTTTTCTCAAGTGTTCTAGGTGCAAATAGTTGTCTTTTGATTCCATTTTCTTCACAAAATATGTTAAATTCTCTAGAGGTGAATTCTCATCCTCTATCAGATCTCAAACACTTAATTTTAACACTAGATTCATTCTCAACTCTATTCTTAAATATCTTAAACTTATTTAAGGATTCAAATTTCTCTTTAAGAAATGCTACCCACATCATTCTAGTGAAATCATCAACAAAAATCATAAAATTCCTTTCACTATAGAATCCTCTTCTTTTAGAGGGACCACTCATATATGTGTGAATGATCACTAAATTCTCTATGGTAGTGAAAATCTTGCTACGAAATTATACTTTCTCATGCTTAGCCAAAATGCATTCCTTACACACAACATTAGTAATCTTAACAATCTTAGGCAAGGATCTAACTGCAAAAGTGTTATTAAACTTCACAGTTTTATCAAAGTTTATGTGATAGAATCTTTTATGCCACAACCAACTGTTATCCACTTTAGCTACCAAACATGTCATTTCAGCAGGATTCAACTAAAATACATAACATCTAGATCTAGTGTTTGTTCCAATCATCTTAGTAGTTTTGTCTTTGATAGTGTAGGTCTTCTTAGTACACTGCAACTGATAACCTTTGTCCACCAACTTTCCAACACTCAACAAGTTATGCTTCAATCCACCAAAAAAATAGACATCATCAGTGTTAGTTTTACCATCAAGAGTAATGGATCCAATTCCTATAATATGATAGGTTGCATTGTTACCAACTCTAACAATACCTCCATCAGAATTCTTGAACTTAACAAACTTATTCATATCACTAGTCATGCGATGTGAACAACCACTATTAATTATCCAATCAGACTTCTTCCATCATGAGACTGAGTTCCTATAACCATTTTTGATATTCTACTAATATAATTTATTACAGATTCATCTTCCATCATTCTAGCATCTTGAAATGCACATATCCAATTCTATAATCTCATTCCCTTTGCATGATCATCACCTTTGAAAGTAGATTTTAATGCTTTCCAAATTTCATGAGATGTTACAAGTGACTTTACCTGACTATATTTATTCTCTAGAAGAGCTATCAATAGAGCTTCTCTTGCTATCATGTTACAAATGAATAGATCTCTCTCTTCTTCATTGCAACCTTCAAGGTCTTCTTCTTTAATGATTGTATTCTAACCTTTGGTCAAGATCAAATATCTTGGACCCATGCACAATAGATGAGTCTTCATCTTTTCCTTCCAACTATCATAGTTGGCCCCATCAAATCTTGGATTATCCTTCCTAAACATATTCAGCATAGATCTCCCAAATTTGTTAAGCTTTTCCTTCAAGGACCTGAGCTCTAATAACAATTGTTAGAATATATAGTCCAATGATATAACTAAGAGGGGGTGAATCAGTCATCCAACTAATACTAGATATAACAAATTTAAACAGTATTAACCATATGAGTAATATAAACTTAAACTATGACAAGATACTTATACAAAACAACACCAAATATGTTAAGTAGGGAAACCTTGGTGGGGTTGGTACCCACAAGATGATATACTAATATAAATATTCCTTGTTAGAGGATAGACTCTATTAGGACACACAACATTAGTAAGCTTAACAATCTTAGGCAAGTCTCTGACTATAAAAGTGTTACTAATCTTTACAATATTATCAAAGTTCATGTGACAAAATCTTCTATGTCACAACCAACTATTATCCACTTTAGCTACCAAACATGTCATCCCAGTAGGATTCAATTGAAATACATTATGTCTAGATCATGTGTTAGTTCCAATCATCTTACCATCTCTATCTTTGATAATGCAGGTCTTCTCAATGAACTAATATAAATAACCCTTGTATACCAATTTTCCAACACTCAACAAGTTATGCTTCAATCCATCAACAAAATAGACATCATCAATGTTAGTTTTACCATCAACAATAATGGATCCAATTCTTGTTATATGACAGGTTGCATTGTTACCAACTCTAACAATACCTCCATCATGATTCTTAAACTTAATAAATTTATTCATATCACTACTCATGTGATGTGAACAACCACTATTAATTATCCAATTAGATTTCTTTTCCACTTGGGTAACTAGAGCTCTCTCTTCTCTAATTTCTCTATCAAGATCATCTTCCTTGATAGCCACATATCCTAATTCATCATCACTTTCTCTTTGACCTTTCTCACCAAATTCTTCATCTTCATTTGCATATAGAAAATTTCTATCTCTATCTCTTCTAGGGTTAGATTTTCCCTTATAATTTTTCTCTCTTTTAGTACATTTAGATGAATAATGACCAAATTCGTTACAAGTCCAACATTTAAAGATTTTCTTACTATCTTTTTCTCTTCTTACCGGAAGGGTTATTCCTTCCTCAATCTTCTTGTCTTCATTAGTTCTACTATTGCCAACAAAATCTCCTTTTGTGCTTGCACTCCTTGTCAAATTAGGCCAAATTTTTAAGGTATTGAAAGTTGTTTTGACTCTTACAAGTTCGGTAGACTATCTTAGATCTACTTATGTTGATTTTAATCTTCCAAGCAATCTTTCCTTTGTGAAATCCATTGTGCAGGACATTAATAGTTGAATCATCTAAGCTATTGGCTTGAATGGTGGTGTCAAACTTTTCAAGATCTTCCATATGACTTCATCATCTTCCTTGGTTCCACCATGAGACCAAATTTTTGCAACCATTTCTGATATTTTGCCAATATAACTTCTTACAGATTCATCTTCCATCATTCTAGCATCTTGAAATGCACATATCCAATTATGTAATTGCATTCTCTTTGCATGATCATTACATTCAAAAGTATATTTTAAAGCTTTCCAAATTATATAAGATGTTACAAGTGATTTTACCTAACTATATTCATTTTTTGGAAGAGTTTCTAGTAGAGATTCTCTTGCTCTCATGTTACACATGAATAGATCTCTCTCTTCTTCACTGCATCCTTCGAGCTTTTCTTCTTCAACAATTTTTGTCTGACTCTTTATCAAGATCCAATATCTTAGACCCATGCACAATATATAAGTCTTCATATTCTCCTTCCAACTGTCATAGTTGGTCCCATCAAATCTAGGACTATCCTTTTTGAAAAGATTTTCCATTGATATAGGCCACTTATATAACTAGGGTTGGGGCAGGGGGATGGGGGGGGGTGTCGAATCAATTATCCAACTAATATCAACCTTAAACAATATTAACCATATGAGTAATATAAATTGAAACCATATCAAGATACTCATACACAATAACCAACTAATATCACAATTATCAACCTTAAACAATCTTAGCCATATGAGTAATATAAAATAAAACCATATCAAGATACTCATATGCAATAACACTAGGTATGTTAACTAGGGAAACTCTTGATTAGAGGGAAAATCCCAGTGGGTATGGTACCCACAAGATGATGCACTAATATAAACATTCCTTCTTAGAGGATAGACCTTGTTAGGTGTTTGTTACAACATTCAGTACATATGAGTCCTTGTTAGGAGACTTTGAATCTTTGTTAGGAGATTCCAAACCTATTAAGAGTTGTGGAAGATAGTTGAACCCACTATCCAAATAACTTCAATGGCAAGATGAATGAACCCACTATCCAAATGATATTTGTATTATTCCTTCTAGAATAATAGAATTAGTACTATATTGTTCCTTTCTCTTTCTCTATCTTTTCAACCAAACCTTTGCTCCTTCTTCTCTTGTAATTAGATCATAAATATTGCATCCAATAATCTCTTGTATCGCTTACACTCATTCATTAAGCACTCCACTTCTTTTTGCATTTTATACTTCAACAACAATCTCAATAAACATCATACTTTTACAATCAAGGAAAACATCTTGCCTTTAAACCATATCTTCATAATAATTCCTTTAGTCAGCCTTGAGTCTTTCCCAATCAATTAAAATAAAATAATTAATTAATTATAATTATAATAGCACTATCAGCTCACAGTCTATACAGAACTTCACACGTGCAATACTAAGGCTTGTGCACTCACTCATGTCATCACTTGACTATCCTCTATCACTGCCTAAGTACACATCTCTTCATTACATCTCAGATGAAAGATAATCAAAAAATATTAGGAATTACTTTCCCAATACTATGTCTCTGAACTACTCTATCCACTTAACCACATTATTAGGACACTGTGTTGTATATGTCCACAACTATACATGACCAAACAATCAAACCATTTCCCATACCATCAAGATCTCTATCTACTACTCTACTAGTCTTTATAGAAACCATGCTATGTTGACATCAATGACAAAGATAGTCATGAATGCAACATATCAATACTCATCAATGCTCAGGATACTCCCATAATGTAGTATCATCAGCATTCATGCTACGACTTTAAGGGGTTAAAACAATAATTACCACATACATTTTCAATGAAGAATTTGGGGGCAGCAAAGAAAATCCTATTAGAGTGGGCTTTCCATTACACCAAAAGACTGATCTATCAATGCCTGATATAATCACTCAATGTATAGTACACAAGAGGTGGTTAATCCCTTATCATGAATCTTGAGGGGAGTGCTGAAAAAATTTATAACAATTTACCCCTTAGTGTCAACCAATGGTTTGAGGATTCAAACTTGTGACCAAGCTCTGATACCAATTGTTAGAGGGGGGTTGCCATTGCACCAAAAGATTAATCTATCAATGGCCGATACAACCACTCAACTTATAGTACATAAGATGTGGTTAAGCCCTTCTCATGAATCCTAAGGGGAGCACTTAACAAATTTCTAACAAATCCTTGATATGAAAACTTGTAGAGATAGGAAGAATAAAAAATTGATATTATCTCAGGTTGATTATACTACAAAGGTGTTGCAATGTTTCTCTATGAAGAATGCTAATGTTTCCAATACACCTTTACCTAGTCATTTAAAATTAACTAAGAAGATGTATCCAAAGACCACAGAAGATTATTTAAAATTGACTAAGAAGATGTGTGCAAAGAAACTAGAAGAGGAGGCTTGGATGTCCAAGGTACCTTATGCTTCAAATGTAGGGAGCTTAATATATGTTATGGTACATACTAGACTAAATATTGCAGATGTAGTGGGGGTTGTTAGTAGGCATATGGGCCATCAAGGGATTGAGTGTTGGAATGTAGTAAAGTGGATTCTCAGATATTTGTGAGGAACATCTAGTAAGTGTTTACATTTTGGGGGCTCTACTACTAAGTTACAAGGCTATGTTGACTTGGATTTGGCAAGAGATATTGATACAAGGTGGAGTACTATAGGTTATGTATTTACTATTGGTGAAACAACAATGAGTTGGACTTCTTAGTTATAGAAGGTTAATTCTTTATCTACTATAGAGGAAGAGTATCTTGTTGCTATAGAGAGAGCCAAGGAGACGATATAGCTTTAGTTCTTCATGGAAGAATTGGGACACCCACAAAGGGATAATTATTTGTTCACTGATAGCCAAAGTGTCATTTGTCTTTAAAATGATTATTCTCTACATTCAAAGATAAAGAACACACAATTGCAGTACCATCTTATTCGGTCAATTTTGGATAATGGAAAGTTAAATCTAGAGAAGATACATAGAAACGATAATCCAACAAATATGTTTACCAAGGTAGTAACAAGGGAGAAGTTGAACTCATTTTCAACTTTGGTTGGTCTTCTAGATTGAACAGAATAAAAGAACAATAGAGTCCAAGGTAGTTTGATATTCTAGTGGGAATTACGAGTCCAATAGTGCTATGATCATTCTCTAAGTGGGAGGTTATTAGTGTCGGAATTAACAATGGGAAAGTAAACTCTAAGAGGGGTTTGAATCAGCACTTCAAAACTTCAACCATAAAAACATTCACTACACATCCATCTCTCAATTTGCATGTAAATTGAAATAGCTAGCCACAAATACTCATCCATAGCATGAAATAAATAGTGCAATACAAAATACATTTTTTACCCAGAAACCCTCCAATGAGAAAGTAAAACTTAGGGTGGGGATGACACCCACAAATCTTCACTACTATAATTGTAAAGTGTACCCAATGAAGATTACAATTGTTTGATCATAAACTATGATCTACCTTGTAAAAGGTCTACCCTTAGAAAGGCTTACAAAGATGGTTAAATATTACCCTATTAAAGGATTTCAACACCCTGCTAAAGTGTACCTTGTTATAGGACTTAAACTTGCAATAAAATAACAACCCTATTAAAGGATTTACAAAAGCCTGTTAGGACAACTTAGTTAAGATATTTTTACCGATTCACCTGTTAGAATGTTTTAGCCTTGATCCTTTAGCTAGCACCTCTCTTCTAGATATCAAATCTCCTCTTTCTTTACGTGTACTTGATCCTTCTAATCAAATGTATCTCTTATATTCTTTAACTAATTTTCTCTGTTCTGTCTAACTTATTCTATAATTCATTCTTCTGTCACAACCTTCTTAGTCACCATGAATGCTCTTCCTACACTTAGCATCCTCGCTTCTCTTCACATTCACACACACAAACTCTTTAGGATTTTCCCTCCTTAAGAAGACTTAGGTGAGCCAGGGTTAGGTTGGAATAAATGATTGTGATTCATCCATTTTTCTACTTCGAACATCTCTTTATGTAATTGGTTGCATGCACTACATAGGGATTCTCAATATAACTTTGTATGTATTTCTTAGAATTGTAAAATAATCCTCAAGTCATTCAAAAAATGGTTTACATAAGAGTTTGTGCCATTACAAACAACTATGCCAAAAACTATTTACTCAGTACTTGAAAGCTCTAATGCTCAACATTCACTATATCCTTAATGTTGTAACTTGGCTCCTAAATAACTTAGCATCTAGTATTTTACTCAACATCTAAATCAATTAGCATATATGACTTGCTTTGCACTTGAGTGACTCAACACATACCATCTGCTCGGCACATACTAGTGCTCATTAGTAAACTATGTATATTTCTCAGCATACACTACTTACTTGGCACATAATAAGTTATGTTTAGTAATGACTCAAGTGTTTTGTCACTACCTTATCAAAACCAAAATGAGATCACCAATTAGTGTGGAGTCTAATCAGTCTCCAAGTGGGAGATTTTTTTGATGTGGAGCCTAATCAGACTCAAAGGTTTATTTGACACAATTTCCAACCAAGTTATTTCTATGGGGGTTTGGGGGTAGAGTCCCCTAGATAGGATCAAGGGAGAAATTCCTCTTGTGAGGTCTTGGGACAACACTTGAGGTGCACTCTCTATCACAATATAGGGTGGGGTTTGTTGGTCTAAATTTTCACATGATAAAATTCCTTTGTCTAGTTAAAAAAATTAAGATTGTATCCATTAATGGTGAATAGGGTTTATGGTCTTTGGTCATCTAGATTTGTTAATCTTTGAAGAAATGCATTAAAACCCTTGTCTCATTCCTTTTGTAATTTTTGGGTGTGAAACTTTTTTCATTGGGTGAATATTCTATTTTCTTTTAAGATTTTCCCCCACCCTCAAGTAACCTTTTCTCTCAGGTTCCTCACTGTCTGATTTGAATAGACTACCGTTGTCGCTACCTCACTATGAAGAGTTGTGCACTTTTTATACATAGTGAGGTAGTGAGTGCCAAAAATTTTATAAAACGAGACCGTAAAATGAAGATACCATGGTCGGGGATTTGTTTACTGGCCAACTTTTTAGTCACATGCACCTTGTAAGTATCATCAAAATAGGAAAACTGATCTAGTAGGAGCAGCCAGAAGTTAGCACCAGAATAAAGGTCTTTGTGATGCCTCGCTACCTCGCTATCAAAAAAATTTGACATCTCACCATTAGCGAAGTAGCGAGGTGCTGTGAAATCAAAGACAGTGGCCTCCAAGTTTCTCGGTAACCATAGTCTGTCCAGATGGCATGACGAGTAATAACTACTATTGTCAAAAGTAGTTAGTAGTGGTGATGGTGATTTGATGGTTTTTATCCATCTTGCATCAAGTTTTATTAAATTCACCAGAGCTTGCTACCTTGCTATCAAAAAAATTTGACATCTCGCCGTTAGCGAGGTAGCGAGGCACCGTGAAAAAAACTGCCAGTGGGACCTCAAGCAATATGGAAGGCTAACTTGGAATAGAAGTAAGGTCTTTTTGGGTGCCAGCAGAGAAAAAAGAGTCTCTATTATCAGTGCCCCAGACCAATGCCCCATTCACAAGACATTAGGGACCTTGATCATCAAATCACCTTGAATCGACGATCCTCACCATCTCACTATGAAAAGTTGCATGATGTTTAGTCTATGTGACATAGTGAGTATGGGACCCATCACTTCTTCAAGGTACTTTGTTCAATTTCTTTACCTTTTGATCTGATCTCAGATCAATGAATGTCGCTATGTCAACTTGAAGAGTTGCTTAGAGGATATGTATAGCGAGGTAGTGACCTAGGATTTTTAAAGATCGACGGCATAGATTTAAATGTAGAAGGTGGTGCAACTCTATGTATTAATTAGAGATGAAAGCTTCACATGTGAGGAAAAATAGAGTATAACACAAAAGATTTTATCAGTTTCACCCTACGCAAACAAAGATTTCGAGCCTCTCCTAAGCAGAAGCAATTACTGAAGAAGATTGTGCTAAAGTTTGGTAGGATTGTGAAGCATTTTGTTCACAAAAAAAATTGCAAAAACAAAAAAAGAAAAATGGAGAGACTATTCAAAAGTTTTGAGTTTCATTAATTGTTTTACCAAAGATTACAACCCTCTAAGTAGTGTTGTAACTACTGTAGATATAATTAATAAGCTTATCAATACATTCCCTGAAATAATGGAGGTGATGAATGAGAAAAAGCAATATTTCATTGATTCTTTTCCAGATAAGGCTAGAGAAATAATGAGGAGATTGGGCTTCACTCCTAATATAGGGGCAGGCCCACTAGTTATTCAAAGAAGGTTAGGATATACTATCATTCAGGGTCAAAGGTCCATTGTGGATAAAGGAAAATAGATAGTCGAATCTACTAGTGTTGTTTTTGAAGAAAGACCTCCTGAACCTTCTCCTAAGAGGAGAAAGATAATAAGGGAAGAGGAACCACATGATGAGAGTTACTCACCTTCCCAAACCTCCATGAGAATTGAGGACGAGCAACTCACTGATGAGAAAATTGAATAAATTGGATCACAAGGGGGAGTTTTTGTTACCCAAGCAGAGATTGATGAAGGGAACCCCAAGGAGTCTCTTATGCCAAGTTTTGACTTGACTGTGCCAGATTTCAAAGGAAGAGAATTGGATCTTATTTTGGAACAAGTAAGTCAACAATTCTTATTTGATGATAGTTTTGTAAAGTCTAGGGCTTTCCACCAATTTCCTTGGAAGGAAAACATGAGCAATTTTGACGAAAGATGTAAGAATATGAAAACAAAGCATCTAGAAATGGATGAAACCTCCATTCAAAATCAAATAAAGGAACAAATGATTCAAGAGTTCAAAAATATAACCCCTAAAGAAGGGAGACAGATGGTAAAAGTTGCAAATATTTTATTATTGCCCAATTGATACATTGTTGATACCTTGATTTTTAATTTTGTGTCAAATAATTTGGCATTGTAAGATCCAAATAAAAAGGAGTTCTTGGGAACTCCATTCAGTAATGACCAAGCTGCTCTTCTCATATGATCATTAAGAAGAGGATCCAGGGTTGTTCCATCATTTCTTGATGATTTAGGACTAATAGAGAATATCATTGTGAGGAGAGTTGCTGATACCTCACATGTATAGGTAGCCCACATGAATGTAAATTACTCTCAATTTCCCTTGGCAACTATAGAGAGGGAGGAAAAAGAAATGACTGAGCTGCAGAGAAAATATGAGGCGGTTGTGGATGCCTACAATAAAGAAGTAAAGAGGAGAATTGAGCTTGAGAATGAGCTAATAGGTAGGTCAGCAGCACCAAAAATAACATACCCTCACCCCCCAGCTGAACCCTTCAAATCCACCCCCCTCATAGAAATACCTGATACACCACAAAGGCCATAGCACTACATTGCTAAAGATTTTGAAGAAGAAAAGAGTAAACTGTGGGCCCTACATGTAGAGTTGGAGAAACAGCATGAAGATAAATTAAGAAAAGCCCTCATGTATTTGGGGGATAAAGTTGAATGGCCACTAGTTTATGATTAGTTGGCTAGGGTGATCAGTATTTGGGATGAAATGAAAACAAGTGATGAGGCTCTGAAACCCATTGTGAATAAATGGGTAAGAAGGAGGAAGGAGATGACATTTTTATGTTATTCTATTATAAAAACCTCATGTGATCAAATTGAGAAAACTTTTGATATTGTTTCTGATCTTACTAATTTTGAGAATAAGAGAGTTCACTTGCAAAGAACAATAGTTGGCTACTTAGATAAGTACAAAAGCCAGAAGTTTAGTCTATTTCCTCATGCCCTAGATAAGAAGAATAATTTTTAAAAAAAAGATGAATGGGCAAAGGAACTAGATGATGTTTTTTGTTTAAGAATGAACAAAATTATAAATGAAACAAGGCATGCATGGTTGGCCACAACAACTGAAGAAATAGTGAAAACCCAAATATTCTTTGATTCTTTGAAACAAAATTTTGTCACTATTGATAATGAGTCTAAGTATGTGCTCAAGAGGTAGAGTGAGATTTTGTAATTCAATTGGCTAGATGACATAATCTTTGACAAGTGGAGAGTAGAAATAGCTCCTAACAAATAGTTTGAGGAAGTAGAAATTGATAGTGATGAGGTACAGGGTGAAGATGTCCAAATCATTGACACTATCACCACACAAGGCTAACAGAGAGAAGAAGACAAGAATGATCAATCACTTTCAGTTACAGACCTGGGCCCACAAGACACTAACACACCTAAAGAAGAAGGAAAATTAGAAGTTACTCCTATTGTATAAGATAAAGATGGTGAAAACCCATAGGTAGAGACTAGCTTGCAATCATTAGAACAAACTTCATCATTGGCTAGCTTGGCGGTTGCATACAAAGAGGAATTAGAATAGTAGCCCAATCAACAACAATAGAGGATGTGATAGAAGTGAACCCACCAAAAGGAATGTTTGATCTAGACATCTTCTGTTACCCACATTTTTGTCATTTTATGATAGGTGTATGTAATTATTTCCTAAAAAGGATACCTATCATTTTCTCTTAGCCTGAAGCTTGTTGCATCTCACACTTTATAAGTGAGATTCTAGGGCTAGAGAATTGTCTAATTTTCTAATGCTTAAGTGATTATACTATTTTGTTTTTGGTCCAATGTTTGGAGCAAGTTTTATGATGTATTTTCTCTACTAGTTCCTAAGAATACATGAATATAGAATGATCTCTATGTTTCTTCCTAAAGTCATTCTGAGTTTACTACAAATGTATACAATTTTCAAAGAAAATGAATACAAATTATGAACTCTCCCCATATTAGTTCTTTCTGAATTTTGTCTCCTCTTAGTTACTTGGTCATCTTGATATTGTATGAGTAAAGGCTTGTGCAATTGAATGCAATCTAGTTAGGTTGTATATTTGTTCACCATTGCTATTAGTTCAATGGATTAAGTAAAAGCTTTGATGAATTTGATAAGGTTTCTACAGTAGTAGGAAGGATATTTTGAATGATGAATTCTAATAAGAATTATTGATAATAATTGTTGTAAGGCAACAAATTAGATCCATGGATTTTTAGTAGACTCTAAACCCCAATGGATTAGGCACTGGTCAAAATTGATTCAGTTGATAGAGAAGTATGTCATGAATGGGTTTCAAATGTAGAATTATAATCAATTTCACTTTTATTTCTTGAAGATCTTCAAAGTTGGCTAGTACTTGTTTGCATGGAATGTTTTAGCTTCAGTTAGCCACTATTGCTCATAACACGTGTAGATCTATAGAAGAATTTTGGCCAAATCTGTTATATGGGATGTGTTTATCAAATTGTCAAGAATTATGCATGTATTTGAGGATTTGAGTTGAGAATCAAAATGAAACTAAAAGAATTCTCATATAGTGTTTCCCAGTCTTGAATCATCCCTAGGTATACCCACCCTAGTTTTGCAGAGCCTAAAGAGTAGAAAACCACCCTTGGTTTTGTTGAAGTTGGGTCCAAATGGTTTGCACATATAATTGTTAATAGGAATTGGCTAAACCTTGGATTGTGTGAGTGATATCATTTTGGTATTGAGCATTTTGTTGCTTAGTAGTTTTTAAAACACCAACAAAATGGCAACTCTACTGGGGGGTTGTCCAACACATCTATGAAAAGTACTACAGTTTCTTTGGTCCTGTTGGGTACGTGTGTTGCAAATTATCTAAGTTTTGCCCATGGTCATAAGGGGATATTTTAGTGACCAACCTTGAGAATTTAAAGAAAAATCCAAATGCCAAAAAGGAGTACTAACGTATCCATCCTTTCCAAGTGTCTTATCTAACAAGCAAGAGTTGCATTCTTATAATCTTAGTGATTGGTCTATCTATGTCAGATATTTTGTTTTCTATTTGTGTTTTTTTCCTTGGAGTCAGGAATAATTATCATTGTGTATTTTCCCAAGAATAGGTTGGCAACTCAGTCAAGGTTTTGAAGCTAGTGATTGTTTTAAAAAGGTGAATATGGCTGACAAGAGAAAGAACACAAGATATTATATGAGAGCCAATCCTAATGTATCGATGTATGCTAATTTATCCCAAGGTGGTAGGAAGAACCTAAATAAGAAAACGATAGATCCAAATCCCACTTGGTAACCTAAAGGTAGTGTATCTATCAATTCCTAGTATCAACCAGTATTAGGGAGAGAGTCTTCTTCACTCAATTATGAATCCAAAACCACAAGACTCTTAGGAGGCATTTTTAGTACCCTAGTACCAGATGAAAGAAAATATCAAGATAAAGATATGACACTAGTATGAAATGCTTCACCAAGGCCAGATCTCATAGCAGATATGAATTGTAGGCTAGGATTTAGGAGTTCATTTGATGATCCTTTTAATCCTAGAGTAGCCTCATACATGGAGCCCAATCTTATAGATCTGGACGATCCTGTTGATTCAGAGGCCACTTCTGCAAACCCTAAAGAAGTGCAATCTAAGATAGGATTTCTAAAGAAATGGGTTGCTGAGGAAGAAGCTAAACACATTTGTCTTGAAAAAGAGAAGGAGCAAGCCACCTTGGATGCCATAATAGAAAGAGATGCTCTGCTGAGAAGGATGGTTGCCTTGAAGGAGCAAAATAAAAAGTTAGAAGAAAAAATGATGACTCTCCATGTTGATGTTTTTGGAGACATAGATAGTCTAAGAGCTAAAGTTCAAGAACAAGAACAATGCCTAAATCAAAAGCAAGAACCAATTATTGCTCAAGTCCAAGCTTATAAACCTATACAAGTAAATCCTGTAGAACCCATTATCAAAGTTGCAGACAAAGGAAAGGGTAAAGCCATAGGAGTCCAAATAAATGGACCTCAAGCTCTACCAAGAAAATCTGTAAACCCTCCCATGTTAAAATTAGATCTAGACCTAGAAAAAGCTAGAAAAGAGAAGGAAGATCTTGCAAAAGAACTTTAGAAGGTGGAGAATGAAGCTCAAGCAACAGAAACTAGGAGGAAAATTCAATTCATTAAAACTAATTCTGCATTAGCCTCACGGACAAATTTATCCCTCCCAACTTCAACTTCTATATCTCCCTCTGGACCAATAGTTTCAATGCAAGGAATATCTCAGTCTGCTCCTACCTCATCATCCACTACTTATACTCAAGTCCCTATTGTCCAACCTCAACAATTCCAAGCCACTCCTCTAAACCAAGCTAACATAGCGAGTACCTCACATATTCTTGGTTTCTAGAAGAAACCTATATACCTTGAAAAGTATAGAAAAATATCATTTGTTGGTATTCCTGGTGCTCCACATCCCATATCATTTGATTTAAGAGACAAAGTGGTTAAGTTTTCTGGGAATAATATTGTTACTAGTGAAGAAAATTTGAGAATTTTCATTGATATGTTAAATGATTATGAAGTTGAACATGAAGATGTGGTCATGAATTTTTTTGTTCATTCACCAACTAAAGATGCAAGGGATTGGTTCAAAAGGTCACCCAATGATAGTATCACCTCATGGAGTGACCTAGAGAAATTATCTAAAGAGAAATATGGAGACAACACCAATGTAGGATTATGTTAAATGAATTCAATAACATCAAGAAGAATCCTAATGAGTCCACATTCAATTTCAATGTTAGGTTCCAAAAAGGTATGTACAAATTGTTTGAAGTTATGAGGTTGAATGAGGATGTTTCTCACAACATATTTTAATGCTTTTGATAGAAAAATGGCTTATCAACTGAGGGATAAGGATCCCAAAACTTTAAGGGATGCCTATAAATTTGTAGTAAATATAGAAAACAATAGGAAAGCATCTGGAAAAATGGGTAGAAGAGATAACCCAAAGATTTTTAATCCCAAGAACAATAACAAAAGGGAGGGTGATAAAAATCCTATGGGAAAAAAGCCAAACGAACCTACTATAGGCCAAGTGTTGGAATTGCTAAAGAAGATGAATTCCACTAGTTTCAATAAGCCAAATGTTGTTGAGAAAACCCCTGTGAATAACAACAGTTTCAATAGGCAACCTAGAATGCAAAATTACCCTTACACTACCCAGTGGAAAGATGGTAAGTCAGTTCCTAACCAGACCCAAAATGTGAAGGATAAGGGTACCCCAGACCCCTTGCAAAGGAACACTATAAATATGAATGATGATGTACCATGGTACATTCTATTTCAATCACCTCATTCTTCTAATTATTGTGTTGTTGCTCAATCATTTGCCCTGGATCAAGGTGTGCAACTTGAAGAAGAAAATGAAGAGAAAAGCCATGATGATATAAGTTGCAATATGGTAAGTATGTGTGATGATTTTATAGATTTTGATTCTGAAGAACCTAAAAATGATATTACTAGTCAACGAATTTCTTATCATTTACATCATTAACAAGTGCTTTCAGATGATGAAGGTTATGATGAAGATAAGGTATCTGTTACATCCTCTAATGTAGGTCACAAAAGCTTAAGAATGCCTTCCAAAGAGGAGATTGACAGAATCATAACAGAAAATGATTTCCCAAGTCCATAGTAACTACATAGTAAATAATGATGCAGGAAAACCATCCAGTGTATTCATCAAAGATATTACCCATAAGATGAATGATGAAGATAAGAAAGTCAATATAGATGTGTCTAAGATCAAAGAAAACATGAATAAGAAGTGGGAACCAAAAAAGAAGTTCCAATTTCAAACAAATGAAACAAAAAAGGTAGTTGTGCAAGCAAAGAAATCGAGACCTGATACTATCAAGCAAATAGTGGTGCCTTCTATTCAAAAGACTTCAACTCCAGGTATTCTTGTAAAACCCACTATTGTTGAACCTGTTGATATCATAACCATGTTGTCCCAAATTACTATAAAAGTACCTTTGTCTAAACTTCTTAGAATTGAAGAACATAAAAGCAAGGCTTTATCATGGTTGGGAGGGATAGGAAACAACAATAGTGTTGTAGAACAAAGTGTTATCCAAAAAACCCCATTAGTAGTAGAGGATAGTGGTATCATATCTCAGATTCCCCAAATGTTTTTAGATGATTCCTCAATGGTATATATAGAAGATATTGACTCAATTTTTCTCAGTCTAATCATAAATGGAAAGACCCTAAAAAATTGCATGATAGATTCAGGAGCCTCTAATACCATCATGCCCTTCAAGATAATGGAAGCATTAGGATTGAAAGTAGACACTAAGAAAGGAAAATGTAGAGGTATGGATGCTAGGGAAGCTCCAGTCATAGGTACCATAAATACTTTACCATTTAGACTAGGTGCATACCGTGAGGTTGAACTAGCTATGTCAGTCCTTGTAGTTGATATTCCTCCACATTATGGAATGTTGCTCTATAGAAAATGGAATGCTACTATGGGAGGAAGCCTACAATGTGATTTGACTTATGAAACTTTTCATATAGGAGATAAGGCTATCAAAGTGGACAGAGACCCAAGGGTCAGTCACCTTTTAGGGGAGGAAATTGACAAAGACACAACTTTTTTCTTGGACACTGGTGTGAATGCATTCAGAGTAGAATTGATTATACAAGAAGTTGAGAAATTGCCTATTGTAATTGATCATGAAGTTGAGTGTTGTATGGACTCATCAATATTATGGAAAATGTTTTTTGATGGAGCCAGTTCAAAAGAAGGTGCAAGGGTAGGGGTAGTTTTTGTTTCTCCTGAGAAAAATACTTTTAGATACTCATTCACTTTAAAGTTTTCTTGCACAAATAGCATATCAGAGTATGAGGCCTTGTTTCTAGGATTGAAAGTTTCTATGATTGAAAGTTGCTACACATCATGGAATTAAGAAATTGCATATCATAGGGGATTCTGAACTAGTTATCTCCCAGATAAAAGAAACCTATGCATCCAAGAACAGGAGATTAAAGCAATATATAAATGTTGTTTGGGACCAAATAGAATCTTTTGATGCATTTGGTATCTCATGGAGAGATAGGACTCAGAATAAGATGGCTGACTTATTAACAAATGTAGCAATCAAACCTAAGGAGATATTATTTGCTGAAATTTCTCAAATTGAAGTACAAAGCAGACCTTCAATACTTGATAATATTGAAAATTGGCAAGTCTTTGAAGATGATAAAGACATTATAATTTTTTTGTTAAATGAAGACAAATACCATGGTCAAGAAATGGATTGCAATGATATAAATGAAACTATAGATGGTAAGGAAACCATTTTTTGCTAGGAGATTATCCAGTTGAAAACCAACAAGGTACCAAAGGGGTTAGTGGTTTTGGAAACTACTTTTGATAATCATGATAGATTCAAACCAGGTGTTAAGGACCCTAAGCCTCAAGAATTAGAAGAGATAAACCTCGATACTGATGAAGCTCCCAAGAAAGTTGATATTGGCCAAAATCTGTCTGCTGAAATAAAAAAACCCATTGATTGACTTGCTTAGGAAGTATAGACATGTTTTTGCATAGTCATATGATGACCTTAAGCTTATAGGGAAGATTTGTTCCAACATGTCATACCACTAAAGGATAATTTAAAACCTTTCAGACAGAAACAAAGACTAGTGAACCCTACCCTAGCTCCCAAAATACAAGAAGAATTGATGAAATAAAGAGATGGGGGGATAATCAAACCAATTAGAGATTCCACCTAGGTTTCAAATTTGGTACCTATCAAAAAGAAAAATGGAGACATAAGATTATGTGTGGATTTCAGGAATTTGAACATTGCATCCTTGAAGGATAATTATGGATTACCAAATATGGAAGCTATGTTGCAGCAAGTAACTAGTTCTGAGATAATGTCCATGATGGATGGTTTCTCTGGGTACAATCAAGTTCTACTAAAGGAAAATGAACAATTTAAGATAGCCTTCACAACCCTATGGGGAACCTATGTATATGTAAGGATGCCATTTGGCTTTATTAATATAGGAGCTACTTTTCAAAGAGCTATGGATGTGGCATTTCATGATTATATCAACAAATTTATGGTTGTATACTAGGATGATCTTATAGCCTATTATAAGAAGGTTGAGGATCACTATAGGCATTTGGAGAAATTTTTTATCAAAGCTTTAGAATATGGAGTATCATTGAACCCAAAGAAATGTACATTTGGGGTAACAAAAGGCAGATTGCTAGGACATATAGTGTCTAATGATGGCATGAAGCTAGACCCTAAAAGAGTGTTAGCCATTGATAAGGTTCCTAAGCCCAAGAATGTAAAAGGAATTCAATCTTTATTTGGCCAAGTTAATTTTCTCAGAAGGTTTGTTACTAACTTTGCTAAAATTAGTAGACCTATCTCAAAGATGCTCAAGAAGGGAGCTATTATAGATTGGAATGGTGAGCCCTCACAAACATTCTAGGATATTAAAATTGCAATAAAAAATGCTCCAGTACTGAAAACTCTAGATTATACAAAGCCTATGCATATTTTTTCTTTTGCATCCTTTCACACTGTAGCCAGAGTCTTGTTGTAGAAAAATGAAGAAGGATATGAACAACCCATCATTATTTTTATTAAGTTACTACAATGTACTAAATTGAAATATGGCATAAATGAAAAAAAAGCATTTTCTTTAGTAAAGACTGTTAAGGCTTTAATATGCTACTTGATAGGTGCTACTATCATTGCATTTGTGTCTAGTGTTGCTATCAAAGACATTTTTTCTCAACAAGAAGTGTTAGGAAGAAGGTGTAGATGGATCAATAGGATCCAAGAATTCAATATTGAAATACAAATAACTAAGTTGGTAAGAGGTCAAGGTTTGGCTAAACTCATGGCTGAATCTAATTTGGATGCCAATCAGATAAATGTGGTAGTTGATGACCTCAGATCTGACTTATGTGACATGGATCATTATGATTGGTATGTTAATGTTATCTATTATCTTCAACACATGGAAGCTCCTTCCCATTTAACTAAACATGAAAAGAGGAGTACTAAATTACAAGCCATCAAATACATAATTGTTAAAGACAGTTTGTGGTGGAGAAATTTTGAAGGGGTATTACTAAAATGCATTGATCAAGAAAAGGCAAAGGAATTTTTAAATGAAATGCATGTTGGAGTTTGTGGAGGATTTCATGCCCAAACTATGAGGGCAAAAACACACAACTTTTTTTTTTAATAATACCTAATAATTAAACATGCTCTACGTTTGATATGATTGAGATAGGAGTTTTAGTACAGGTTCTCTACATTACGTCTTAAGATTATAACATGAGAATGATCACATCGTTAAGATTTTGAAAACCTTTGTTACAAGATTGATACTGACAAAAATTATGTCATTACATTAACTTACAACAATATGCAAAAATAATTTAAAGACAATGAAATGTATTTAAGTTTAGATTCATTGGAAATATATAATCAAAATCAACTATTTTAACATATTAATAAACCATCAAAATCTTACTAAATTTTAATTTAATGAAATAAAAACTAGCTAGATATAACTTAATAATACATTTAGACTAGTTAAAAATCATTATAGTATAGAGCTAAAGTTATACTAATGTAATTGACGGTAGGACTTATAAATTAATATTAATTTAACATCATACTTAAATCATAACGAAACTAAACATATCATTTTTAAATTCTAGTCTAATCACAAATCGAGTACCACATTCAATTTATAGTAAACTCAAACTAAAATTGCATCTAAATTATATTGATATATATATACAAGGAATACTAACTTAATTTAAAATATTAACTATATTACATTTAATATTAAACTATCTTAAAACCAAATACTTTAAAATGTTACCACTATTCTAACATTAACATACACTAATCCTTTCTTTAACCAACACAACTAAAACTAAAATATACTAACTTTAATTAAACCAATAAAATCTTCTAACATTAAAATTATACTAAATCCTATCAAACATAATTAAGCAACTAAACAATCAATGCTAAAACTAACATTAATACTAACATATACTAACTAATATCTAAACTAACCCTTATCAATCTTACATAATAATAAAACATCAAAAAAAAATTTAACTAAAGTAATTAAAACTAACTAACAAATCTTAACACTAACCTACATCTATCACACCTACCCCCTAAAACACCTACCAAAACAACCCTCAAAAACTCCCTGCGCAATGATCACGTGACTGACGTCTGCGTCAGTCATGTCTCGATCCTCCCCACCCCACAAAGGACCCAAGTTTGACGTGGGGCAAAGAAATTTTTTTTAAAAAAAACATAACACTCAACTCCCCATCCAAGGAAAGAATGAGCGCACGTTTTGAGAGGATAAAGTAGAGGGGGGGGGATGTGACATGGGGACAAGGTGACGTCACCCTCCCCATGTCCATTGTTGACTTAACCTCCAACTACTGCGCCTAGGTAAGAGTTTAAGAAGTAATGTCAAAAAGTTTATTAGGTGAGAACGAAGATATAGAATTTGTTTTAAAATGTACACATTTATATATTCAAAATTATACACTCAAGAGAATAACATAATATTTATTTGTTTCTTTATTCATTTAGGAAGGAATCTGAGCAAGAATATGCTCTGTGGTTTTGGAAGCAATGAATTTTCTCTCCATGTATTTTCCAGAGAGTTTTTACTCCTGGGAGTGCATTTTTTTTTTTGAAAGAAAAAATTTTGACAAGGCATGGTCATGCTATTTTATGCATTTCATTCATGTTACTAAAGATTTTCATAAATCTATTATTAACATTCTTCCTTAATACAAGTATTCCAATGCAAAGGAGTACATTAGGTATAGTCTCTCAATCTCTAGTTAAACATGTATGTTTAATATTAATTCTTCAAGGACATGGTATGAGTTCTATGTTCTGATTATTATTATTATTGATCTCAAGAATACAAACTCTCAGTCCAATTGATCATATTTGAAGAACTTAGAAGGTGAATGATACTATACACATAATAAAATAAAAGGTGGTGGATTATTCTTATTCAAATTTGATTATAACCACCATGAAATTTATCAAGAAATGAATTATCTTTGACTTTGTAATATATGGTATGCTCTTGATTGATCTCATCATAATACTTATACATCATAATTGAAACTCACTATATCAATTCAACTCTTCATTATCATAATTGAAACTTGAACATTCATAAATCAAGACATTATCTATGATTCTATTCTCCCATCTATATATATATATATAGAAGTTTATTTATTCTATTTTGATGAGCACTCATACAACTAAACATTATGAACAAATATTATGAGAACCAAATACACTCATCCATTACTTTATTGGCTAACCTGATTCAAAGGCTCAGTCGGGAAAGAATCAGGAACAAAACTCAGCTTCGTTGCCATATACAATAAGGATTAAAAATACAATTTACAATAGGATCTCAATCCCAATTTTCAATAATTTAATCAAATTTTCTTCATGATCAAAATCAAGGAGTTTGTAATTTTTTCTGCATCTCACTTCTAGAACCATGGAGGATACCAATAACTGATCGGGTGACAACCAAGTAGAACCAAAAGAACATCAAGAATGAAAAATCACACATGGTTTACACAATAAGATTCACAATGAATCAAGACTAGGGAGAGGTGGATTCTTCCAACTGGAGAAGTCAAGCACAACACCAAATTCAGATGCCCAATCGGGGCCAATAACCAAGAACTTTCATTCTTCCATTTAACTTGCCATACTCATACCAGGTTTGTGCTGATGGGTAGGGGCCCATAACACCCTACCCTTTATCCCTCTTCTCATCCTGTGAAGAGACTCTACACAGGTTGGAGTCCAACTAAACAGACCTCTCCCAAAATTGGTCACTTCTGCCCTCTCCTAGGGTGAGTAATAACAAAACACCCATGCAAGGAAAACTCAAAATTTCAAACATAAACAAGAAGGAAAAAAACCAAAAAGACATGGTTTACAAATCTTCCCAACATACCCACAACCATACAACAGTAAAACAACAACAAGGTAACAAGAATATGAAACAAAACATAAAAACTGAATAAGGGAGATGGGAGTTTCCTACCTTCACAAAGAGGTAATGGCAATGAACCAGTTTGAGTAGAGTATCCCCTTCCTTCCTTCAAGCTTCAAGAAAACTTCTCTAAATGTAGAGATTGGGTAACAAAACCACTAGACCAAGGAAGGCCTCTAAATAAGCCTCCAACTCAACCACCCAAAAAGGAGCAATAACTATTTCCACCCACTAGCCACACTAGAAACTCCTAACTCAACCTACACCAAGGTTAAACCCTAAGTGGAGATGAGGTAAGACAACTCATGACAACCACTTGCAATTTCGCACAAAGGCAAAAAGGGGACTTTTGAGTGACCTCAAAAGTCAAAAAAAGGGGCTTAGGGGTTGGAAAAGACCCCTAACCCATACCCATACCCTTTAGTTAGAAAAAAAACATGTTTTAAAGCCTTAGGGAAGAGGTTAGAGTCAAATAAAATCTAGAGATAAAATAGGTCTATCTAACAACTCTAACTTGCAAATTAAGCACAAAATTGAATTAGGGATGACTAACCCTCATTAAGAATCTAATAGAAAATTGACACTAACTTGAATCCAAAGGTTAAACAATTAACCCTAACTAGCATACCGAAGCACATAACATTTTACGAGTGTCAAGCGACACTGAAAGAACATGATTATGAACAACAGGGTTTCCAAATTTTAGCACATGGAGATCAGTTTTGTTCCTCCGTAGGGTTTCTCGGCTAAATATCTGCACACTCATTGCACACATCAGTAGTCCCATAAAATCACATGTACATATATGTATACGTATTAGAAATTTTCATAATTTAAAACATACATCAATAAAGTTTCTTCATCCTTCATAATTCTTAACCATTTGAAATATCTTAAATCAAATCTCAATCCTACATCTACTGATTTCATCAACATACATATACATGAACATTAAATGACAATCATCAAATATATCTGGAAATAACATCACACAACATGAAATAATAAAATATGTTCTAAGCATCAGATAATGTCTCGACATCTCGAGTCGCAGATAACAAAATAAGAGTAATGTATCACTATGCTATGATGAGTCAGGGGCGAGGCCTCACATCCTCCCCCACTAGGCATGAACTTCCTCCTGGAGTTCATCAAAAAGGTATGGGTACTGAGATCATATCTGTGCTGCATCCTCCCATGAAGCCGTGACCTCATCGTAACAATCCCATTGGACCCTAACCTGGTCCAGCTCTCAGCCTCGAAGTGCTAGGGTCCATCGGGCAATAATGCGGATAGGCTCCAGTGCTAGCTGTCCGTCTCACTCCACCTGTAAAGATCCCAATCTATAATATGAGACTCATCATAAATGTATCCTCTAAGTACAGAAATATGAAACACATCGTGGATACGTGACAGGCTAGGTGGCAAAGCTAAACGGTATGCAACAGGTCATATCCTCTCAAGGATCTTGAACAGCCCAACAAATCGAGGTGCCAACTTAGAGCCCTTTCCAAAATGAATCAGACTCTTGTGTGGTCGTACCCTCAAGAAAACTCTATTGCCAACCTGGTACTCTCGATCTGTCCTCTTCGCATCTAAATACTTCTTCTGCCTATCCTGTGCCTCTTTCAGGCGCTGTCTAATCAGGGTCACCTGCTGCTCCATCTCCTTTACGAACTGGGGCCCAATAGATACTCGATCCTCGATCCTATCCCAACTCAAGGGTGTCTTGCACGATCTCCCATACAAAGCCTCATATGGTGGCATACCTATGGAAGAATGATGCCCATTATTATAGGAAAACTTGACAAGATGAAGGTATTCCTCCCATTTGACCTGATGGTCCATCACGTACATACGTAGCATGTCCTCCAAAACCTGATTCACTCACTCGGTCTGGCCATCGGTCTGAGGATGGTATGCTGTACTAAAATTGAGCCTAGTGCCCAAAGCCGACTGAAACTCTCTCCAAAATGAAGAAGTGAACAAAGAGTCTCTGTCAGATATGATCTTACGGGGAACACCATTAAGTCTAACAATGTCCTGCAAGAACACCTGAGCTATGTCTCAGGCTGTGAATGTAGTACGCATGGGTGAGAAATGGGCAACTTTGGTCAATGTGTCAACTATCACCAAAATGGCATCATGGCGATGAGATGACATAGGAAGACCAACAATAAAATCCATAGATATAGTGTCCCATTTCCATACTGCAATCTCATGCGGCTGGAGAAGCCCGCCAGGATGACAGTGCTCCGCCTTCACCCTCTGGCACTCGAGGCATCTCGCAACTATGCTAGCAATCTGCACTCTCATGCCTGGCTAATGATACAATTGCCTCAGATCTGCATGTAACTTCTTAACATCGGGGTGTGCTGTATAAGGTGCCCTGTGAGCCTCAAGTACAATGAGCTCGTGAAAACTGCCAATGGAAGGTACATACATACATCCCCTATGACGCAAAAGTCCATCGGTCTCCAAAGAATATTCTGCAAACTTCCCTTCCAAGTGTCTCTGAGAATGTACCAACTGACTTACTTCTGCATAAAGCTCATCAGCTGGTAAGTGTTGCAAGATCCGCTCTCTCAAGTCGGTGCAAGTAGTCACAGATGAAAGTTCATGGTGCCTTCTGCTTAAGGCATCTGCAACCACATTCTCCTTTCCCTTGATATAATGAACATCAAAATCATACTCACACAGGAACTCCATCCACCTTCTTTGCCTAGCATTAAGGTTCGGCTGAGAAAATATGTACTGCAAGCTCTGGTGATCGGAATGAAGCTCGAATCTATGACCCAGAAGGAAATGTCGCCATCTCACCAAGGCATGAACCACTACCGCTAGTTCTAGGTCGTGAGTAGGATAATTGAGTTCATGAGTCTTCAACTTCCTAGACTCAAAGGAAATAGGCCATCCTTCCTGCATAAGGACTGCTCCTAAACCATCTAAAGATGCATCGGTGCACACCACAAAATTTGTAACAGGATCTGGTACTGCAAGAATTGGTGCACTCGTGAGGGCTCTCTTGAGCTCTTCAAAAGCTCTACCACACTTCTTTGTCCACTCGTACTTCTTCCCCTTCCTTTGAAGAGAAGTGATGGGGTGTGCCAACCTAGAGAATCCTGAAATGAAGCGTCGGTAATAACCTACTAGCCCCATAAAGCTCCTCACTTCAGTAACACCGGTGGGTGCTGGCCAATCCATGATAGCCCTGATCTTTGATGGGTCTACTAAGACACCATCACCCGATATAACATGACCCAAATAATGTATTTCAGGTCTAAAGAATGCACACTTCAACAAGCTGCCAAACAACTGATTCTCTCTCAGCCTCTGCAATACCTGTCTCAGGTGCTCTTCATGTTCTCTCTCATCATGAGAATAAATCAGAATGTCATCAAGAAACACAACCACAAACTTATCCAAAAAGGTACAAAATACTCTATTCATGAGGCTCATGAATACAGCTGGAGCATTCGTAAGGCCAAAAGGTACCATGGGGAACTCGTAGTGGCCATACCTAGTATGAAAAGCTATTTTGGGGATATCACTATCCACAATCCTCAACTGATGGTAACTCGACTTTAGGTCAATCTTTGAAAATACTCGAGCACCCTACAACTGGTGAAAGAGATCATCGATTCTGGGAAGAGGATATCGGTTCTTGATGGTCACCTTGTTCAATTTCTGATAATCGATACACAACCTAAGTGATCCATCCTTCTTCTTGACAAAAATCACCGGTGCACCCCAAGGTGACACACTAGGTCGAATATGCCCCTTCTCCAAGAGTTCCTCCAACTGAGCCTTTAGCTCACTAAGCTCATGAGTAGTCATCCTGTATGGTGCTCTCAAAACTGGCTCGGCTCCTGGCACTAGGTCTATGTGGAAATCCATTGCTCGTAGTAGAGGCATACCAGGAAGCTCTGAAAGAAACACATCTGCAAACTCCTGAAGGATTGGAAAATCATCAAGGGATGGCTCCCTTTCTGAATCTTCCTCTCAGTCATTGATAGTGATAGCAAATAACTAACAACCCTTTCACATGCACCGTCTAAGCTACATAGCGGAAATCATACGAAGGGACACTGGCCTCTTCACTCCAAAGATCTCCCTAGAGATACCATCATCATCCACACATTCCACCTTCTTTTGTCAACAATCCACCTTGGCGTTGTGGGCACAAAGCCAATCCATGCCAAGGACAACATCATAAGAACCTAGAGGGGTAATGCGTAGGTCATTCCTAGTGGACATGTCTCCAATCTACATCTGACAACTCCGCACCATGGAACTAACTGACACTCTAGCTCCTAAGGCTAACTCTACCTCCCAACAAACATCCTATCTAATTGCCACTAGCCCACAACGCTCCACCACAAATGGAGATATAAAAGAGTCAGTAGCTCTGGAATCAAATAAAACTGCAACCATATGGCCCTGTATAATACCTGTAGCCTCGATAACTGTGGCCTGATGCTCAGCCTAGCAGTTGTCAACCGCTGCAAAAACTCTATGGGATCTACCCATGTCACCAACTGTCGGCTCTGAAAAAGCCCTGCTCTGACCACTGGATGCCTATCCCTACGGAAACTCCCTAGCTATATGACCCATGCCACCACAAGTGTAGCATGGTTCGCGAGTATAAGATCATGCACCCTATGACCCAGACTGCTGTGGGCCTCCTAACCTACTAGATCCATTGAATCCTCCCCTAGAAGACTATTGAGTCTTCACTGACTGTGACTGTGGGGCCTATACTTTCTGATCTCACCTAGGACCCTGTGACTACCACTACTTGGGATTAGAGCCCTAATAACCCTGAGAAGGTTTCTGCTGTTGTTGTTGTTGGGGTTTTGGCTGCTAAGACTGTTGGCCCCTAGAGGACCCTACTATATAATTCTGATTCCCTTTCCAAGGGGGTTTCTGCTGGAAGGAGTTTCAAATCTGAGGCCAATCCCGTGACTCCTGCCTCCCTCGAGTATCCTCAGCAACTAGTGCTATCTCCATTGCCTGTCTAAAGGAGGTAGGGAAAGCCATCCTAACTGGGCCCTGAAGAGAGAAATTTAGACCCATGATAAAGCGATGCACCCGTAGTTTCTCGTCCTTCATGTATTCCACATAGGGAAGGAGCTCAAGAAACCTACTCTCGTACTGAGCCACTGTAAGGCCTCTCTGATAAAGAGAATGGAACTCCTCTATCTGCTTCTACCGAAAATGCTCTGACAAGTATCTCTCTTAGAATATTTCCAGGAAAGATTCCCATGTGAGGGTGTCCATCCTCACTCCACCAATAATCTCCTCCTAATGCCACCAGTTGGAGGCATCCCCTCTCAACTGATGAACTACTAGGCGTGATTTTAGATTACTCCCATAAGGACGTAACCCAAAGCACCGCTGTAAGCTCTACAACCATGCCTCTATTACTGAACCCTCAGTGGTACCGGTAAACAATGGTGGTCCAAGTCGAATCAATTCCCTGATGTCATCTCCTACATGTCTAGGAGTTCTATCAAAAGGGGGTCCTCTCTGGTGTATGGAATCTTCCTCGTGTTCACCCTGACCCTCTAACTGTCTCGGTGGGGGACTTCTAGTCCTCTCTCTGACTCTGGGCCCGCCTCCTCCAGGTCCCTTTGCTTCCACTACTGGAATCTGCTGGATTGGCTGAACTATAGGTACCACTCTCTGCTGAACTACACCGATCAAAGTCTAGAGTGCATCAATAATGTCCTGATTTGGGTTCGGTGGTGGTGGAGGTGGTGGTGGTGGTGGAGGTGGTGGTGGTCCACCCTCCTGTCCCACTCTACCACCCCCAGTCTTATGACCTCTACCTCGCCGGTTGCGAGTAACAGGCGGCATCTACACAATTAAAAGTTTGAGTTAAGTTTAGGAAGCATAATGGTTTAAGGTTCCTAGTGTTGAAACTAGGCTCTGATACCAAAATGTCATGCCAAAACTACGAGGGCAAAAACACAACTTTTTTTTTTAATAATAACTAATAATTAAACATGCTCTATGTTTGATATGATTGAGATAGGAGTTTTAGTACAGGTTCTCTACATTACATCTTAAGATTATAACATGAGAATGATCACATCGTTAAGATTTTGAAAACCTTTTTTACAAGATTGATATTGACGAAAATTATGTCATTACATTAACTTACAACAATATGCGAAAATAATTTAAAGACAATGAAATTTATTCAAGTTTAATTCATTGGAAATATATAATCAAAATCAACTATTTTAACATATTAATAAACCATCAAAATCTTACTAAATTTTAATTTAATGAAATAAAAACTAGCTAGATATAAATTAATAATACATTTAGACTAGTTAAAAATCATTATAGTATAGAGCTAAAGTTATACTAATGTAATTGACGGTAGGACTTATAAATTAATATTAATTTAACATCATACTTAAATCATAACGAAACTAAACATATCATTTTTAAATTCTAGTCTAATCACAAATCGAGTACCACATTCAATTTATAGTAAACTCAAACTAAAATTGCATCTAAATTATATTGATATATATATACAAGGAATACTAACTTAATTTAAAATATTAACTATATTACATTTAATATTAAACTATCTTAAAACCAAATACTTTAAAATGTTACCACTATTCTAACACTAACATACACTAATCCTTTCTTTAACCAACACAACTAAAACTAAAATATACTAACTTTAATTAAAACAATAAAATCTTTTAACATTAAAATTATACTAAATCCTATCAAACATAATTAAGAAACTAAACAATCAATGCTAAAACTAACATTAATACTAACCTATACTAACTAATATCTAAACTAACCCTTATCAATCTTACATAATAATAAAACATCAAAAAAAAACTTAACTAAAGTAATTAAAACTAACTAACAAATCTTAACACTAACCTACATCTATCACACCTTACCCCTTAAACACCTACCAAAATGACCCCCGAAAACTCCCTTCGCAATGATCACGTGACTGGCGTCTGCGTCAGTCATGTCTTGATCCTCCCCACACCACAAAGGACCCAATTTTGACATGGGGCAAGGAAATTTTTTTTTTAAAAAACATAACACTCAACTCCCCATCCAAGGAAAGAATGAGCGCACATTTTGAGAGGAGAAAGTAGAGGGGGGGGGATGTGACATGGGGACAAGGTGATGTCACCCTCCCCATGTCCATTGTTGACTTAACCTCCAACTACTGCGCCTAGGTAAGAGTTTAAGAAGTAATGTCAAAAAGTTTATTAGGTGAGAAGGAAGATATAGACTTTGTTTAAAAATTTACACATTTATATATTCAAAATTATACACTCAAGAGAATAACATAATATTTATTTGTTTCTTTATTCATTTAGGAAGGAATCTGAGCAAGAATATGCTCTATGGTTTTGGAAGCAATGAATTTTCTCTCCATGTATTTTCCAGAGAGTTTTTACTCCTGGGAGTGCATATTTTTTTTTTGAAAGAAAAAATTTTGACAAGGCATGGTCATGCTATTTTATGCATTTCATTCATGTTACTAAGGATTTTCATAAATCTATTATTAACATTCTTCCTTAATACAAGTATTCCAATGCAAAGGAGTACATTAGGTATAGTCTCTCAATCTCTAGTTAAACATGTATGTTTAATATTAATTCTTCAAGGACATGGTATGAGTTCTATGTTCTGATTATTATTATTATTGATTTCAAGAATACAACCTCTCAGTCCAATTGATTATATTTGAAGAACTTAGAAGGTGAATGATACTATACACATAATAAAAGAAAAGGTGGTGGATTATTCTCATTCAAATTTGATTATAACCACCATGAAATTTATCAAGAAATGAATTATCTTTGATTTCGTAATATATGGTATGCTCTTGATTGATCTCATCATAATACTTATACATCATAATTGAAACTCACTATATCAATTCAACTCTTCATTATCGTAATTAAAACTTGAACATTCATAAATCAAGACATTATCTATGATTCTATTCTCTCATCTATATATATATAGAAGTTTATTTATTCTATTTTGATGAGCACTCATACAACTGAACATTATGAACAAATATTATGAGAACCAAATACACTCATCCATTACTTTATTGGCTAACCTGATTCAAAGGCTCAGCCAGGAAAGAATCAGGAAGAAAACCCAGCTTCGTTGCCATATACAATAAGGATTAAAAATACAATTTACAATAGGATCTCTATCCCAATTTTCAATAATTTAATCAAATTTTCTTCATGATCAAAATCAAGGAGTTTGTAATGTTTTTTGCATCTCACTTCTAGAACCATGGAGGATACCAATAACTGATCGGGTGACAACCAAGCAGAACCAAAAGAACATCAAGCATGCAAAATCACACATGGTTTACACAATAAGATTCACAATGAATCAAGACTAGGGATAGGTGGATTCTTCCAACTGGAGAAGTCAAGCACAACACCAAATTCAGATGCCCAATCGGGGCCAATAACCAAGAACTTTCGTTCTTCCATTTAACTTGCCATACTCATACCAGGTTTGTGCTGACGGGTAGGGGCCCATAACACCCTACCCTTTATCCCTCTTCTCATCTTGTGAAGAGACTCTACACAGGTTGGAGTCCAACTAAACAGACCTCTCCCAAAATTGGTCACTTCTGCCCTCTCCTAGGGTGAGTAATACCAAAACACCCATGCAAGGGAAACTCAAAATTTCAAACATAAACAAGAAGGAAAACAACCAAAAAGACATGGTTTACAAATCTTCCCAACATACCCACAACCATACAACAGTAAAACAACAACAAGGTAACAAGAACATGAAACAAAACATAAAAACTGAATAAGGGAGATGGGAGTTTCCTACCTTCACAAAGAGGTAATGGCAATGAACCAGTTTGAGTAGATTATCCCCTTCCTTCCTTCAAGCTTCAAGAAAACTTCTCTAAATGTAGAGATTGGGTAACAAAACCACTAGACCAAGGAAGGCCTCTAAATAAGCCTCCAACTCAACCACCCAAAAAGGAGCAATAACTATTTCCACCCACTAGCCACACTAGAAACTCCTAACTCAACCTACACCAAGGTTAAACCCTAAGTGGAGATGAGGTAAGACAACTCATGACAACCACTTGCAATTTCGCACAAAGGCAAAAAGGGGACTTTTGAGTGACCTCAAAAGTCAAAAAAAGGGGCTTAGGGGTTGGAAAAGACCCCTAACCCATACCCATACCCTTTAGTTAGAAAAAAAACATGTTTTAAAGCCTTAGGGAAGAGGTTAGAGTCAAATAAAATTAAAGCCTTAGGGAAGAGGTTAGAGTCAAATAAAATCTAGAGATAAAATAGGTCTATCTAACAACTCTAACTTGCAAATTAAGCACAAAATCGAATTAAGGATGACTAACCCTCATTAAGAATCTAATAGAAAATTGACACTAACTTGAATCCAAAGGTTAAGCAATTAACCCTAACTAGCATACCGAAGCACATAACATTTTACGAGTGTCAAGCGACACTGAAAGAACATAATTACGAACAATAGGGTTTCCAAATTTTACCACATGGAGATCAGTTTTGTTCCTCCGTAGGGTTTCTTGGCTAAATATCTGCACACTCATTGCACACATCAGTAGTCCCATAAAATCACATGTACATATATGTATACGTATTAGAAATTTTCATAATTTAAAACATACATCAATAAAGTTTCTTCATCCTTCATAATTCTTAACCATTTGAAATATCTTAAATCAAATCTCAATCCTACATCTACTGATTTCGTCAACATACATATACATGAACATTAAATGACAATCATCAAATATATCTGGAAATAACATCACACAACATGAAATAATAAAATATGTTCTAAGCATCAGATAATGTCTCGACATCTCGAGTCGCGGATAACAAAATAAGAGTAATGTATCACTATGCTACGTTGAGTCGGGGGCGAGGCCTCACAGAGGACACTATATGGCCAAGACCACTGTACCTAAAGTGATGGGAGTAGGATTTTGGTGGCCATCTCTTTTCAAGGATGCTCAAGTCATGATTAGAAAATGTGATGCTTGCCAAAGATTTGCTGGAAAACTAAAATTCTCAAGTAATACTCCACTAAAGCCTATTGAGGTCCAAGCACCTTTTCAACAATGGGGTATGGATTTCATATGTGAAATTTCTTCCAAATCTAGCACTGGCTATTCTTGGATTTTAGTTGCTACTAATCCCCACAAGGAATGTAACAAGTAAAGTTGTCAACAATTTCTTGCTAAATAACATTATTTCCAAATTTGGTTGTCCTTAGAAGATTGTAATAGATAATGTAATGTTCTTTAGATCTGAAGAATTCAAGAAATTTAGTGACAAATATGGAATCACTAGATCAACATCTTCCCCATATCATCCACAAGGAAATGCACAAGATGAGTCCAAAAATAAGAGTTTGTTTAAAATAATAAAAAGGGCATTGGATGATAATAAGAAAGCCTGGGATTCTAAATTGCAATTAGCCATATGGGCTGATAGGGTGACTATTAAAAGGGCTATTCGTGTGGCACCATTTGATCTGGTAAATGGAATTCAGGCTAGGATGCCTCAGAACAACTTGGTAGGAATCTATAATTACATTCAGTTATATGATGAAGATATTACTGATGACATGCAAGAAAGGCTAGATGAACTTGTAGGATTAGTAGAAATTAGAAAGGAAGCATCTCTCCATAAGCAAAGGTTGCAACTGCAAGTTAAGACACTCTATGATAAAAGGACAGTAAGCAGAAAGTTTTAAGATGGAGAACTAGTCTTAATGTGGAATGCCAAAATTGAGGATAAAGGAAAACATGGAAAATTTGATCCTATCTAGTTAGGCCCTTATTTGATTGAAAATACTTGGGGTGAGGATTCTTATGTTCTAAAAGATCTATCAGACAATATTCTTGAATTGCCAGTTCATGGACAGTTCTTGAAGAGGTATTTTTCTTGAAAAATACTTATTTTCTCCATGAATAGTAGTCTAAGTTTCCTTGTACATTCTGTATAATCTTTGTGTCTTCTATACAATCCCTGTATACTCTTTTGTTCTACATTTTTTCTCTCTCTAAGTTGTCATATTTTTTAAGGTCAAGCTTGTGGTCTGCTTCTCCCAGGGATTCTAAGCCCTCATTTGAATCTAGAGAATTCAATGTCCCCAGACAGAGCCACTGTTGGTTTGAATTTTTGCATGATAAAATTCCTTTGTCCAATTGCAAAAATCTAGATTGTATCCATTAATGGTGAATAGGGTTTATGGTCTTTGGTCATCCAGATTTGATAATCTTTGAAGAAATGCATTAAAACCCTTGTCTCATTCCTTTTGTAATTTTTGAGCGTGAAACTTTTTTAATTGGGTGAATATTCTATTTTCTTTTAAGATTTTCTCACACCCTCAAGTAAGCTTTTCTCTTAGGTTCCTCACCATCCAATTTGAATAGAACTATCGTTGTCACTACGTTGCTATGAAGAGTTGTGCAATTTTTATACATAGCAAGGTAGCAAGCACCAAAAATTTTATAAAATAGGACCATAAAATGAAGATATGATGGTCAAGGATTTGTTTTCTAGCCAACTTTTTAGTCACGTGCACCTTGTAAGAACCATTAGAATAGGAAAAGTGATCCAGTAGGAGCAGCCAAAAGTCAAAAGCGGATTAAAGGTTTTTTCGATGCCTTGCTACCTCACTATCAAAAAAATTTGACATCTCACCGTTAGCGAAGTAGTGAGGTGTCATGAAATCAAAGACACGGTGGCCTCCAAGTTTCTCGATAACTATAGTCTATCCAGATGGCATGATGAGTAATAACTGCTATTGTCAGAAGTAGTTAGTAGTAGCGATGGTGATTTGATGGTTTTTTATCCTTCAAGCACTAAGTTTTATTAAAGTCACCTGAGCTCGCTACCTTGCTATCAAAAAAATTTGACATCTCACTATTAGCGAGATAGTGAGGCAATGTGAAAACAACTACTAGTGGGACCTCAAGCAACGTGGAAGGGTGACTCAGATTAGAAGTAAGGTCTTGTTGGGTGCTAGCAGTGCAAAAATAGTCTGCATCATCAGTGCCCTGGACCCATACCCCATTCACAAGACATAAGGGCCCTTGATCCTCATATCAGCTTGAATCAATGATCCTTTCCATCTCACTACGAAAAGTTGCATGATGTTTAGTCTATGTGACATAGTGAATATGGGACCTGCCACTTCTTCAAGGTACTTTGTTCAGTTTCTTTACCTTTCGATCTGATCTTAGATCAATGGCCATCACTATCTCACCTTGAAGAGTTGCTTAGAGGAAATGTATAGTGAGGTAGTGACATGTTGACACGTGTCCCCAATCACCAATAGGTCTAGAGAAAATTTCCAGCAAGGAAGGAGCAATGTACGTGGGCAATTTTCATTGGATTAACTAGCCAAGTTGTCAAGTGGAATGCCAAGTTGTCTTTCTCCATATCCCATGATTGTAGGATTTTTAAAGATTGACGGTGTAGATTTAAAATTAGAAGGTGTTGAGACTCTGTGTATTAATTACACATAAAAGCTTCACATGTGAGGAAAAATAGAGTATAACATAGAAGATTTAATTAGTTTCACCCTACGCAAACAAAGATTTTGAGCCTCTCCTGAGCAAAAGTAATTACTCAAGAAGATCGTGCTGAAGTTTGGTAGGATTGTAAAGCAGTTTGTTTGCAAAAAAATTGTAGAAACAAAGAAAGAAAAATGGAAAATCTATTCAATAGTTTTGAGTTTCATTAATTTTTTTGACAAAGATTACAACCCTCTAAGTAATTTTGTAACTACTGTAGATAGAATTAACAAGCTTATGAATACATTCCCTAAAATAATGGAGGTGATGAATGAGAAAAAGCAATATTTCATTGATTCTTTTCCAGATAAGGCTAGAGAAATAATGAGGAGATTGTGTCATGTCCCCTTTTCAAATAATTAAAAATAATAATCTTTTCTAAGGCAGGCAGGCCCAAAAATGTGAAGTTTCAGAAAAAGGGGATAATCTTTGGAAGCTAATGGACTAATAAATGAAAATTATTATTAAAATATGTTTTATTAACCCCTCTTGGACGTGAGTCAAGGTTATGCCCTCTTTTAAGGAGTTTGGAGGCATTTTGGGCTGATTTCAGAACTTGATTTTTGCTCATTTCTTTGTTATTCTTTAGAGGCTGCCAAACCTGTGGAGAAGGAGACCCAAGAACGAGAGTTTTCAGGTTTCTAGGAAGGCTAAGGATGGGAGTTTGAAGCCATTCCATGTGCATGCTCATGCAAAGTTTTCTTTTGTGCTGAACAGTGTAGATTTGTGGTTTTTCGGGTGTGTTTTTTGTAAGAGTTTGGTGTTTTCGGTTGAATATTTCATATCAGTTTGGGTTGCTACTGTATATTAGAATTTTAAATGTTAAAATAGAGCTGAATATATTTATTTGGATATGATTATACTTCTGTGATAGATTATTAAGTTTTTGTGGTGATTTCGGCCTATTTTGTGCTATTTTTGGGAGCCCAATGAGCATTTTTTTTGTCCTCTGTTTGGGAGCTATTGTGTGCATGTCATAAAAATTTGGAAATATAATTTTATAGGCTGTTATGCTGCTCAATTTTTTGTAAAAATGTCCACTTTCAGATTTATTAAGAATAGGTGAAGCTGTGAAGCTTTTGGCACTATTTCTGGCATACCCAATTTGGGGTTTATTGAGAAATTGGTGGATCTTTGAAATATTGGTTGTTTGATTTTAAAGATCTTATTTGAGGCTTGAAATATCATATAAAATTAGAAAAGGGACATTTCAGTGGTATGAAAGCTATTATCTTGTTAGCCTAAGGGTTTGTAGAAGTTTACATGTCAGTTTTGATAACTACCCAAATCTTGCATGTCAAAATTTATGGTTGAATGCTACTTCTAATCATTTGCATGTTAGTTCTTGGTGAATTTGGTGGTTGCATGTTTCTTCTAATTAGTTTCATGTCAAAATATATGGTTGCATGCTACTTCTAATCATTTGCATGTTAGTTCTTGGTGAATTTGGTGGTTGCATGTTGCTTCTAATCAGTTGCATGTCAAAATCTATGGTTGCATGCTACTTCTAATCATTTGCATGTTAGTTCTTGGTGTTTGAAGAAGTTATAAACTATTGGTATTAAACTCTACTTTATCTAGAATGGATAGGTATAGTACAGAGTCTTAGAGGACATGATCTTGGACAATTGATATCCAGAGTCAGAATAGTAGAAAAGATGGTTATTTAGACATTCGAGATAAACTTAGGAAAATAAGCCATGACATGTCTGAACAATTGGTTGAGCACCACTGTATGATGAATGACATGTTGTCCGACCCAGCTAAGGTGGATAAGTTGACCAAATTTCTATTTGGAAAATTTTCTCACAGGGCAGGTGACACAATTACCAAGAACTTGCATGAGTTTGAGAAACTAGCTTATAGCCAGGCAGAGGTCTCAGATTCTACTCCGCCAGAGGAAATAGTGAGAAAGGATATTACGCAGATTGATACTGATGGTCAACTTGATACTCAAATTGAGACAATTGTATACAAGTCATTAAAGGGTGATATCACAGGTATTCAGGATGGTATAGTTACAATAGGTAGTGACTACAGTGTAGTAGGTTCAGATGATGATTATGAGGATGTTGTTGTGCATGATGGTGAGATACCTGGTAGAGATGAACAGACATTGAGCATTCATGACTTTGTTGAGAAAGAGTACCAGGCACAGTTAGATGCTTTGTCACATGAGGTTGAGGCTGGTAGTACTACACATGATTTGTCCAGCCAGCTAAAAGTGAACAAAGACAATATTGTGACTTCATTATCTCATCATGACAGGTATGTGGAGTTAGTTGGTATTGGTCATATTACTCAAGTGAGGATTTTTCTTGAGTTTCCAGCTAATTCTAGTTTACAGATATGGACTCAAGATTGTTATATTGGCATTTGGGATTCAGCTGACTGGAGATCTTTAACACTTTTTGGTAGCAGTGTTTGTTTGGGTGCTATCATGGATTTGATTAGTAGATTGCACGGTGTTGTCTTTTCTTGTGCTAGTAGCTTGTCTGATGTTGGTATTAGTTTTTATACACCAGTGTTGGGCTTTGTTCATATATCCAGTCAACCATACTCGCTAGAATGTGTTGATGATATTTCATATTTGGCAGTGTGTACAGATGAGTCACAGGATCATATTGGCATTGATGACATCTAGGAGGATACAGTGGGTAGTTTCGAAGACTTAGTTTCCCTGGGTACAAAGGAGTTGGACAGCAGTGCTACATTTTTTGATACTCTGTATGTTGATATGAGCTTTAGAGTTGATTCACAGGATATGGATGGTAATACTCTAGAGACTAGTAACTTTGAGGATACTCCTTTAGATAGTGCATCAAAGGAGGTTTGTAGGAGATAGTCAAACCAGTGCCATCATGTGTCTAATCAGTTGAGAGTTAGTGAGAGAGACATTGCTATCACTTGCCAACATTTCGATGCTGCTCGTCAATTGTTAGCAGTTTATGGATGGGGTTCTCCTACTAGTGATGAGTAGGGAGGCACTTATCTTTCCTTGACAAGGTTCCACTCTTTATGGGAGGCTACCCAAATTCTGAGACAGGATTATATGCAGTTGGTAGCCGACAGAGATTATATTATGGAGTGGGGCAGTATAGCATATGATGCATTGTTGGCCAAGGAAGATGAGGTGAGTGAGCTTACTGAGTAGCTTGAGGTGACTTCTAAGATTCTTGAGAGTACACAGTTGGCTTTCAAGGAGTCACAGTTTCATTTGGCTAAGCTGACCATGGAGTTAGAGCAACTACAGTCTTTACTAGATTCTGTACAGTCACAAGCTGTGGTGTCTGATGATTCGAGGATGTCCATTGTTGAGATTTTCAAAGATAGTGGAGATGGAGATGCATCCATCCTTGATACTAACATTGGCATATTGGGTTCATCCCCACTAGAGTCAGGTTTAGTTGAGTTGGGTGCTGCAGCAAATTGTTGTGGTATGCCTGACATGGTGGTGACCTCTAGCACTAATGGCACGAAGACTAGAGATTTTGTATCAAATACCATGTGTGATGTTGGTGAGCTGATAGTTGGCATGGTTCCTAGTAGTAATACTACTCCCTTGGCGATGTCTTTAGATTGCAGTTAGTTACATCTGGATTGCAGTCTGAGCCACTGACTAAGATTGGTGTATTCTATTAGCATTACATTGTGAGGTATGCTCATCAATTTACCTTTGATGACCATGTTGATGAGATGATGATACAGAGATGTAATTTGGTTCCTAGTGCATATCATCAGTTATGGGATAGTTTGATGCCACGGGATGAGAGTTGTGATGGGCATGACATGGCGATAGGTTCTGCAGTTGACAACTTGATAATACGTGACTTAGAGTAGGAGTTTCAGAGTGATGCTTCAACAGGTGTTGTTATTGATTCTAGTCATTTGGCTATGACATCTCCTAACTTAGTTGGTGATCAGTCACAGTGGGTTGTATCACTTGTTCATGGTGAGCTGTTGACTGAGGTTGGTTTTTTTTATCAACATTATATTGCAAGGTATGTACATCAGTTAGCATTTGATCCTTGTGTTGAGGAGTTGATGGCAAGCAAATTTGGTTTGGGTTCCAATTCTTGTTGTTTATGTTGTGATGGCTTTTCACCATCAGGGGTCATGGGAATTATGGTTATGAGATAGTGGTCGGTGATCTACAGAGTTGTGTTGACTGCAAGAGTTGTACAGTGTGTGTTTTCTGCATACTTGGTACAGTTTCATTTGGGAGCATTCACCATTGTTGCATATTTGAATTGTACATTCTATATAGGCCAGTGGAATGCGTTGATGGTATTTACTATGTTGGTAGTTTGATTTGTCCACTTTACTTGGGTTTTGATGTTCTAAGAGTTTGTGTCTCGTGGGTTTCTGACTGTGGAAGTTGTGACTTTGGAGTTTGGTTGAGCAGTAATTGTTAGTTTGATTATGGATTCCACTTGGTTATATTGCAAAGGATATTGCAGGAGCCTATGTTAATTAACAATAGTATAGTTCATGACTACATTTGGGATCCAGGTGGATTGATTGGTTTATTGTTCAGACATTGCTTGAGGACAAGCAATATTTGGAAGGGGAGGACTTATCATGTCCCCTTTTCAAATAATTAAAAATAATAATCTTTTCTAAGGCAGGCAGGCCCAAAAAGGTGAAGTTTCAGAAAAAGGGGATAATCTTTGGAAGCTAATGGACTAATAAATGAAAATTATTATTAAAATATGTTTTATTAACCCCTCTTGGATGTGAGTCATGGTTATGCCCTCTTTTAAGGAGTTTGGAGGCATTTTGGGCTGATTCCAAAACTTGATTTTTGCTCATTTCTTTGTTATTCTTCAGAGGTTGTGTCATGTCCCCTTTAAAAATAATTAAAAATAATAATCTTTGCTAAGGCAGGCAGGCCCAAAAAGGTGAAGTTTCAGCAAAACGGGATAATCTTTGGAAGTGAATGGACTAATAAATAAAAATTATTATTAAAATATGTTTTATTAACCCCTCTTGGACGTGAGTTAGGGTTATGTCCTCTTTTAAGGGGTTTGGAGGCATTTTGGGCTCATTCCAAAACTTGATTTTGCTCATTTCTTTGTTATTCTTTAGAGGCTGCCAAACCTATGGAGAAGGAGACCCAAGAACGGGAATTTGAAGGTTTCCAGGGAGACCCAAGAATGAGATTTTGTAGGTTTCTAGGAAGGCTAAGGATGGGATTTTGAAGCCATTCCATGTGCATGCTCATGCAGAGTTTTCCTTTGTGCTGAATAGTGCAGATTTGTGAGTTTTTGAGTGTATTTTTTTGTAAGAGTTTGTTGTTTCCGGTTGAGTATTTCATATCAGTTTGGGTTGCTGCTGTATATCAGACTTTTAAATGTTAAAATAGAGCTGAAAATATTTATTTGAATATGATTATACTTCTGTGATAGATTATTAAGTTTTTGTGGTGATTTTGGGCTATTTTGTGCTATTTTCGAGAGCCCGATGAGCATTGTTTTGTCCTCCGTTTGGAAAGCTATTGTGTGCATGTTATATAGATCTGGAAAAGTCATTTTGTAGGCTGCTATGCTGCTGAAATTTTTGTAAAAATTTTCATTTTCAAATTTATTAATAATTTGTGAAGTTGTGAAGTTTTTTTGCACTATTTCGGACATACCCGATTTGGGTTTATTTGAGAAATTGGTGGATCTTTGTAATATTGGTTGTTTGGTTTTAAAAATCTAATTTGAGGCTTGAAATATCATGTAAAATCAGAAAAGGGACATTTCAGTGGTATCAGAGCTATGATCTTTACAGCCTGAGGGTTTGTAGAAGTTTGCATGTCAGTTTTGACAACTACCCAGATCTTGCATGTCAGTTTTGACAACTACCCAGATCTTGCATGTCAGTTTTGACAACTACCCAGATCTTGCATGTAAGTTTTGACAGCTACCCAAATCTTGCATGTTATTTTTGACACTACCCAGATCTTGCATGTCAGTTTTGACAACTACCCAGATCTTGCATGTCAGTTTTGACAACTACCCAGATCTTGCATGTCAGTTTTGAAAACTACCCAGATCTTGCATGTCAGTTTTGATAACTACCCAGATCTTGCATGTCATAATTTATGATTGCATGTTGCTTCTAATCAGCTATGTTGATATGAACTTTAGATTTGATTCACAGGATATGGATGGTAATACTCTAGAGACTAGTAACTTTGAGGATACTACTTTAGACAGTGCATCAGAGGAGGTTTGTAGGAGATAGTCAAGCCAGTGCCATCATCTGTCTAATCAGTTGAGAGTTAGTGATTGAGACATTGCTGTCACTTGCCAACATTTCGATGCTGCTCATCGATTGTTAGCAGTTTATGGATGGGGTTCTCCTACTAGTGATGAGTAGGAAGGCAGTTATCTCTCCTTGACAGAGATCCACTCTTTATGGGAGGCTATTCAAATTTTGAGACAAAATTATATGCAGTTGGTAGCCGACAGAGATTATCTTATGGAGTGGGGTAGTAAAGCATATGATGCATTGTTGGCCAAGGAAGAGGAGGTGAGTGATCTTACTGAGTAGCTTGAGGTGACTTCTGAGATTCTTGAGAGTACACAGTTGGCTTTCAAGGAGTCACAGTTTCATTTGGCTAAGGTGACCATGGAGTTAGAGTGGCTACAGTCTTTACCTAATTCTATACAGTCACAAGCTATGGTGTTTGGTGATTTGAGGATGTCCATGGCCGAGATTGTCAGAGATAGTGGAGATGGGGATGCATCCATCCTTGATACTAACATTGGCATATTAGGTTCATTCCCACTAGAGTCGGGTTCAGTTGAGTTGGGTGTTGTAGCAGATTTTTGTATGCCTGACATGGTGGTGGCCTCTAGTACTGATGGCACAGAGACTAGAGATGTATCAAAGATCATGTGTGATGTTGGTGAGTCAGCAGTTGGCATGGTTCTTGCTAGTAATACTACTCCCTTGGTGATATCTTCAGAGGTAGTAGTCAGTTCCAACATGGTTAATGATCAATTGCAGTTAGTTTCATCTAGATTACAGTCTGAGCCACTGACCAAGATTGGCGCATTCTATCGGCATTACACTGTGAGGTACGCTCATCAATTTACCTTTGATGACCATGTTGATGAGATGATGATACAAAGATGTACTTTGGTTCCTAGTTCTTGTCATCAGTTATGGGATAGTTTGATGCCTCGGGATGAGAGTTGTGATGGGCATGACATGGTGATAGGTCCTGCAATTGACAGCTTGATAATAAATGACTTAGAGCAAGAGTTTTGGAATGATGCTTCAGCAGGGTATGTACATCAGTTAGCATTTGATCCTTGTGCTGAGGATTTGATGGTAGAAAAACTTGGTTTGGGTTCCATTTCTTGCTATTTATCTTGTGATGGCTTTTCACCATCAAGGGTGCATGGGAGTTATTGTTATGAGATAGTGGCCAATGATTTGTAGAGTTGTGTTGACTACAGGAGTTGTACAATGTGTGGATTCTCCATACTTGGTATAGTTTTATGCGAGAGCATTAACCATTGTTCCAGAGTTGGATTGTACATTCCATATAGGCCAGTGGGATGCGTTGATGGTATTTAATATGTTGGCAATTTGATTTGTCCACTTTACTTGGGTTCTAATGTTCTAAGAGTTTGTGTCTCATGGGTTTTTGACTATGGCAGTGGTGATTTTGGAGTTTGGTTGAGCTATAATTTTCAGTTTGATTATGAATTCCTCTTGGTCATATTGCATAGGATATTGCAGGGGCCTGTGTTAATTGGCAGTAGTATAGTTCATGACTATATTTGGGATCCAAGTGGATTGATTGGTTTATTGTTCAGCCATTGCTTGAGGACAAGCAATATTTGGGAGGGGAGGACTTGTCATGTCCCCTTTTCAAATAATTAAAAATAATATTCTTTGCTAAGGCGGGCAGGCCCAAAAAGGTGAAGTTTCAGCAAAACGGGATAATCTTTGGAAGTGAATGGACTAATAAATAAAAATTATTATTAAAATATGTTTTATTAACCCCTCTTGGACATGAGTTAGGTTTATGCCCTCTTTTAAGGGGTTTGGAGGCATTTTGGGCTCATTCCAGAACTTGATTTTGTTCATTTCTTTGTTATTCTTCAGAGGCTGCCAAACCTGTGGATAAGGAGACCCAAGAACGGGAGTTTGAAGGTTTCTAGGGAGACCCAAGAATGAGAGTTTTTAGGTTTCTAAGAAGGCTAAGGATGGGAGTTTGAAGCCATTCCATGTTCATGCTCATGTAGATTTTGCCTTTGTGCTAAACAATGCAGATTTGTGAGTTTTCGGGTGTATTTTTTGTAGGAGTTTGGTGTTTCTGGTTGAGTATTTCATATCAGTTTGGGTTGCTGCTGTATATCAAACTTTTAAATGTTAAAATAGAGCTGAAAATATGTATTTGGATATGATTATACTTCTGTGATAGATTATTAAGTTTTTGTGGTGATTTCAGGCTATTTTGTGTTATTTTCGAGAACCTGATGAGCATTGTTTTGTCCTCCGTTTGGAAGGTATTGTGTGCATGTTATACAAATCGGGAAAAGTCATTTTGTAGGCTGTTATGCTGCTGAAATTTCTGTAAAAAAGTCTATTTTCAGATTTATTAATAATATGTGAAGTTGTGAAGTTTTTTGGCACTATTTTGGACATACCCAATTTGGATTTATTTGAGAAATTGGTGGATCTTTGTAATATTGGTTGTTTGGTTTTAAAAATCTGATTTGAGGCTTGAAATATCAAATAAAATTAGAAAAGGGACATTTTAGGCTGCCAAACCTGTGGAGAAGGAGACCCAAGAATAGAAGTTTGCAGGTTTCTAGGAAGGCTAAGGATGGGAGTTTGAAGCCATTCCATGTGCATGCTCGTGCAGAGTTTTCTTTGTGCTAAACAGTGCAGATTTGTGGTTTTTCGGGTGTGTTTTTTGTAAGAATTTGGTGTTTCCGGTTGAGTATTTCATATCAGTTTGGGTTGCTATTGTATATCAGACTTTTAAATGTTAAAATAGAGCTGAATATATTTATTTGGATATGATTATACTTCTGTGATAGATTATTAATTTTTTGTGGTGATTCTAGGCTATTTTGTGCTATTTTCGGGAGCCCAATGAGCATTGTTTTTGTCCTCCGTTTGGGAGCTATTGTGTGCATGTCATACAGATCTACAAATATCATTTTATAGGCTATTATGCTACTCAATTTTTTTTTGAAATGTCCACTTTCAAATTTATTAATAATAGGTGAAGTTGTGAAGCTTTTGGCACTATTTCTGGCATACCCGATTTGGGATTTATTGATAAATTGGTGGATCTTTGAAATATTGGTTGTTTGATTTTAAAGATCTGATTTGAGGCTTGAAATATCATATAAAATTATAAAAGGGACATTTCAGATTGGGCTTCACTCCTGATATAGGGGCAGGCCCACTAGTTGTTCAAAGAAGGTCAGGATATACTGTCATTCAGGGTCAAAGGCCCATTTTGGATAAAGGAAAATAGATAGTTGAATCTACTAGAGTTGTTTTTGAAGAAAGGCATTTTGAACCTTCTCCTAAGAGGAGAAAGATAATAAGGGAAGAGGAACCACATGATTAGAGTTACTCACCTTCCCAAACCCCCAAGAGAATTGAGGAGGAGCAGCTCACTGATGAGCAAATTGAACAAATTGGATCACAAGGGCGAGTTTTTGTTACCCAAGTAGAGATTGATGAAGGGAACCCCTAGGAGCCTCCTATGTCAAGTTTTGACTTGACTATGCAAGATTTTAGAGGAAGAGAATTGGATCCTATTTTGGAACAAGCAAGTCAGCAATTTTTATTTGATGACAATTTTGTAAAGTCTAGGGCTTTCCACCAATTTTCTTGGAGGGCAAACATGAGAAATTTTGAGGAAAGATGTAAGAATATGAAAACAGAGCATCTAAAAATGGATGAAACCTCCATTCAAAATCAAATAAAGGAAGAAATGATTCAAGAGTTCCAAAATATAACCCCTGAAGAAGGGAGACAGATGGTAAAAGCTAAAAATATTTTATTATTGCCCAATTGGGACATTGTTGATGCTTTTATTTTTAATTCTTTGTCAAATCATTTAGCATTGCAAGATCCAAATAAAAAGGAGTTCTTGGGAACTGCATTCAGTAATGACCAAGCTGCTCTTCTCATATGGTCATTAAGAAGAGGATCCAGGGCTATTCCATCATAGCCTAATGATTCAAGAATAACAAGGAATATCATTATGAGGAGAGTTGTTGATACCTCACATGTACAAGCAACCCACATGAATGTAGATTACTCTCAATTTGCCTTGGCTACTCTAGAGAGGGAGGAAAAAGAAATGACTGAGTTGCAAAGAAAATATGAGGCAGTTGTCGATGACTCTAATAAAGAAGTAAAGAGGAGAATTGAGCTTGAGAATGAGCTAATGGGTAGGTCAGCAGCACCAAAAATAACATACCCTTGCCCCCCAACTAAACCCTTCAAATCCACCCCCCTCATAGAAATACCTGATACACCCCAAAGGCCACAGCACTACACTACTGAAGATTTTGAAGAACAAAAGAGTAAACTGAGGGCCCTACATGTAGAGTTGGATAAATAGTATGAAGATAAATTAATAAAATCTCTCATGTATTCAGGGGATAAAGTTGAATGGCCACTAGTTTACGATCAGTTGGCTAGGGTGATCATTATTTGGGATGAAATGAAAGCAAGTGATGAGGCTCTGAAACCCATTGTGAATAAGTGGGTAAGAAGGAGGAAGGAGATGACATTTTTATGGTATTCTATTATAAAAACCTCCTATGATAAAATTGAGAAAAATTTTGATATTATTTCTAATCTTACTGATTTTGACAATAAGAGAGTTCACTTGCAAAGAACAATAGTTGGCTACTTAGATAAGTACAAAAGCTAGAAGTTTAGTTTGTTTCCTCATGCCCTATATAAGAAGAATAATTTTAAAAACAAATATGAATGGGGAAAGGAACTGGATGATGTTTTTTGTTTAAGAATGAACAGAATTATAAATGAAACAGGGCATGCATGGTTGGCCACAATGATTGAAGAAATATGGAAAGCCCAAATATTCTTTGATTCTTTGAAAAAAAAAATTGTTACTATTGATAATGAGGCTAAGTATGTGCTCAAGAGGTAGAGCAAGATTTTGCAATTCAATTGGCCAGATGACACAATGTTTGACAAGTAGAGGGAAAAAATAGCTCCTGACGAACAGTTTGAGGAAGTAGAAACTGATAGTGATGAGGTACAGGGTGAAGATGTCCAAATCATTGACACTATCACCACACAAGGCCAATAGGAAGAAGAAGACAAGAATGATTAGTACTTTCAGTTGCAGACCCGAGCCCACAAGACACTGACACACCTAAAGAAGAATGAAAAGTAGAAGTTACTCCTACTGTACAAGATAAAGATGGTGAAAACCCATAGGTAGAGACTAACTTACAATCATCAGAATAAACTTCATCATTGGCTAGCTTGGTAGTTGCATACAAAGAGGAATCAGAATAGCAGCCAAATCAACAACAATCTTCTGTTACCCACATTTTTGTCATTTTATGATAGGTTTATGTAATTATCTCCTAAAAAGGACACCCATCATTTTCTCTTAGCCTAAAGCTTGTTGCATCTCACACTTTATAAGTGAGATTCTAGGGCTAGAGAATGGTCTAATTTTCTAATGCTTAAGTGATTATACTTAGTTTGTTTTCGGTCCAATGTTTGCAGCAAGTTTTATGATGTATTTTCTCTGTTAGTTCCTGAGAGTACATGAATATAGAATGATCTTTGTGTTTCTTCCTAAAGTCATTCTAATTTTACTGCAAATGTATACAATTTTCAAAGAAAATGAATACAAATTATGAACTATCCCCATATTAGTTATTTCTTAATTTTGTCTCCTTTTAGTTACTTGGTCATCTTGACATTGTATGAGTAAAGGCTTGTGCAATTGAATGCAATCTAGTTAGGTTGTATATTTGTTCACCGCTACTATTAGTTCAATGGATTAAGTAAAAGCTTTGATGAATTTGATAAGGTTGCTACAGTAGTAGGAAGGATATTTTGAATGATGAATTCTGATAAGAATTTCTAATAATATTTGTTGTAAGGCAACAAATTAGATCTATGGATTTGTAGTAGACTTTGAACCCTAACGGATTAGGCACTGGTCAAAATTTATTCAGTTGATAGAGAAGTATGTCATGAATGGGTTTCAAATGCAAAATTACAATCAATTTCACTTTTATTTCCTGAAGATCTTCAAAGTTGACTAGTACTTGTTTGCATGGAATGTTTTAGCTTTAGTTAGCCACTACTGCTGAGAACACATGCAGATCTATAGAAGAATTTTTGCAAGATCTGTTATATGGGATGTGTTTATCAAATTTTTAATAATTATGCATGTATTTGAGGATTTGAGATGAGAATCAGAATGAAACTAAAATAATTCTCATACAGTGTTTTTCAATCTTGAATCATCCCTAGGTATACCCACCCTAGTTTTGTAGAGCCTAAAGAGTAGAAAACCACCCTTGGTTTTGTTGAAGTTGGGTCCAAATGGTTTGCACATATAATTGTTAATAGGAATTAGCTAAACCTTGGATTGTGTGAGTGATATCATTTTGGTATTGAGCATTTTGTTGTTTAGTAGTTTTTAAAACACCAACAAAATGGCGACTCTACTGGGGAGTTTTCCAACATGTCTATGAAAAGTACTACAATTTCTTTGGTCCTATCGGGTACGTGTGTGTCAGATTATCTAACTAAAGGAATTACCTTTTAAGGGAAATTCCCCTTGCACAAAAAATGGATTAACTATTGTAAAGGCATTACCTTTTATTTTTCTATCAAGCAACTTATTCTAGCCCTAATTTTGTGAGCAATAAAAAGATTGTATTAAATGGCTTAGGGATAGGGATTTCATAATGTATGATGATATTATAACTTCTTATTACAATATTGAGTAGTAAGGGATTGTGAACTTCAATCACTGGATAATAATAACAATAGTTGAGTTGTTGTTGGTGGATGTAGCCTAGGGATTGGGTGAAACACGTTAAATCTTTGTGTCTTTTGTTCTCTTATGTGTGATTTATTAGTTTCCTTATATTGGTTATATTTGTATGTAATTTTAATTTCTATCTATGGTTAATTCTAACAATTATGAGCTATGAAGATCTAATGAGAGTCATAAATTTCCCTAAAGAGAAAAAAAGTTGCATCCTTAATCTAATAGTTATGACAGAATCTAAAAATAAAATGATCATTAATTTTAAGTTTCATTGAACATATTTCATTAAACAAGTACAACAAATATAATCTAGATACCAAAAATGTTAGCCCCAACTGATAATGTTGTTGTTCTATGTAAAAGACTCACATCAATCGTTATGTTATCATTGATGTCAAGCCTTAATTGGTTAGACATTTTGCTAATTCAGTATAGTGCTAGATCATTTGAATGATGAAAAGGATTTGATTGATGAAGAGGATTTGAAGAAAGTATGATGGTGAAAGAGATGATCATTATGGTATTCAATGGGTACTTGAATGAATTGGACCATGACAATATAATGTTGTTTTGATTGTTTTACAATCATATAATGATGTGATTAAGTGGTAAAGATCATGTATATACAAGCTAATTTACACAAAGAAAGAAGAGATACACTATTAACGAAGCTACTACAGTTGTCACTGAGTGCCTAGAAAGGAAGAGTTAAATTTTAGAGTTAATAAAGTAATTTTAGTGTTAACTAAGTGAAGTATTTCTTGAGCAAAGTTATAGTGCTTACTGAGCCTAAACATGAAGAACAAGTTAAGGAAAGATTAATATTAGGCCAACTTTTGATGAAAATTAAGAATTTTTGAGAAGTTCAAAGGATAAAGTCAAAGTTAGTTATGAGATTTATGGTTGGAGAAATATAATTAAGATCCAATGAAGGAGATTTATCATGATGAAGATGAATACAAAATTTAAGGTGTAACTATTTTCCAATTGAGTAAATTCACTGAATCTAAGATTTGTGGTTGTGATTAAGTGGCAAAATTTGGAAGAACTAGGAAAGGTGAAGTTACCTATTTAAGGAGATGAAAGAGACTATTTTTTATTGTTTATTGTTGACTTATTAATTTTTGATGTTGCAAAGTGAGAAAGATAGAAGGTGAACAAAGAAAAATAGAACTACAAAGATTAAGCAAGAGGAAGTACTAAGTGAAAGAGTGAGTGTTTGAATTAGCTAGTAAAAGATCAAAAGGAAGAGACTAAGTGAAGAAGAGATATGAACAATAAAGGTAGTGCTAAACCTAGAAAATCACTATAGTGTTACTTTCTTACCATTGTAGAAGATAAAATATCATAATTGAGTGGACCTAACAAGAATTTAAAATCGTATATGGTAGAATCAATTAGTGATGTTTTTATGTCCTTTAGATCAGGCCACCCTTTATAAATTTTAAGGAGTGATAAGGTCTAGACAATATTTGGATAAAATCCTCTAACTAGGTCACACTAAAAATATGCATGTAACTTTTAACAAGGTTGGCTCCTAGGAAAGCTCACTGTAGAAGAGTGAAATTTGGGTTGTTGGTTCCTAGGTGGTTGTTTCCCTTTATAGAGTTTCCATGTTAAATATTTGTGTCAAACGTGTGAATTCTTATCTATTACAAAGTATATTTTAATATTTGTGTACTATTTTAACTTTGTAAAAGAGAATTTATTACTCCGATACTCGGTATAGGTAAAGAAAACTGAGATAATAGTTCAAAGTAAAGTTTTTATCATTTTGATTTGATAAGTTGAATGTGGTTGCTGAATTATTGATGTGAAAGCTTATGAAGTTTGAATTGGTACTAAATTGTCTAAAAGGTTTGTAGGATAACTGGATATAACTAATTCACCCCCCACTTGGCATCTTAATTATCTTACAATTGGTATTAAAGATTTGCGTTTGAAGGAAAAATTTTGAAGGGACTTGAGCTAAAGATCCATAAATATATAAGAGAGAGGTACCAAATATGACCAAGGAGAACTTATCCTCATGGAAAAACAAGATGAAGCTACATTTATTTGGGATTGGAGACAATGCTACATACTAGCTAGACAATGAAAAATTTTATCCTCCCTCTCCAATGATTGTGGAAGAGGTGGTACAAAAAAATAGCATAATAGTTAGATGATTGAGATTGCATCTGCATTGAATGATACTAAGTTTGATGATATGAAGAACTATACTAATACTAAATAAATGTGAGATAAGTTGGCACTTGTACATGGTACGGATGAGAATGTATTGAGAAAAAGAGAAAAAAGCTTGAGAGGAAAATATGATGACATGAAAATGAAAGAAGGTGAAAATTTTGTGCAATATGTGAACCAAATCAAACAAGTTGTGAGTGCAATCAAATCTATTGGAGGAGTCATTGGTGGTACTGAAGTTGTAAGTAAGGTTCTTAGAACTCTTTTACCAATCTATGTTATAAAGGTATTTATAATTTAGGAAGTTGGAGCTATGCCTGCTAACTTCCTTAAACTTTATAGTTTGGTTGGTCATTTTACTGTGTTTGAATTAGGTAATTTTGATAATAGTGTGCCTACACTTGGGTATTCTTTCAAGACTTCACTAACCATTAGTAATTCAAAGAAAGAAAAGAGCAATAAAGATGAATGTAAGTTAGAATTAGAAGATGGTATGAATGACATTGAAGCCTTTCTTGCAAGGAGGTTACCGAGAGGTAAAGGCAAATTTAAAGGTAAATTACCTCTTATATCACTACAACATTTGGGGTCAAATTTTGATGCTAATTTGTGATGACACTACCATTTGTGTGATTTTTGTATTTTTTTTGTAAGTTCCCCCAATTTCATTGTAATATCAATAGTGTCATCATTATTTTGACACCCACATGATTATTAAGAAGAAGAAAAAAGAGAGAAAAAGAATGGCTCATTTCTAATTTTCCCTGAATCCCAGCTAGATGCATGAAGAGGTGGAGACAATATTGTGAGGGAGAAGTTAAGCTAGGTAAGGATAGAAACCCACTTCCTATTTTTTTTTAGTATGTACTTTTTCCATTAATTTATTTCCTTGCTACAATGTTCATCCATGGTCTACAATTTTTGTCTAACTCTTGATGAATCTCATGAATATTTTCTACTAAACTTGTAGTATCCTGGTTTATTTGTGGGTTTGTAGGAAGGTCCATTAAATCCATAATTATTTTAGGATTTATTCCATACACAATATAAAATATTAACTTCCTAGTAGATTTTTTGATGTTAAATTTATAGGTGAGTTCAACTTGAAATATAAACCTTCTCAATGAATCCATTTCATATGTGCTACAATCCTTGTGTATTATGAGAGATAGACTATAATCCTATTGATTGCATATGTTTCAAAGTTTATAAAGAATTTTGAGAAAACATAATATTTTCATTCTAAGGCATATTCATTCCATGAAGTGACATCACTTGGTGAGTAGGTGTAAAAATAGTTTGCATTGGCTGCCTATGCATACATGTCCATTGTGATAGTTGCAACTACATCTGAGTTAAATCTCTATTTTATTTTATTTTTAATGAATGTTCATAACTATGTCTACCAATTATGTTATCTTGAAAGGCCTTCTCAACAAACACATTTTGTGATTATATGACTATCACTGAAGTCCAAGCAGTGAAATATCTCTAAGGCATTTTAACAAACTATTAAAAATATTTAAGTGATATGAGTCCATAATTAAAAATAAAGTTGACCAACTATTGATTACACCACTAGTACAATCATATGAGATTCTATATCAAAATGAATAATAGTTTTGACAAAGAGTTGAAATACATAGCTATCAATTGAGAAGAATTTTGACCAACTTGTCAAAAACATTAGTCTAGATAGAATATATCCAACATCAACATAACCAATTGAAAATATATAGAGATTTTACAAGAACCATCTACTAGCATAAGTTACAAATTATCATTACAAGAGTCCATTCGTTGATAACAAGAAAACATAATCTTCTAAACATGCAACTCCCTTCTTAATAAGAGCTCCAAACATATGTTCTATGCAAAACATCAAGGGGTAAGAATATATATATATATATATATATATATATATATATATATATATATATATATATAGTGGCTCGTCCACTTTTGCAAAAAACAAAACAAAAAAATTCTTACCCCTTGATGTAATAGCTCAACTGGGAAAGAATCAAAAAGAAAACCTAGCATCGTCGCAATATTTATAATTGACTAACATCAATATTTACAATCTTACTATATCGGTGAACAACATTAAAACACCATCAAATTTTGAAATTTGTCAAACTTTACCATGTCATCATACAGTAGGCATGGAGGACTCAAAATCAGTCAAGACAATATTTTCAACAATATGTAAAACATGCCTGAGGTGTGGAAAAAATAACCCAAAAAGATAGGAAGAAACTGCTATGATATCTTTCTTCCATATCCTCGCTAGAAGTGCCCAAAGTAGGGATGGATGTCAAACTAGGATTTATAGAGAAGCCCCGTCCAAAATTTGGATATGATAAGGGAGCAATGTCCCAACCCAAGCTCAAGCCCTTAGTAGCAACATCTAAAGTACCAATGGAAATGCCTAGTCAAAGATGGTGCACCCCAAACACTTGGTTTGGTGACATTTGAGTGAGGAAGCCAAGTAGTTTTATCTGAGATGTGATGGACAAAACATGGAACATTAAAAGTCAAGAATGACCAAGTACCTAGTTCACTAACTGAATGTGTTGGGGTAGCTAAAAGTGTCTTCACATGGGCAGCTTTTTCTTATGCATCAGAAATTGGCATACCCAAAATGTCAATTACAGCAAATGCAACTTTTATAGAAGTTCATTTCCATCCTACTACAAAAGCTTACTTTGCATGTTTATGGGATGTGTCCATAGTTTATTCCAACATCCAAGGCTCTTCTAAAGTCCATACATTCCCTAAACATTATTTTTCATTATAAACTATCTGACTAATTCAATATCAACAAAGATTCAATTTAGAGAATTTGATCTATAAAGTCTTAAGTTGTATTCTTTGTCTTCAAATATACATAATTAAAAAATATATTAAGATCTATATTTTAGAAACTAGTTAGTATTTGCCTATATGAGCACAATCTAGTAGTGTTTATTAGACATTAACACCTCAAAAGCATGCATCTATGATTGTGCAACCAAAAAAGATAGATTCATGTTAAGAACTAAGTATACTAGATGGAGTGCAATAGCCATTATATGTTGGAATATCTTAGGCTTAGCTCACATCAATAACTTCTCATGAAATTTATTTTCATATTGTTCTATCTAACTCATTCCCCACCTTTAGCAATTTAGTTTTGAACATACTCTTCACTTTGTAAATAGGAGATATCTTCCATAGGGATTCAAGTTCTGATATTGCTATCAAGGTTCAATCATGTAATCTTAGAGTAAAACACAAGAACTCGTCTCTCATAAAAATGAATAAAATTCTTAGCACCCAATCTAGGTGATACTCATAGGTAGAACATTGTGTTTTCCTAAGACCCATCCCAATACCACTCTAACTCAAGCATGCTAAACCATGGATCTTTCTCTAAGGTTAAGTTCACTTTCTTTCTAACCCATGTGTAAAACCTTCAACAACTTTTGTGCCTTATGAAATATTTTTTAAAGAGCCCATTTTAGCTCCTCAATTGATGAGTATGACATATCTTCCACAACAAGTCAATTTTTGATACTGCTATTAAGATTCAACTATATAGTTTTTGAGTCAAACTCATTGACCCATGTTTCATGACTAGAGATTCACATAAATCCATCTCTTCACTTCCAAACAATCTACTCCGTTTCCAACCATCATAATATTTAGCAAAAGATTCTAGACATGTTAACAACTTAACACATACTCTCTTCTTAGCAGATACTATCTTCTCATAAGCATGCATATATTAATTAAAAATTTAGTTCCATGTTAAGAAATTGGTATTCTTGATCTTAGAGTATACATTACTTACAAGTTTCAATTACCAACAACTTTGAAGATTGATGTTGATCACCCACTATGAACTCAAGCTATTAAATACAAGAACAATGAAAGAATCAAATAGTATATGATGTGATTAATAATATGATCTTATGTTTTGAACTTTCTCCATTAGTAGATCATAAATTATAAATTTATAAACTAACCCTTGTGTGTGTGTGTGTGTGTGTGTGTGTGTGTGTGTGTGTGTGTGTGTGTTCAAGAGTAGTTCAAAACATTTATTAAAAACCAAGTAGTAGTCCACATACTAAAGTCTAAAATATTGTTTACTTTAATTTTGTTGTTTGTATTCTTTTTTTTTGTGCATTATTGCTATGTTTGCAAGCTAAAGTTATAAACTGAGCCATGTAAACTTTTAAATGAGTCAAAATAATTAAACTAGAAGTTGAAGCTAGGCTTCACTACCATCCAAATGATATAATTTCAAACCAATAAGAATGTAGTCATGCCAAAGAGTAAAATGATGCAAGAGCATCCAGAGGTATAAGGGCAATCCTGTGTCACCCAAAAAAATATACCTAGACTTAGTTTTTGTTTCATGTGTTTTCATTTCTAGATACCCATTTGGGTCAAATAAAGGTTCCAACTCTCATAGTTCCACTATTAATGTTCTAATTTAGAGTTTTTAAGCACCTTGGGATATGTGTAAATGTCAAAAAAATAGAACTATGTAATTGAGGCATAATTATGGTGAGTTAGAAGGTGTAAATAGGAGGGATGGTTTTAATTGTAATTTAGAACATTCCAGGAAAAGAATTAGGTCAAAAGGCCCCACGATTAGAAAGTTAGTGCAGTTTTTCAATTTTTGGAGACCTCCTAAGAATGCTTCAAAGTTAGGTTTGAGGTGCTAAATGACCTTGTACGAGGCTGAAAAATGGGTGATGAGGAAAGATCTCCATTGGGCTATAGAGAACTTTGAGAGCTTTCCATAAATGTAAATGATTCATCAATCGGAGCTACAGTTCAAAAGTTATGCCTCTCAAAAGTTTGGCTACCATTTATGGATTCTTCTAATTTTGTGCCGACTTCTAATGTGACTTCTAGAGCCTTCTATTTTGGCAATGGATGCCAACTAGAACTTTCTAGAATGTATTCCTAATCCTTAACCCTTTGGGGTCTATTTAAGAACATTTTTGGCATTGTAAAAGGCAATTCAGAGTGGAGTTTGAGAGAAGGTACTGGGAGAAGAAATTATCTCTAGATTTATACTATTGTAAGCCCATAGGGCATGTTTTGGAGACTGTTTACTCTGTATTAAGTGTATTGACATATTTTCATAGTTAATAAAGTTTTCCCTTTCCAATTGTTTCTATTCTATACTTAGTTTGTGTCTCCATCATAAAATCACCTTAGATAACTTTTCTTTCAAGTCATTGAGATCTTTTGACACCTATTCATGTCAAATACAGAAATCAAGGTCCATTTTCTCAAATATCAATACCTAAATTAAATACATCATTTCAAATTTCAATGAAATGTTCATAAAATCATTAAACAAAAAGAAATAAAATGTCTCAATAACATACTAAACAAATGGCATCTAGAATTGAGACCATAACAATGTGATGGCATGCTAGTAGCACTTTTATTTACACTTACAAGATTTAATGAAGACACATTGAAAATAATGTAGCTTGTGGCTTCCTTTTGTGATTGTTCCTCTTTCAATGATTCTAGGATAGTGGAAGGGAGTTGAAGTGGAGGTACATAAAGCTCTCTCACTTTGTTTTCTTCAATAATATTATTGGGATCTTTGTTGAACTAGAAAACATAGGTCTTTGCTTCAATTTCTTTTTACATAAAAAACTTTCTATCAATAAGCATCCATCTATGAATAATTCATCTTCTTTTATGGGTTGTTTTATTATTTATGACTTTATATGCATCATTACTATCAACAATATTATGAAATCTAAATTGATCAAAAATTTAATAACTAAGACTAGCTTCATTTAGATTCTAAATTTTCCTCACTATTTTTTTCCTTTCAGTCATATCTAAGGATCTATTAAGGATAGGGATTAATTGAATATGTAAATTAACCTATTGTAAATTATATTGAATCTTCAAGAGTAACAATAGTAGAAAATGTATGCCTTTATGACTATTCTAACTACATATATATGCTTCAATTCTCTTATTATCAGTAAAACATGATCTGATGTTGGTAGTAGAGGAACTAGAGGTTTGAGATTATTTATAACGAAACCAATGAGGAAGCTCAATCTAAAAAAATATTGGTTTATAGATAGAAAAGAGACTTACGAAAACTATGGTAAGAAGGTTAGGACTAGAGGAAGAGAGTCATAATATCAAAGAAGAAGGATGTGAAAAGTTTTGGAAGATAAGTCTAAATTAGATATAAACCAAGTTATAAGGTGTTCCTAGTCTTAGTAAACAAAAAAAGTCAATATTGGCTAGAGAAGTGAATTCTAAAATTAGACAATCTTGTTCAACTAATAATTAAAAAAAAATTTCAGCTAAGAATTAAAAATCTATTAAGGATAAGGCCTCTACAAATGCATATATAACTTCTTCACATTTGAAAAACAATTTATAAAGGAGGAGAAACATATCAAGTAGCAAAAATTGATTTTGAGTCAGAATTCATCAACAAAAATACAAAACCTAGGGTGTTGGATAGGACTCAATTGAGATTCTTGTTGGTATGATGGAATTTTATGGTCGAGAAGACCTCCAAGAGCCTACATTTGAAGTTATGGCTTCACTATATGAAACGGATGCTAAAGAGAACTATTCCAATGCTGATTGCTCATATGTTCTACCCATATTAACTAAAAATAGGTTTGTTTATGAAAATCTTGACATGACCAGTAAAATTATATGCTCCCAAAAACAAAGCAATAGTTTGAATACATACTATGGTTTAGATTCATTTACATCTTTAAGCATGAATGAAACGAATGTTAGTTGCAATCCTCCATTAATGTTATCCATGCTAGGTGAACTTAGTTTTGGAGGTTTGACAACTTTTCTACTAATTTTTCACAGAGAGTTTATTTATTTCATGGACAAAATCTGTTGGAGAGTTTATTTATTCAAAATACTAATTTATGATTGATTGCATCAAATATTGATGATTCTGTTGACTGTATTTCTTTCCTACTAATACAAGCATGTACTTGATTAAGTAGCTCCAAATATGGATATTAGAAAGAAAGAATCATTTCTTCCATCTTGGTTAAAAACATAACTAATTCAAATTTAAAAAAGTCAAATCAAGAAATTGGGATGGTTATTGGAGGTAAGCTTAAGAAAATGTATAAATCAGCCTTAAAAAAAGAATCTCCAGCCATCTAAGATAAAGCTAAGAGAAATTAAGTAACGGTCTGGCCTTTGGAAGGAGTAGGAAGATTCCTAAAGAAGATATGCCATATAAGATAATGCCAAGAGAACTGAAGTAAAGTCTTATTCACCAATCTAAATGCACAACTTCATAGTAGAATTTGATACAAGCCTGATGTTGTTGAACTCTACAGATGTGACTTGAACTGATTCTTGAAAGATGAGTAATATGATTAATAAAGTCTGAAGTGAATTAATTATTGTATGCTTATAATTTAAATTTGTGACTTAGGGGAAGGTGTACTTGGCAATTCGTGATGTAATTGAAAAGTTGAATGGCATGGGTAAAATATTCATTATGTGATAAAGTTAAATTGACAAAGTAACATATCATTTATAAAACCTACCATAACATGTCATTTTTTCTTTGACACTTTTTGTCACAACTAAAGAGTTCTCACCATGAGCAAATAGAGTGACAATTTTTTATCAAACCCATATGTGCAGATATAAACATTAAGTACAACACATCCAATTTTTTTGTAGATATACACATTAAGTACACCAATTTTTTTATTTCAAAATCATATGTACAGATATAAACATTAAGTAAACCATATCCAAAAAATTTCAAGGTTTTCTCTCTAGTGTTAATGTGTATGGTGAAATGGTTATCAATGATAGATCTGGCAAGTACAACCAATTGAATAAGGGTACATGCATAAGTTATTCATGTGAAGAAGGATCATGTTAGATAAAACAAGGGAATTGGATCAAAATAGGGAAACAATTTCTAAATTGTTGTCTAACTTTCAAAGAGAAGGTGATGAAAAATGTTATTATCCATGCAAGAGTTATATTGGATTAAAGACAAGAAGAATCAAAATCAAAATAGCAAAGAGTCATTGTAGGGAGAATGGTCACATTGAAGGAGGGTTTGATTATTATCCATTGGTTAGTTGTTTGTTATATTGTTTTCACATTTAATATACATATGAACAATGGAAGGAGGTTTGATTATCACATTAAAGGGGGGTTTGATTATCATCATTTTTATATAGGTCAATCTCCCTAGGGTAGTATATGATATGGACTACCATATCTCAGAGGAACACGGGGGTGTGAATTTAGAGGAACATGGAGGTGTGAGCATTGAAGATGAAGATCATGATCCCATGGAAGATGACAATCATGCACCAGAAAGAAAATTTGAAGATGATGGTATGAATGCATTGATCCTTGACACATTTGGTACTGGTTTTTTTACTACTGAAGATGATTATTATTATTATTATTATTATTATTATGGAATTGAGGGAATCAATGATATACCTCTACTTGATAAGGTGAACGTGACCCTTTACAAAGGTTCCCAATCTACTCTTCCTCTTTTGTATTGTTGTTGGTGAATTTGAAGGTTATGAATGGTTTATCCAACATAGAAATGTCATGCATGCTAAGGTTTTTCATATACATCATTATAGTCTATAAAAGGTTAAACATGTACCATTAAGATTATTTATAGTAACTTATATTTTTGGTTGTAGATTGCTAGGTGAGTTTCTGTTACCACCATTAAATATTCTCCCTCGCTCATAGCAAGAATTTTGTGTCACTAGAAAACATATTGGAATTGAGTATCAAGTAATAGATATTACTTGTCCCAAAGATCATGTTATTTATCATAAAGAATATGAATATGCAATAGAATTCCCTAAATGACATATATGAAGATATTAAGATGATCAAATGACAAAAAAGGTACCTCATAAGGTTCTTCATTACATCCCCATTATTCAACATCTAAAATGATTATTAAAGTGCAATATCTTGGCACAATTTATGGATTACCATGCATGCAATAGGATTTGAGATGAAATTATTCAAATTCCCATAGATGGTTCAACATTTATGGAAATAGAGGAAAAGTGACCACACTTTCAAGAAGAACCTCAAAATCTCAAGCTTTCTTTGGCAACAGACTGTGTCAATCCATCTAGAGAGATTAGAACTATTTACTTAGTGTGGCCTATTTTTGTTATCCACAATAACCTTCCTCCATGGATGTCAGTAAAAAAGGAGAAGATTATGTTGGAAATAATTTTTTTAGGTATTTAATTATTTTAGAGTTATATACATGTAATTATAAGTCTTGGACTAAAATGGCCACAATAATTATATGATGGTGTTGTTCATTCAACTAGGTAAGTACCAAGTGAAAGATATGAATGTATATATTTCACCCCTTATCGACAAGTTGTTGGTGTTATGGAATGGTTTCACTTTGTATGACATCTCTAGACCAAGTGAACAAAGACAATTTTAATTCTATGTGATGCTTGTGTGCACAATTTATGATGCCCTAAGGTTGACACATTTTTGTGGTATGTAATAATGAATTCTAGTTGCACACAACAATTCTAATTCTAAAACTTAACATATTTAATCCAATTGTATCATTATCTTGTAGGTCTTCAAACAAAGGGAAAAATTTTATGTCCAATGTGTGGTCCAAAGATGAAATTGTTGAAATTACATTCATAAAAGTATGATAAATTTGTTTCAATCATTATTTTGTCACTGATTTCAAATCTTCTAGTTGCCATTAAGACAATTACTTATATGATTTAAGTACTATCATTTGTTTGATTAATGAAGAGGATCTGATCAAATTAGGTAGCAATAGAACCTAGACGAAAGGTTGAGTTATGATATGAAAAGGAGTACAAGAACTAGTTAAGAAAGTCATATTATAGTGCATTAATAATCTACTTAAGGTTACAAAGGTTGGTTACACTAATTAAGTTCAAAAGAACAAGTTAAATAAAGTTTTTCTACCAAGCTTAGCATTCTACACAGTGGGATTTGAGAAAAGTTAGTGCAAGCCTAGTAGAAAATCAGTTCGAGTCAAGAAAAGTTAATTTCAGTGTAAGCCAAGTGAAATCTTGTAAGTCAAGTAAAGTTTAGTTTATTTTGAGCACAAGTAAACCTTAGTTCATGTCAAGTGTTTTGACAGTGGATGTCAAGCAATATAGTGTGTGTTGAGCATTAGAAGCCAATTAATGTTGAGTATC